>CM026579.1:9620532-9967582 GCA_000180635.4 Pristionchus pacificus | reverse complement strand
CCGAAAGGGAGAGAGACAGGGGAAGAGAAAGAGAGAAGCTGTATGCAAATTCAGAGCTGAATAGAATAGGACGGAACAAGATGGAATGGGAAGAGGAGAGGAACAAACAAGAGCAATTATCAAGGATTGACATTGATCCGCACTGATTTAACCATCAAAAATGTGTGAAAACGATCAATTTTTAAGCAAAAGTAATAGACCGAAAGCAGTGATGAAACACAAAATGGAGCAGAGAGGCTTCTCCCCCCCCCCCTTTCTCACTCAGAAAAGCTGCAAAAGGGCGATGGAAAGATGGTAGAGAACGTTCAAAGAAGAGGAGGAAATAGTACCCAAAAGAGACGGCGTGGGATGAGAGAGAAGAAGGAGAGAGAAAGAGAGGGATGAATCATTCCCTCCCCTCTCTCACAATCAGGCTGTAGAGGGAGAGAGGGGGAGAGAGGGGGGTCATTCTAGTCACTGATCCTTCTGTTCCCTCTCTCTCCCACCAGATGCATAGAGACAGAGTAGAGATAGCAGCTACTTTCTCATCTCAACAGAAGAACGAAGGACTGACTGACCCCCCCCCCCTCTCTCTCCTTCCGTTACTCTTACCACTTTTTCTTCTCAAGAGGAGGGGGGCTTTTATGGCTACTCCTACTCATCCCTTCCCTCCCTTTCATCATCACTACCCAATCCCTTCCCTCCACCCTTCCCTCAGGTAACCATCAGTACTACTAAGAGAGAGAGAGGTCATCGACCGATAACAGTCTGTGTGTCCTTTCTCTCTCTATCTCTCTCTTCACTTTCTCCAATGATAATCCCTCTGTAACTCCTCCTCTTGATGAGTACTGGAGATAGAGACCCTCCATTCTCTCTCTCTCTCTCTCAATATCCCTCCATCTTCCTCTGACTCATTTGCTTATTTTGCAACGTCGAGGTGTCACAATTCGAGCGGGTGGGAGAGAAATCAGGGGGAATAAAGGAGGGGAGAAAGGGGAAGGGGGAGGGGGTGCACACTTGTAATCGATCCGAGAAATGGCGAAGCGATCAGAAAAGTGGAGGAGAGAAGAGAGAGAAGAAGGAGGAAGGAGAGGGAGAGAGAGACAGAAATAAATTGGCAGTCGGATCAAATGAGAGTAGTAGTGAAGGGAGAAGGAGAAAGGTCGCGTCTCGATGGATAGTTCCTACCAGACAAATCTCTGCTCATTTCTACAGCAAACTTATGCGGCTGTTCACGATTTCCATCCTAATCAGGCTTCAACTCTCCCCTGACTGTCCTCCACTCCATATGGTCCATTCATCATCGTCCATCTACAGGACTCGAGACGATCAAAGGAAGGAAAAGGAAAGAGAGAAGGGAGAGAACGAAGTGGAAGGGAAACAGGTGTCGCTGACCTATCGAGAAGAGGACTGAGAAGGATGAAGAAAGAAGAAGAAGCTAAGGGAGGAAAGAGGAGAAGGAGAGGAGGGATCAGACTGTCAGGAGACTTATTGTTACAACGAGAGATCGATGGTCACTGTCGGATTTTACGGGGAAGGGATCGGTCAGATGACCGATGGAACTATTCAGAAGGGGGACAGAAAAGGAAGAAGCTCTACTTGCCCCTCACCTCACTTTTATTGTCGTCTAGGGCATTCGGTACAGCCGAATGAAATATCTCAAAGGACGAGGGAGGCTAAAGGGAGGGGAGGGGGGGCACCCATCATTCTCTACTCGATTTATTACCCCATTCGAGCAGACTCGACTACTAAGCTTCTTCTTACACTCTACACACAGATCATCCTCTGGAACATAGAAAGACATATGTTCTATTCTCCGTTTAATCACATCGCTATCGATAAAATCTTTCCTGGCGGCAGTCACGAACGACGAACGGTGCACATCTTCGCGAGCTGATCAGATGATTTCACGTTTCAAGGGGAGTTGATGATTGCAGAACGCAAAAATCATGTTTCGCCCTACATGGAATAAGCGCTGCAGTATTCCCATGGGTGAATTAGAAGAGGGATGATGGGATGACTGGATGGGAAATAGTGAGAATATCTGAGAATAGAGGAAGATTGAGGAGGAAAAGGCGAAGAAAGGAGAAATGAAGTGACGATTCATCATATTCCGAAAGGGAGGCAACCGAGATATATGCCCAAACGCAACGAGATTCATTGCTTATTCGAGGAATTTATGGTGAAGATAGAAGAAAAAAGGATGGCCGAATGATAGAGAATAGTTGAAGATATCACAACAATTGCCTTATCAACTTCAAAGCGGTCATTTGCATCAAAGAACGTCCGAAAAGTGTGACATTCTACGACAGCACACAATCACAACATTCATGTCAATCTTACCCTATCGAATCCGAATATATCATGATCTGAAGAGTGTTGGACCATCCTTCTTCTTGACTACTGGTCAGTATCTCGTCTCTACTACTGAATGAACTGAGAGATGACCGCAAGAGAAAGGAAGACACTTGTCCTCTTCTCCCTTCTCATCAATGCATGCAACACAATTGTGTCTTCCCTCCAGTCCTCTCTCTATCCCTTCCGAGAGCAGTTCTAGTATCTCTATCTCAGCTGACAAGTGAAATGGGTGGTCGAAGAGACAAGCAATGCTAAATATTGCAGACTACACGCGTTCAATAATGAGCATTAGAACTTTAATTCGTGCGATGCTCATAGATTTGATTAGCTAAATCGAGCTATAGATCACCTGGATCACTTGAATCTCAAATAACGAATACTCACATTCTCTTCTTTCACTTCACTACGGCGCTTCAATTTTTTGAACATGTGTCTGCAAAAATATGCGCAATTATCGGTTCCACCTTCACATGCAACGATACGAAGTTGATCGATCGAACAACCAACGGATGAATTATTAATGGATGGCACAGATTTCTTTATTTCCTGTTCTTCATTTGTATCGATAACAAAAAGAAGAGAAACACGTGTGAAATGGATGATGGAAGGAAGGGAAAGGGAGATGTAGGAAAGGGGGTTGTTGCCGTAGGAATCTTGGGTCGTACACATACAATCATCAAGTTGTTAGCACGAAATCACAAGCTACTGTAAGGGAATGGAATGGAATACCGATCTGCTCGAGTACGGTATAAATCGAGTCGGGACCAGAGAAAACGCAAGTCAATTGCACTCTTCAGAGTGATTACCGTAACCTATGGAACATTGGGGGACCATTGTACAAAAGAAGAGAGGAAAGACAACAGGAACGGTATTGAACTGTATAGATGAATAACACACTTGAGGTATGAGCATCCTGGGATACGGTACATAGGCCATAGACGAGTTATAGAAGTAATTCCATTGGGATAAGCGGGTAAAAGGAGAAGAAACTATAAGGAGCAACTCGGGATATGTTAGACGTAAAGCGAATCCAGTCAATGGAGGAAGTTCTACAGGCAAAAGAGTGGTTTGGGCATCTAGAGGATTAGAGATGTGCCTCTTCTTCCAATAAATAGGCAATAAATAATACAGCAAGCGGGGAGAAGGGCGTTTATATAACATAAATGTCTAAAATTGAGGGACGAATCGGAGCACTGAGATTGCACAGATCGAAGGAGGGGGAATGGGGATGGAGTGACAAGTGTCTATGATCAATGGGGAGAAGGGGGGAGGGGTACAGTGTTAGTGACTGCCTGTGGTGCTCTCGATGGGGAAGGGAAGGAAGGGAATCAATCGATATTCCCACTTAGGGTCGATTATAGATGAGGTATAATAATGGCGGCTGGTCTCTGCTTCTTCTCTTTCTCTAGTTGCATCGTATTCCGCAGATTGGAAATATCTTCCTGAATACAAGGTTGTTGATAACAATACTCGGTTGAACAATTGGATATACAAATCTTTTGACTACCGAATGAAATTCGAATGTGAATGACTGACCATGACAGAATCCAACTTGCCCATATTGGACACTTTCTCTCTATGCAGTTGATAAGTGTGGACAGCATCGGGTCGAACTCCCTGAAGAGAAATAAGTGTGATGAGTGATCAACCACAACAATTTAGCCAGACCTTTGTTCCTCCTTCATCATCACCCACCCTATTCATGTTTCCCTCTGTACTCACATCGATGGTGGGCATGGTGAGATTGAGTGCCTTGTTCATCTCACAGTACTGCACAATGGGATGAACCCATTCCCTCGCCTCGCGAACCGATTTATCCTCCAGAGAGAAACCTGTGAAGAACAACCTGTCAATTCGTCGTTTCAAGATGCACGTTTTTTTCTACAATTTGCACATTTTTGCATGGCATGATCAAGCGATAAACATAAATGCATGACTAACCAGTAACTTGTCCGATGGCATCATCAGCATCATATATCTCATACATGACAGCAGCAGCGAGTAATCGATTAGTGTACTTCCTACATCCGTCGTGCAGAATTACCACGTCCATTACCTGTAGACAACTAATTATTCACTTTGTTCCAATTCACCCGCAGTCTTCGAGTTTCATAACGATGCCAAATAAACAGAGTTCCTCATTATTACAATATTGGTAGGATACTTCGAAAATCAAAATATATTTTAAAAAACTGACATAAGCGACATGCATGTAGTCGTCCCTGATGCAGCTTCCCTCTGTAATCGGAAGATCTCTCGGTTCATCCTCATAGAAGAATCCTTCCTTCACTGGAGAAAGAAGAGAAATATCCGACCATGTCGATGTGGCAGGCTGAAATCAATAAATGTTCATTCACTCAACATATTTTACCTTTGAAACACGACCATCACTAGGTGTAAATTTTCGTAGTAACTTATTGCAGATGCAGTAGTCTATAAATAATAATAACATTGACTCACTCTTGGATTGCCAGTGAGTAGTTCGAGGAAGAGAGCAGCCCATTGGAGGGGAGTTGTGATACTCACTTCCCATTCGAGCACCTTCAGCACGATCATCTCCATGTGACGAACCTACCACATCAATGGTTCACACCCATTCCATAACATAACAAATGAGGTGTATACCTCTTTAGCATCGCACGCACGATCCGTGTACTGGACAATGTCCTCCACCTTCGGCGGGTAAATCTCCTACAATATACAAAAACTTTAAAATAATTTTCTTGGTCATTAATTTCAGACGTTACAATCATAGTTTGGGATGGTAAAGCTTCACACGCCTTCCCCATCCGTTCCACCATCGGTCCCTCATCCTTGCATCTTTCCACACCTTTTCCTCCCTATCTCCTCTGACCTCTCCTTCATCGGGATCGTAAACAGTCACCCCTTCCTCCTTCTTCATTCTTGCCCTACAAACTTCCCCCCTATCAACCTCTTCATCTGTCCATATTCCTTCCCTTGTCTCTATTCCTCACACCTGTCTCCTTCCTTCTTTCTTATCCTCTTCTTCCCTCATCCCACCTGCTATCCATACCGTCAATCCAATGAGGGAATTCCGTCCTTTCGGTGCCTTCGTTTGGCCACATTACAAATAAAAGGCACGCCACTCGTCGATACACCCCATCAATAACAGTTGCGTAATTGGAGAGCTCTCTCGGTTCTTCCCTCTGTCTCTACTCCAAGGAAGAATGGATCGAGTCGGCCTCGTTTCACCTACTCTGTCCATTGCATCACTCCTGTGATCGATAGTGTCTATCATCTAGTATTCTCTTCTGATATCTCAATTCCCATCAACTAGTTGATATCCAGTCCCGATTAGTCCATCACTGTTCCCCTCTTCCCTCCCTCCCTCACTCCTTCTAATCACTCACTACCATCTCCCTATACTCTGAACTCCCTCTTCTGTCCTTCACACTTCTCCACTTTTTGACACTTTGCAGAAAATGCGCCAATTACTCGCAAACTGCTTAGTCCCCCGCAGATAAACGAGATTGATGATGATCATCCATTGAACCCAACAAATTACCAAAAACATGCAATTACCGCACCCATCCGTCCTTCTCAATATATCACGCGCAAATGAAACACTAATGTGGCTGCGATGAAATTAGTTTTAATGGAATTTCCCACCTCAAACTTGGCAGCAATGAAGAGTGCAGTGGTTCCAAGCAATTGGTATTTACCAATCTGCACGAATATTCCGAGTGACGGACCCTTCGCCATCACTCTGCAATCAATTAATTCATCTACCGTACTCCTTCTCTCTCTACCGTACCTATCGACGTAATCGACAGCCAGATAGAACGTCTCTCGATGGAGCTTCTCTGCCCAGCACACCTGCAATCATTTTCAGTTATCCCTCGTTACAGTACTCAGTCTCTCCTTTGTTTCCCCTTTCTTTAACCCATTCACATAGACAAATCATCCGGTCGAGCTGAAAAAGTTTGAGGAACCGCAAAAAGCGCGAGTCCATTGGTCTTCCGTTGTTCTTCCCCTCAATGCCATTCTACCGTATCCTAGGGGGTGATGAGAGGGGAGGGGCGATTTGAACGGTAGATTGAGTCCGTTTAGTCATCCGAACAGAGTGGGGTACATGAGGATGAGCAAGAGAGGGAAACCGAAGGGAGGGAAAGCTAGAGAGAACCATCATTCATCATTCCCATCCTTCTACACATGTGTCCACTCATCACTGTTCTTTCCCAGGTCCTCTTCCTCTCTCCTTCCCCTTCCCTATCTTCACTAGCAATGACATTTCAAATGCTTCTTCAGTCAGGCACATCGATGCAAGACATCACACACTAATAAGAGACGACACTTATCTGTCAGTTCAAAAGAGCCCTCTTCCCCTCTGTCTCTCTCTCTCACTCTCTCTCTCCCAGTCTGTCATTCCTCCAGGTTCTCAATAAATTCAAATATTCCTTATCATCTCCTGGAACAGATACTTTTTCATGTCCTTCCCTTATCAGTGCTCTTCGTCGAGGGGGCGCCATCTCAATTACAGTCCTATTTCCCTCGTCTAATCTCCCCTCCCCCTCTCTGTACTCGGAATCTTCCCCCTCTATGGATCATCTTTGACCACTTTCTTCTGATTGTGAACCGACACTCCAATGGGCCGTACACACCTCATTTCTATGTCTCATCATTCAAATAGAGAAAGAGGGGGGGGAGAGGGGCCGTAAGGGGGGGGGGGGGAACGACAGAGTCTAAATGTCCCGCTATTTGAATTGCTAATCACAGCGAGGAGCAATCATGAGAGGAGAAGGCGAAAAGGCATCATATTAAGGAGTGAAATGGCCCCTATCATGAGGCTATATTATTATCATTTCAAATATTGAGGGGTACTGTAACCTAAAGCAGCGCTCCAACCAATATTTTGTATCTCCAGGAATATTCTAGTTTCATCACTCCATCATCTTCCCCCCCCCCCCCCCCCCCCCACTTACATCTTGCATCCAATCAATGAGAGTAGATCGTGCATCGGCAGGAATGGGATCATTCTTCGATTGTCTCGTACATCGATCGTATCCGTGTGGTTCCATAAACTTGTCATTGCATATCGAATGTAGATCATCCTTGTGCACTAACACTGTCCACACCTCAAAACACAATCTACTTCATACTTCATCATTTCACATCCGTTTTTTAAAGTAGCTAAAAATGATAAAGGAGGAGGGAGCCATCAATGACGAAGGGGGTGACGGGTGTATCGGCACTTTCAAGACTAAAGACACAGACGCATCACAGATTATCATCAGCCAGATGTTTCCACGTTTCAATGCCACTTCAAGGCAACACTATTCCAAACATTTTAAAAATCGCCAAAGATTATGCAGAGCAACGATGCTCACATTTTCAGTGTTTTAGATGCGTACTTTTCTAAGTTCAAACCAAAATTGGTACCGCTTGTTTCCGAAAGAGTAATCTGTCCATGTGACATGTTCTACTTCAGAATGACAAATCGTTCTTCGATTCCAATCAGTCTCTTTCTTTAGTCACTCCCCCCCCCCCCCTTCACACCTTCCTTGCCTAACATTCAAATATGGAAGATTGCAATCTTTTCCCTTTTGCGCTCCAAAACTTGCGATATAATCAAAGTTTGTGGTGTGTACTGTACCAAGTTTGAAGCAATAATCAGCGTGGAGGTGAGAACAAAGAGGGAGGGGAATTACCTCCGAAGCAGGTCCAATTCCACGACATCGGTTCGAAAACTGTTTGGGCTCTTTGAGAGGGGCCATGTCGAATCTCTGTGCGATGTCCAATGACAACTTGCGGAAACGAGTCATTCCTGAGAATATCATCGATAATCTACTTTGTATTCATTCTATCACAACTCACTTTCCAGTGTATCCTTCGGTCCATCAATCATTTCATACAATTTCTTCTGTTCATCAGATTGCTCTGCATCATCTGGTGCCTCCTCCCATCTATCGTACTCCAATTCGTCATCCTCATTCTACAATCAATCAATTGATAATCCCCTCATCCCCTACCGTACTCCACCTCAATATCTTCATCACTAGTGAATATGATCTCCGTCTTATCCACTTGGAGATTTTGTCCACAATCATCCTCATCTTCAATATCTTCTTCTTCTAGATACACTTCACTTCGTCCATCCGATCCTTCCTCTTCTTCTTCCATCATTATCACTTCCTCATTCAATGATCGTCCTGATTCTCCCGATGACGATGAATACGATGACGACACTTGCTACAATCGATCACACATCATCCACCGTATTCTCATACTACAGTATCCTCACCATATCAGGATCGATAGCTCCATTGTGTTCATCCTCCATTTCTCTATCTTCAATCGATTCATTGTGATCAATCTCCTCTCCCATAGACGACGTACTTCTCTCTTCACTCGTCAATCTCATTCGTTTTACTTCCGTTCCTACCGGCGAACTCTGAATACAACATACGATTATTCAATTACAGTTATGGAAATGATAACCTAATTATGTAAAAGTAGAAGTTACATCATGTTTCTGAGACTATGCTAGTGGATCTTCCAGTTCCATTAGTTAGTCAATCATAATTGAATTTGATCAACTCACAAAAGGAACGACAGTTATACAACGTTTAGTAGAAGACATGAGCATCATATTGTAGAGGGAGAAGGAGGGAGACTACGGTAGACTTCTCTACAACTCTCGATAACCCGTCTCCAAGCAGAGAATGAGACAGGGCTGAGTATGGAGAGGGGAGGGGACTGTCTTCCCTCCTTCCTTCCCCTACACCTGCCCTCTCTTCATTCCCTCACTCCCTCTTCCCTCCTCCCCTCTGTCTCTCTCTCATCCTCCCCCCCCTCTCTATCTGACAATCCTCCCTTGTCACTTGTCACTCTCCTTCCCTATCTCATCTTATCTCCCTCATTCAACACGTCCGGTCCTCGAAACAAACGAGCCCCAGGCACGTAACTCACCACTGTACGGTCTTCTCCACCAGCTTACTCACAGACAGAACAGGCACTATGCAAAAATGTTCATATTTCTCAGAGATGAAGCACAAATTCCCTTACAGACAAGTGTCATAATCGTACAGTATCCTTCCCTTCCTCTTTTCAGTCCTTCCTCATCAGTGTGTCTGTCTACCTTCTCTCCGTACATTGGTCAAACAGTAATGACCTCACTTCGGGCGGGAAAGCATGTCTCTCCCCGAGATACGAGTATCCAAGAGAGGGGAGAGGGAGAGGGGCACATATACAATCCTTGCGCAACTTCCACCCTCTATTCCCTTGGCATTCCTTCGAGGGGAGAAAACTACGCAATACACGGAAGGACAATGAATAGATGACAATGAGACCTCATCAAGACATATAATGAATGTGCTCCCATCGTTCTTTCCTATGTCGATACAGTTTCATCCTCAAGATAAATTGGAGAATAACATCGGCATTTTCTCATCATCATGCTTATGCAATTTCCGAAGGGCTTGGGAGATAGTAAATAAAATGGGTTGCGCCATTCGCAACCGTATATATTCAAATGTGAGGAGAGGGACGTGTCGGGTATATTTGCTTTCGTAATGGCTACAGCCCATTCCATCAGCAACCAAGAAGGAGTCAATACCCTTAATGGGTTCTCCTCTCTTCGGCTCTTTTGTCTTCTGCTTGCCCTTTCCAAGTGGTTGATCTTTCTCATTTACATAGATGAGTCTGTTTCATTCGATACATCTTTGATTCACCTCCATCGAGAGGGAAAAGTGACTGGGAGCGCGCCAAAATCTATTGTGATCGACGGGGCCGATAACAATGCGCGGGAAGAAAGAAGAGGGGGGAGCTTATCAATCATTATCACTCTCTACTCCACACTGTAAGAGTACCGCACAATGGGCTTAATTGTCATTGTGATTCCAATCGACTGGTCCAATCTGGTAGCAGAATGACCTCGTTTTTAGCCATCAACGTTAATTAGAGGAGTGGAGGGACGAGGGATTAGAAGAGAAGACTGTCTGGTGCTGAGACAGCTGTTGATAGACCTCCCCTCTCTGCAAGAACCCAGCACTCTTATACCATGAGGTCAGAGAAGAGGAAGGAGGGGCACAGAGCATACCGAGAGATAGAGAGTCCCTCTGAGAGATGGAATGAGTCTGATGAATGAGCAAGGATGTGACCATCTGCGGACGACTATGAATGAGAAACGATACGGCAATGGGATGGGCTTACACCGAGAGTCAAAAGCCCGCTATTCAAATCAGCGCACGCAAAAAGTGGGGTGAATGAGCCCGTTTATCCCAGGCTGACATTAGCAATGCGATACCCATCCCCCCATCCCCTACTCTCTTGATACCGTAGGGTCTCCGATTTCGCGCCAATCAATCGAGGCCAATCCCATAGGGTCACACGATGGGAGAGGTAGATAAATGTTCCAGATGCAAATTGGGAATAAAGATGAGAGTACATGATACGGACACAAGATTAATAACTGAGGACAAGGCCAAACTCACGGTTCTTTTAGTCCCCCGCTCTTCTAGTGCACACGGCGACGTTGTCGACACTTCACTGAATGGACACCATCAATTAATGTGGCAATTTAAATGAAATGACGAAATCATTAACATACGAGAGACCAATTGCGAGACAGACGAGTATGAAAAATGAGAAAGTTCAATGATGCAAAAGCTGCGCGCGCGTTATGCATAATGAGCAGAGACAAGAGTGGGAGAAGAGACAATTATAAACGATAAGAGTGTAGTTTGGGACGGGAAATGGAGACAAAGCAGAAGATGATTAGCGGATCAGACAGAAGTAACTCAGAAGGAAGATTTGCATATAGGAGACATACAAAGCTGCATAAGAGATAAGTCGCTTACATTATTTCTCCGCGAGCGACGCGAAGTCGAAGAGAGACACGCCTTCTTCCCAGGGCCGTAGACTTACGCACCCAGGGAGTAGGCACCGTTTCGGTGCAAGCTCTCATCAACTGATGAGGAAAGAGTCCTGCTCGTTTGCTCGGTTTGATCCCAGTGAACAGATGTTAGCGTGATGCTGAAATTTTTGCATTAAAATATGAAAAATAAAAATAACAAAACTACAATGTAAAAAGGATAATCGGATTTGACCTACCAAATTTTAAATGCGCGAATTCTTCGCGGCTATCGGCGATTTCCGTAAAATAATAAGCGGAAATTTGGAAATCGCGGAATATTCTGGTGTGGTACTCTTAGCACGAAAATATTTCAATCACATTTTGCAGTTCTGGCTCTGATCTGTAAAAATGGACAAGTGTGATTGGTCACTTTTTCGTTACAAGTTTTGTTCATTTCTAGTGTCCAATTGCGTTAAAATTATTAAGTTTCTTTTCTTAATGATTGTCTCGTTATCGTATTCTTCGCCTGTCGACAAAAGGTACTACTAGTCTTTTTCTCATATCCGAAACATACGATATTTAAAAAAGTCTACATTGTACAATTTAATGTTTCGCATATTTCGTATGCGGGATCAGTCTGGGAAGGATAATAATATGCATGACGGTTGTGTCGATGTGGAAGTGTTTCTAGGGAACACACTTTCCTCTCCTCTTTGGTTGGCGCAGAGACGGTTCGTCGTTAAAGCAGGAGAGAGCGTGCAAGAGAGACGCTTTGTCTGTTCATACATTGTACTTGTGCCTATCACTCGTCTCCAATCGCGTAATTTATCGCATTCCAATGCAGTTGAATCTGCACTGTATCATCTTTATCGGAAACTTTGCCGATCGCACTTTCTTATACAGATCACATTGAATCTGAGTATCAATTCCCCTTATCTATCAATTCAGATCGAGGTCACCTGACGGGCATTACTTCTACGTATACACACACCGGTTGCACTCAGTTAGTTCATTTACCCCCTTTCCGTATTTTGCCAGATTCTCTCTTGCTACAGTAATTTCTACATTGTTGGTCTGTGCAGATCAGCTTTTGCATCAGAACGTGCATTACCAGTCTTTACTTTATCTGCTTGCCCTCCCTCTCATCTTGCCTTGTAATTAATAGTTGCATTCAGTAGACGGGTATGTCTGACGACGAGGGGCGACTTATTATCGATGAGCCCGATTCGCCCGATAACGATAGACTCGTCATTGCAAGTGGTATGCTTGCTCTTCCATTCTATGGTTCATCTCTCCAAAGTTCTCTCATCAATGACATTTTGCACTATGTGCGACTCCTATTTGTGATTGATCAGGCAGACTGTGCAATCAAATTGAGAATAGAACATGAATGAAGGCAACAAATTCCTTTCAGAAGACGAAGTATCGGATACGGAGCTCGGAAGATTTCTTATGGAAGACATTGATCCGGACATCGTTATAATCGATGAGATTTCTCCTGCAAAGAATGTCAATGGTACGACACTAATTTCTTAATGTGTCCATTGATACACTTGAAATCGATTCATAGAGTTTTCGATGTATGTAGGGGATCTTTTCGACGATCTCTTTTTTCCTTTAACAATAAGATGAAATGATATCGATCTTCTGATGTGATATTATGATTTGCAATCAAAAAAGTGTGTTCGAATAATCGGGAATTGAAGGGTATTTCCACCGTTTAGATCGTTGTGATAGTTTATACTTGTGCAAAGTATACACGATCGTTGTCGTATTTCATAGTGAATAGGGCGATAGAGAGGTGATTGGTAGGTAGGAAAGAGGAATGATCACTGGAGGTGATGGAGAGTGTAATAGTCCATCTCATCCCTCCCCGTCCAGAAATTTCTCCGTTCTTTTTTTGTTTCTTTCCTCAATTCTCATCTATCAATCCCATCCTATTTCTCGAGTCATCCACATTGAAGTAATGAAAGACGGGGTGCAAAAATCTACCGCTATCATAAGATTGAGTAAACAATGTTTTATCGCCTCTTATTGATGATGAAAGGATGATAGTGGACAGGGTGACACACCTCACATGCGCGTACTCGTTATCTCATTGAGTGGCAGAACTATGGGGAGATAAACACCCCACTCGAACACTCAACTCCTCTCCCTATTGGCTGTCGAATGAAGCTCAAATTACCAGGTTTTGACTCTCTTCCATTCCGAAGCAATGCCAAGATTATATGAGCGATGGATTTTGAGTAGAGATAATCTGTAGATTATTCGATCGGCCTTAGTCGCCGTCGAGTCTAAATATGGATGAGAAGTAGGTATTAGGAGGGTAGATCCATCTGAATCTCCGTGTTTTCCAAGATAGGGAGATACTGATTACACCTTGCGAAATTGAGGGATTATCAAGTCACAATTTACCCTTTTCCACGCCAATTTTCTTACGACGAACCCGAAAAGATGCTTCTTGGAAGTATTGGTAGTCAAGGGGCAAAGTGTGACCATACTTATCGAAATAGATGTTCCATGGAAACCGTATTCTAGTCTCTCTGGACGTGTTGGTCTCATTCACTTTCTTTACTTCTTTCTCAATGGTCTTTCTCCTGCAGGTTCATCGTCTAAGAAGGAGAAGAAGCATCAAGATCCCGACGTCACTCCGCCGTACATTAATGGATCAGTGATGGATAAGAACGAGGGTGAGAATGAGGGATACAGTAGGAGAATAGTGGTGATTGGGATGTGAAATGATCATTCAGATGGTAGTCTATCCAGACGTTGTTCATATTTGTATTGTAGTCGTGCTGATTTGTATAGAAGATGAAAGAATGTGTAGATCCTCATTGTGAATAAGCAGAAAATGAAAATGTTGGAGCCTTTGTGTTTTTGCACCCGTCCTCTATCAACGGACTTACAATAAGTGTGGAGAATGTAGAAAATGTACTGGTACATGGCGAGCTGCCAAAATGTCCGTAAAACAAATAATTCTTCAGAATCGATCGAAGATGGAGAGATCGCAGATGATGACGAGGTTACGGTAGACGATGGAATGGATCAACGGACGACGTTAGTTAATCTTTGGTCTTCGATCTTTAGTGTCATCGGTATCAGAAGATTCATTAGGATATGCTTGATCATTGTTTTCTACATTTCCCTTCTCCTTTTTTTCGTTATTCTATCATATCCACTGAATATTCATGGGGGTATCGGTCATCTCTCTTTACTCCCACTCTCTCTTCTTCCTCTATCCTCTTTCCATTCGATGTAGATGCAACATCTCAATAATTGACACGTAATGCGATACCTTCCCATCTATCCATCGCTCGTTGTTCTTTATTTCCTCCCTAGTTCTATCCTCCTCCTCCTCCTTCCTCTTTCTTATTCTCACACAACTCTCTCGATTCTCCATTATCTCTCATCTCTCGTAGTTCTTCCTCCCCCAACCTCCTCTTCGTCCCTCGTTCATCCTTCCTCTCTGTGCCATCTCGAAGGGGTCTGATGGCAGACAGATCTTCTCATTTCATCATTCTCTTTTTCTCCATTCTGGCTTCATCTCTGACCTACCTCTGAAGGAGAGAAGGAAGCCGTAGATGGGATTGGAACATGGAAAGAAGGGAGAGGAAAAGCAATTAGAAAGAATCACATTCGTTAGATGACACGTAGAATCGGACAGAAGGATGAAAGATCTTTGATGAAAATGGCTCAATCAGCGGAATAACTCGAAATAGGATGGCATTCCATCAACTGGATGATTATGGATGATAATGCTCTTCCCTATTCTAATCGGATTGACTATACGGTGGGGGGAAATAGTTCCATTCCTTCCTAGTTGATCTCTTTTCGACCCTTCTATCAATTGTCACATTTCTCGCTGTGATAACTGGTACAAGTGTGCTCCTATTCCCCCTCTATCGATACCTCCAATCGTCTCTCTTTTCCTTCTCCATTTCTTACTCGAGATGGCTGCAAAAAGTCTGTGAGTTTGGACGGAAGGAGATAGTGTAGTAGTCCGCAGTGAGAAACGAGTAGTTGAATTCCCGTGATAGGGGACGACGATGGTTTTTGCCTGCCCCTGAGATATTCTCCCCTCACTTCTTCTCCTCTTCTTTCCTTCTGGGAATCGGGAATAGAGAAGGAGCTAGATGGAAGGCTATAGTAATTGCCATGTTTCGTCTCCCTTCTCTTCATTATTAATTTCCGACTTTTTGTGTCTGCATTCACGAGATTGCGAAGAAGAGAAGATAGAAGAGAAGGGGAATTATGCCGATCGATAGATGGAATCTAATGACAGAGAATGACACCAGAAATAGAAGCATCGTATGATGACACCTCTGAAGGTGGCGAATCCCCCTCAGTCTTTATTCATTATCTCGTTCGTTCCCTTCAAAAGGATTAGGAACGACGTAGTGAGAGAAGGATGATATGCAAGCAATTGAGTGACGGATTAATCAAGTACTCAATTGATGGAAACCCCTCCTTCTAGAAGATGTCCAAATGAGAATGCATCCATCGGTCGAAAGAGCTCTGCTAATCGAGTTGTGCAAATGGACAGATTGAATGTTATTGAATTAGTTGTGGTCCTGCTCAATGAATATTCATTCTCCCTCTCTCTCTCCGTCCCATTCCATTAGCTACCTCCTACAAACTGTGAGATTACTTTGTAGTGCAAGGGAAAGAAGAAGGGCGAGATTTCACCACACAGAGGAAGGAAAGGAGAGGGAATGATAGGTTGTCATGGGGGAGATTTCGTCGTTGTCTTGTGACTAGATGATGAATGGTCAATGCATACCACTAACACGAATACACTATCTCTTACTCTTCAACATCTTCAGTTGTAAACGACAAAACCGATAAGTCGATCAGTGATAGTCACTTATATCTTTTTGTACCTGAACTCTCTCAAATTTAGAGACTCTCTGCATCATCCGATCCCCATTTTCCCATTTTTCATCTTCGTCCAGTTTTACGACACACAGAGTCCCGCGCAGAGGGGGCTAGATGAGAGGAGATAAGAGGATGAAGAAGTGATAAGACTGATAAGAGAAAGATGGAGAAGGAAAGATGAGGACAACTCGTCATTGGGGGTTGAGTAGATGAATAAGGAAGAGGGGAAGGATCCACTGAACTCTGGTGTACTGCATTCTAAAGGGATTCTAGTGCCTCTCTGTAGAAGCCCAGATTACTTACGTTATTGCTGGTTTTATTGGTAACCTATCCATCGAAGGAAGCAGCAATATCGTTGCCTAAGAACGCCATTTCCCTAAATGGGATTGTACCATAAAGGAAGTGGGTCTAATAGTGAGATGATGGAGGTCTCTCTCTTTGAAGAGGAAGAGAAGGTTCGTCTGGTGGTTCTTTCTCCACTCAGTCTCGATGTAAGTGGGTAGACAGAGATTAGTGAGTGCTTCTTCCCTCTTCATCTCTTCATCTCATTCGTCCATCGTCTCGATTTCGAATGGATCAATTTGGAATGGCTTATCTTTCTCCTTCTTCGTCTTCTCCCGTGGTCACATCTCTCGCTTCATCTCTTGGTCCATTCATCCATCCCACCATGAATGGAAATGAATATGAAGAGTGAGAGAGATGGTACCGCCCCTTTCCCCCTCCTCTCCTCTCCCTTCTCTCTCTATCTTATCTCTCACTCTCACAATAATCACAGTGTGTTTGGGACAGCGTTTCCAGCAGTCGTTTCTGCCGTGTTGTGAAAGGAGATTGGAGTAGAGGAAAGAGAGGGAAGGAGAGGGCGAGATGGAGGAAGAAGGGGAGGGCTGTGATAAGAGGAGATGTTCTTGACTTGATAGCCAGTGTAATAGTATATCAATCTCCTCCTCTGACTTACTCGACGTGACTGGAAGTGGAGAAGGAGAGGAGGAGTGGCGTGGTCTACGAGAGAGAGAGAGAGAGAAAGAGAACGAAGGGAGGGAGGAGAGGAAGAGGGAGGAGGAGGAGAAGGAGGAAGGACTGGAGAAGAGGGAGGAGGGAGAGAAAACGCCTACCCGAAGAGAGAGATCGCACTTAGAAGAGTAGAAGGACGCTGCGGAAGGACGTCCAGTGTCCAGTCTTCCCTTGCAACTCCTCCCCCTCCATTCCCTTCCCTTCCTCATCGTTGACGACATCCGTTCATCATGAGCAGTCGAGATGAATACAGGAAGCCGAAGACGAAGGAAGCTCCCCCATTCCCAGATGACTTCAAGGTATTCGGCCACACAGTGAAGATGGGCCCACTCTACAGAGGAAATCGCCATCCAATCTCACCCAAGAGAGAGACCACCAATCCTGTGAGAAGAACGATAAGTGTGGAAGAATGGAAGAAGAGAGAGGAGACGAATGCAAGAAACGATAGAATTGATCGATATTGGCAGGAAAGGAGAGATTACCATCACAGGTTTGTGATTCCCTTCTCTCGTTGAATTGGCTCTAGACAATTAGTCAGACAAAATAAAATCTATTTGGGCGGATGAAGATGTGGTAATTGATTTCGCACAAGGGTCAGTGAGACTCTGAATTATTCGATCGCCATGCTAGGCTTGTAGATGTGAAGCCATTTCACAGCTATGATGTTTCTGCTTGCCCATTAATGATTACTGTAGCCTCCGTGGGAGTCTCTCTGAGGAAGGCTTCTTCTGGGAAAAGATGTTTCTAATAACGATGCTAATAGAGTCGCCGTCCTTGTGGAAAAGCCCCATTCCTCATGAAGGAAAAGAAAAGTTTAGCTGTCCAAGTAGTCGATAACTTCTTCTTTTTTTTGACAAGTGTGGGGAAAGAGTTTGAATGGGAGGGAGGAGGGGAGGGGAACATCTATCAACGCCCTTCTTTCTTTAATATCCCCTCTTCTCTTTCTACTCTATGGGTGTCATCCGCCCTCTCCCTCCTCTCCTTCTTCCTCGCCCTCTCTAATACATCTTATTCCGCTTTTTTGCGAACTATTGGAGAGAAGAGAAAGGAAATGAAATTGAAGAAAAGAGGGGATGGATTACGGTGGATTGAGTGGGATCGACGAGTTGGCGTAGGTCGATATGTAGCATTGAGACTTTGCATCAGATTTTTTCTCCTGAGGAGGAAATATAATTGTATGCGGGTGTTGACGCAATGAATCCGTATGAATTCTCTTTGATCATTGTAATACATTCTCCCTCGTCTTATTTTAGCATGAATTGAGTCATCGAAAGAGAGGGGATGATGTATGAAGGGAACGATAGAACGATAGAACATGATTAATACAGAATCAAATGTCGATACTCTCATTCATTCTCTCTTCCGATATCTTTGCGATGGAATTGAATCACGGGAGTAGTCACATGTAGATCTTTCTCTCTCTCTTGATATTACGACATAATTCCAGTCTATAATAACGAGCTCATATCTTCACTCGTAATAATGTTGATGAGAATCTTCGAGAATGACCAGAAGAGAATGTGGAATGTTATCAGTATATAGTCAGTGTTGGGGATGATGAATCGGTGGGTTGAAGGAGATTAAAGTGACACTTGCAGTGATAACAAGTGGGATTAGAGAGAATGGCGAAAGCATTACACAGTTCTTCATTCTTTCTTGCACTCAAATGAAAACAGAGAAAGGTCATTAAGTGAGAGTTTCTCGAGAAGAGATTACGTAAAGTAATGAGTTTGTCTTGCCTGCGAGTGGAATAATGAGGAAATTCCCGTATGACTGCTGTAAATGAAGCTTTTATTACAGTATGAGTCAGGGGTTAATCTTTATTCTCTTAACTAGAGAGGATGCATGGGAATTTGAAGAAACTGGGTATTACGGTAGATCAAAAATCAATATTCTTTGCAGGAATCAGCACTCGTCATACCGTAATTCATCTCACAAATCTCCGACGAGGTCGAGTAGAGATAGTAGAGATTCGAGAGATGGAAGAGATGAGAAGAGAAGTAATGGAAGGTTAGACACTTTTATAATTTATACTTATTTGTGGTGAAATGGTGTGATTACGATGTGATGCAATGAGTGGAAGTCTGTGACTGTGAAGTGAATGTCGTCCAGAGATCAAATACCACCCCCAAAAGGACCTATGCATGCCACATTTTGAGCCTATTACGAACAAAAATTAGGGAAAAGCATATAACCATTACACAAAAACAGAGAAGATATTACGAAACCTAAACACCACATGCCCAATAACTGTCGAAATTTGTGTAACCACGCCACATTTTAAGTTTCATAACTTGAGTATTTCACCTTTGATGTCGTCAGAGGGATACAAACGCGATAGACAGAATCCCGTTGATGTTGTGCTCATTCCCCTATCTTCCCTTTAATCTTCGTAACATCTGAATGACTTTGACACGCACATATCTATACGACTCCCTTCTCTGTTCACGGAATTCCCTTTTCCCTTTATACGTCAACTCGGACTATCACAATGAATGGATGAGATGGACGAATGTTTGTCTAATAGAATCTTTTAATATCTCCATCTCTTCATCTTGCAGTACTTCTTCTTGTTTCCTCTCCCTCCTGATCCCCTCTAATCACAGGAACATTTCTTCCTTCCCATTTGTTCCTCTTCCGTTTCCTTTCCTCCTCTGTCCTTTCCATCATTCCATCCATCAGCAGAAAGGAGAGACGAGTCATCAATTCATAGCCCCTCTCTTCCCCTTTATTCGACCCCCATCTGTCTCTCGATAGTGTTGCCATTATTGAGACAGGGGCTCGTTAGCTTCCCGTCGAGAGATTGGAGTGACAATGAAATGTGTTTTCTCTTTGAAGATAGTTTATAATATCTGAATAGATCCCTCTAGTGCAGAGTATTCGGTGGTCAAAGAGAGGGAAGAAACACTCTCATTGGTTCTTATCGGAGTTGTCCATCTTTGACGATGTATCGACTAGTTTCCATCGGGAGATAAAACAAAGAATTGACAGAAAAAAGCAGGATGAAGCACTACAAGGTTTTGATGCTGACGCGTCGACCTTTATTTTCAAATTTGTTTCCGAAATGATGTCATTCAATGTTTTGACACTTCTCCTCAGAAAAGTGTTGTTCTCTGAATCCGTGTCTGCTTTCCTCCCTTTAGATCCCTTTCCTTCCCTCCGTTGAGTTGTTTTTAGAGGTGCGAAATGCATGAGAAAGCAGAGCAAAAACAGCAGTAGATCTGTGTTGCTCTTTCTGCAGCAGAAGTGCCCTTTCCTCCTTTCACAATCAGCAGTTTGGCCCATCACTCCTCATTCTCTTACTCGATAGAGACAAAATAATATTGTTGAATGAGCAGCAGGTGGTCACACTATCTATAGCGCCCACAATCTGTCTACTATTTCATGTATACCCCCTCCCTTCTCTTCTCTCCCCAATCGCCTGTTTATTTCTCCCCTCTCTCATCTTACGCTGGGATCAGTTTACCATCGTTCAGAAAGGTAGATCATGAGAGTGAGAAGAGATCAGATTGCATAGAGGAGAGGGAAGGGGATTGGATGGAGAGGGAGAGGGAGCAGACTCTTTTTGTGTTTCGATCGAAGAGTTGAATAAGCAGCTTATGGATGGTAGAGAGGGATGAAGAGTTGTTCTAGGATGGGAGGGATGAATGAGAGTTATGGTAATGGAAAGTGTGAGAGAAAGAGGAAAGACGAGTTTGAGGGGATGAGAGAAGGGAGAGCAAGAGTACCGAAAGAGACGTATGGTTTGTAATAGAGGGAAGAGGAATGAAGAGACAACATTCCGGTGCTATTAAAATAGTGCCGATTGTTGATGAATGTGTTGACCCCTCCTCTTTGAATGGTCGATTAAATCTAATTTGTCTCTCCTTTACAACCTTTTCCTGTCCATTTACTCTCTCTCCCTTCTCTCTCTCTCCTCTTCCTTCCTGTCTATCCATGGATCTCCATGGATCTCACACACTTTCACTCCCTGCTTGTCCCTTTCTCCCTTGATCTCTCGACCATTCCCTTCCTGCTCCCTTTTGCACTTCCCTTCCCTCCCCTCCATCTCTCAATATCTTTTTGCCCCTCGTCATCAACTGTTTGGATAGCCGTGCCTTCCACGATCGCGAATACTTTCAAGAATGGCAGAATGAAAGTACGGGTTTTTTTGGAAATGATTGGTAGTAGATTTGTAGGTGATAGAGAGTGACAAATCACGTAGATTGGATTACCCAGTGCAGACTGATGCCCACACTGGCACAGTTGTTGAAGAGAAAGAGATGGAAGTAGAGAGTAGATACTCGTCGTTCCTTCAACTCAACACTGAGGAGAGAGGGCAGACAATCTGAATGGGAGCTGAACAAACAACGTTCTATGATCAACCACCCATTCTTCCCCTTCTCTCCTCTCCCTATCTCCCTTCTCTTTCTCTCTGTGTGTGGTTTTGATGCATTGCAAAGAAGTGTTCAAGAACCATCACGCAGGACGAGGAAGAAGAAGATATGCAGTGACAATAAGACGATTAGCCCATCTCCCTCCCTTTCTATCCCTCTCTCTGTCTCTTCCCATCTTTATACCCCTCAGCCTGTCATCTCGTTGACTATTCATGGTTAACGCGTGCAAAATGGCCCTCTTTTTGTCCCCTCCGCTCCCCTTCACTGGCTGTTCACTTCGCGACGAAATGGTATTGTCGAGTTCAAAGTATATGGAAGATGAGATTGTTCTCCGAATGCCCCCGTGATCACCCCCTTCACCTAATGAGTACTAATTGACACAAGTGTGTCTATCAACAGATCACTTAATCTCTAACCAACCTTCATTCCTGGTACACATTCGAATGATCTCTCCGATCACTCACGTCATGGCCCTTTTCGAAAGAGAAAGAGAGAGGAATCCATATGGGTGCTGAATCCACTGATTCCTAGTCTCCCTTGCCCCTTGTTTTCTAATTATCCACCATCTTACTTACTCCTACTTGACTCTTCTACACTCTTCGATTGTCCTCCTTCGAATACAGTTCATCTATCATAACTCCCCCAATTCCTCCCCTATCCTCAGATGTATCTAGTCTCTCTCCTTCCCTTCTCCCCTCTCTCCTCCATCCTCACACCCCATCTCCTCCAACCAATCGAACGTGCTCGTTAACTCTGTCTAATTTATGGATCATTATCTGTCGATAGTTGGAATAGGGAGAGGAGGAGGAGAGGAGGGAGAAGGGATCCGATCGGCCTCCCTTCCCCTTCCTCTTTTATCTCGACCCATCTACTACACTTTGATTTCCTTCGTTCACTCACTCATTCTCTCTCTTTTCTTCCCTACTGGAGAATGAGTAGTAACTACTTGAGTAGCCAGTCCCTTCCACTTCGATTGATCTACTTCTTCTTTCCTTCTCTTGGTAGACCCTCGTGACACAGAGGGGGGAGGGCGCTACCCGCATAATCTCGTCTAACTCTCCCAATCTCCGTTCTGTTCCATCCCCCCCCTCTCCCTCTCGCTTCCTTTTCTCCGGTCGTTCCGGTAAAGTAAGGGTAAACATTGTGAGAAGAGGAGGAAAGGACTCTCGTCCTGTTTACAAATGAGGACTGAAGAGTAGGGAAGAAGAAGGGATAGATACCCTATCCCGACCTCCCTTAGTCGATGATCCCCCTCCCTCCCTCCCTCTCATAGCGAGAGGATTAGCTGATGATAGTGTGTTCATCTCTCCTGTTTGGGTGGTTGTTCAAAGGGAGAGAGGGGCTATTACAGTATCACGTGATAACTGTAGAGAGGAGTAGCCTCTTCTCTTCTGCCCATGACCTCTCCAGTGTAACCTACGGTACTCTCCCCCCTCCCTCTCCCCTCTTCGATCTCTATCTGACTTCTCTCTCAACACATTCCTCATGTTGCACAGGGCGTCTCTCAATTGTGTGTTGATACTTTCTTTTCACTTCTTTTTTTTACGTCTCTCGCCGCTTCCTCTTTTTAATCGTTCGTTCTCAATTCCAATGTCGATGGTTCCATTTACACCCTCTTCTCCTTTCCAGTATTCCACTTGTCGATCGATAATCCTTGATCTCTTGTCTCCTCTGACTCCCATCCGATCCCTCTCTTTACTCCCCCTCCCTTCTCTTTTTCCTCGTGCCCACATTCGCAACAGCTCAACGGCCATTTCGACCTTAACGACGTCTAATCCACGGAGTGATAAGAGAAGTGATTAGAGTGGAGAATGGGAGTGATAAGAGATGGAATTGAAGTGAATGGGAGGGAAGGAGAAGGGTGAGGACTGATTGACAGAGGAGGAGGTGAGACAAGTGCATTGTGATAGGGGGCAAGTGATTAGAGAGAGAGAGAGAGAAAGGGACTAAAGGAGGGAAGAGTAGACAGGAGTGATTGATGGGATAAAGGGCGATGGAAGGAAGAAGAAGGAAGGTGGTAGAAGAGGAGGACCCAATCTCCCTCCGATTGTCACTTTTTGTTGCGTGAACCCCTGTTTAGATTGGAGACAAGAGAAGAAGAGTGGACACTGATTTATGAGAGGGGGAAGGGGTAACGGATACAGCGGAGAGATGAAGGGTATGAAGCATGGAAGGAGAGAAAGAGAGTTGATTCCGCCTCACGAATTGGAGTGAATGGGATCAATTGAACGATAGTGTCTATTCAATGGATGGTCAATCTCTCTCTCTCTCTCATTGTGAGTGTGAGGAGGGTAATCCCCTTGTCTTCTCTCTCTCAACTCTTTGGATGCCCCCGATTGAGTGTCCCCAAGGGGAACGAAGAAGGGAACAGCTGGAAAAGAGAGAGAGAAGAGAATTGCCGCACTGACTGCCAGTTAGTCTCCCCCTCTCCCTCCCTACTCAAGAGGTCAGATGGAAGGATGTCGATGGGACTGTCTAATCATACTCTTCGATTGGTACTGTTTAGATTGTATCGGATGGGTGGCGTATTAAGGGAGAGGGGCAGAGAGGAGGGGAAAGGTCGTTTTCGGTTCGTCCCTTTACTCTTTCTTAGCTCCCCCTTCTCTCCCTCTCACTCGGGCTCGTATTGGGTGATTCAGTCATGATTGGCTGAGTTTAGAAGGAGAAGAGGAATCAGAAAGAAGAGTGTGGGAAAGGACGAAGGGGGAGAGAGAGAGGAGACTGGGGGAGCAGTGATAAGCCGCGTTCAGTGATATGATAAGAGAAGAGTTGCGAGTGGAGAGAGAGAGTGAACAACTGATTAGTGATCGATTAGAGTAGGGAGAAGGTTGATGGGAGGAGTACATGTCAACACTCTCTGTGTACTCATTCCATAATATTAGTATTACTCACAAGGGTAGGTCAGAAGGGGAGATCAGTGTAGATTGAGGTGATCAGAAGTGATCTGTTGATGCAGATCGTTGATTGCTTATCGTGCGTTCCTTCTCTCTGAGTGATCTCACGTGTGATCACTCCTCATCTTCGCTCCTCTCAATTCGACACCCTCCGTGGTGTCAGTCATCGTCACTCTCAGTTAGTGTTGCCCCCATCCCCCCTCCTCTCTTCCTTCTCTCCATCTGTTACACTCCCTCCCTCCACCATCACTGATGGGATAGGGACACATTGTGGAGAGAAAGAGTCCTCCTTCCCTTTATCTATCGGTGTTCTTTGGAGGCCGAGAACTCCCATCCTTCCTTCCCCTTTTTCCTTTTCCGTCCATCGCTCACTGAATCAGAGATGATGTGAGAAGACGGGAAAGGAGAAGGCGAATTGTGACCTTCTCTCATTCCACCTCCAGAATGCTCGCCCTCAGAGAGATTCCATGATTCTCCTCCCCTTCTCCTTTTCCCTGCCCCTCCCCTCCCTCTTGGCCTTCAGAGTCTCTTCTCTCGGTGTCACTCTGTTCTCCCTCATCAAATTCCTCCTCGCCTTTCTTTTCTCTTCGTCTTTCCCCTTCTTCCTTCCAATGTTGCCCCGCCGCATTCTTTTCTTATTCTACTCTCTCTATTTCTTCCTTTTTTGTCTTGTCTAAGCAGCACATCGCATGGTTTCATTGCAAATGAGCAAAGAGGTGATTGATCATTAGATAGTTCATAGTGTGATCTACTCATCTCCATGGGTGGTCTCTCCCTCTTTAGAGGGAAGAGTCGATGGGGAAACACGCTCTAATCTGTGTGCACAAAGGAGAGAGAAGCGTGGACTATCCCTCAGCTAGAAGCAGTCACTCACAGTATTCTATAACTCCCTCTCCCTCCATTCCTCCTCCTTCCTTCCCCTCTCCTCTGCTTGTCCCCTTCCGTCCATCTATCCTATCGTATTTCGTGTCATGCTGCCCACCCTAGACGTCTCTCTCCTCCCCTTCTCTTCCCCTCCATTCCATCTCTCTCTCTCTCCCTCTCCCTCCCTCTCTCTCTCTCTGATCTATGCGGAACCACTCCCGCTCAACTTTTTTTGCACATCGTTCATTCGTTCGTTCTTTTCACTACTTGCTCTTCCTCTTCTTCTTCTCTTCACTCAGCGATTATTCGATGAAAAGTGCGAGAATTGAGAGATTTCAATAGGAGATCACAACCAGAAGTTGAGATGAGATGAATTGACGTTGATTGGCGGATCTGAAATCGTGCATAGAGATGTGAATGAATGTTTCTGCAGCGACTGATCAATGATTAGTTTGCAGCTGATCGAAACGTTCTAATATCCAAAGATGCTTGGATACTCGTAACCATTAGTCACTGCCCATTTGACTGTTCCCTTCATCTCTCACCAGCCTTGCTCACATTCTATACTCATCGTAACTCTTTTTGCTCATCCTTCTCCTCCTTCCATCCACTGGTTCTCCTTCCTCTCCTTTCTCTCCATTCCTTTGCTCCTTGCCCCCTTCACCTCCTTCTTCTCATTCCTCCTTTGAATCGGTCCATCCTTCCGATAGTCTCTTCTCGTGTCAACTCTTCCTTCCATTCAGTCTATTCATTCCCATCTCCCGCCCGTTTACAGTGCTCTCTCTCTCTCCTTCACGTTAGTGTCGTGAAATCTGATCGGTCCTTCGTCTTTGCTTGACGATGCACATTCGACAATGATTCCTCACGTATATCGAATGTACTCCCTCTCCTCTCTTCCATTCTCTCCCTCCCTCCCTCCCTCCCTCCCTCGACGAGACGAGACTAATCAAATCCCTCTCTCTTCCCCTTTTGAGTCGCAACTCCCAAGTTGTTCCATCTCCCTCTATCTCTCTCTCTCCAGAATGTCTCGTCCTTCCTTCTCTCGTTTCTCTCATCCCTTCGAAGGGGGAACACATCCTAATTCAGTTTGACTGCTCTACTTCTATTCTATTCTCTTCATTCTTTTATCACCCTCCGCCTTCCTTTCAGTCCCCGTCGCTTTTTTCATGGGCCCTTAGGATCCGCAACTCTGGGCAATACTCATAAACCCCGGTCGTTCCCCTCCCCTCCCCCTCTCCCTCTCTCCCCTCTTTCCTCCTGCTAGATTAGTCTCCGCACGCTCGCTCTTCTGAATGCATTCACACGATGGAGAAAGAAGGACTGCAAGGGAGGGAGAGAGAGAGGGGGGAAGGGACAGAGAGGGACAGAATAGATGGAACTAGAGTGATGTGTGTAGAACTGTGTAGTACTCACTCAATAGGGAGTAGAAGAAGGAGTCTATATTCATTCAGCACACTCTCGTAACCAATAGACATCAAAATACGCTCACTCACATTTCAAACTCTAGTTGGATGGATCGCCATGTTTGTACACGAAGTGACAGTGTGGAAAGAGAGAAAGAGAGAGAAGAGAGATATGGAGAGAGAGGAGGGGGCAATGAATCAGATAGTTGTTGAAAGATGTATGTTGTTCTTTATGTCTTCTTCTCGTGCTGGTATGACTAGAAGGAGGGAATGGATGAGTAGGGAGGAATGCCATACCCTCTCCTTCCCCCTCCTCTTCGTTCTCCTCCCTACATCACTTGTCTCCATTTCTCGTTTCCTCGATCTCTCTCTCTCCATCCTTCCTCCCCCCTCTCACCCATTTTCCATCCATTGTTTTTCTTGTACCGTCCGTCCTTTTCCCTCTCTCTCTCTCCTTTCCCTTTCCATCGTTCGCTTCACAGTTCGTGTCTCCTTTCTTATTCAAAGGAAAGGGAGGCAGTCAATCTACACGCGTGTTCTTAGATCCTTCTCTTTATTGCCTCTCTCTAGACTCCCTTCTTATTCACAGTTCATGCATAATATTATGATAGCCCCCATCATCATTTATGATCCTTGTCTCTTCTTCTCCTCCCGCTTTCCATCTTTCACTGATCTGATCTCGATTGATAAGTATAGACAAAGCAAGTGATTGGAATGAGTATCGTAAAGAGAGAGAAAAAGGGGTAGGGTTAATGGCGAAGACCCCTGATTCCTTCCTCCCTCATCCTCTCACCTCCCCTCCCCCTCCTCCTTCCTCTCTTTATCTCCACCCGCCAGTCTCTCTCTCCCTCTCTCGTGCTTGTATTAATTCATTGAGACGCCAGATATTGATCTACCCTTGGCCATCCATTGCTACAGTCACTCAGTTAGTCCCTCTCTCCCCTCCTAGTTGCATACCCTTTCATCTATCGATCCATTGATCCACAGACCCATCAATGTCAGCAGTGACCTCATAACACCGTGTCGTTATCATACTCGCTCTTTTTCATGACTCTTGGATGTCGCTTTCTCTATTCTCATCTGGTTCGTTTTCGACCATTGGCTCTTTCTCCTCTCCCTCTCCCTCCCTTCCTTCTCCCATTCCCACACAACTTGTCATAATGGGGGATAGTTAGGGCAGAGTAGGGGAGAGGGGGATCTAAGTATCGTCTGTCCTCGAAGCAGTTTGAACCATCGTCTCTTCCAATCACCTCCGCCCCATCTGTATCCTCCTTCCTTTTTTCCCCTTTCCGTCTCCTTTCTTCTCTCTTCTCTCTACTCTCCATACCACCCCCAGTAGACCCCTCGATTGGAACTACTTATTTGATTTATGCAAGTGGTCATAAGGGAGCTGAGAGGGGATGGAGATGGATGGGAGCTCAGTCTCTCACACTCTCATCGTATGGGGAAGACAAAGGGGAAAGAGTACTCACCGCAAACTGTAGGTAGATGTATCGATTGATTGGCAGCGAATAGTGTCGGCGCTTCTTTATTTTTATGACCACTCATAGGGGCAATTAATTGTGCGTCTAGCTCACCTATCTATCTCATTTGCCACACCTTCCTCATTTCGAGTGATCCATAGGGGATATAATAGTGCAGAGACTATGTCGTGTCTTGTGTCTACTTCCTACGTGTCTAGTTGATCACTAGTCGAGTCACTATAAATAGAGAGAGAGTGAGTGATTGAACGGTGAGAAGTACATTGAGAGATAGGGAGTGAGCACTGACAGTTCCGTCCCTGAGAAAGAGACGAGATAAGAGACACACTATCAATTGGATACGGTCATTACTGCTAACGATTATCGATTGAGAAGAGAAGGGGGAGGGCTAATCAGTGTGATGACCAAGTAGTTGAAAGAGGGGGAGGAATCCAGATGTTCCCATCCTTTCATCTCTTCAATCCGTTCTCTT
This sequence comes from Pristionchus pacificus, assembly GCA_000180635.4. Lineage (NCBI taxonomy): Eukaryota > Metazoa > Nematoda > Chromadorea > Rhabditida > Neodiplogasteridae > Pristionchus > Pristionchus pacificus. The sequence continues at coordinate 9,939,054 of CM026579.1, read as the reverse complement.
CCATCTTTCTCTTCACTCTCTCTTCAATCACCCCCTCTTCATTCACTGATCTACTATGATCATTCCACCACTCACTTTGCTCACTCTATCACTTTTTCATTGCTTCGCAGTCTCAATTCTCTCTCTTCTCTCTCTTCATCGTCCTTTATCTCCCTTCTCTCCCTTCTCCCTCTCGCCCCTCCAGAGTGATTGAGTTCTTCCCTTCCCTCCTTCTCTTCGCTCTCTCGATCAGAATCCTTCTCTCTCTCATTGGCTGTCCTCTATCTATCACTCTCCACTTACGCAATTAATCACCATCCGTTGATTAGAAGCACCCGATGGAAGGGGAGGAGAGGGAGAGAGAGAGTAGTCACACGTCCACATATCTTATCTTTTCCGTCCGCTATTATCTCTCTGATCACGAGCGAACTGTAACTTGGCTATGCTGCAAAAAGTGGGAAGGTGAGAGGAGGGATCGATGTGCCATCTCCTTCATTGCACTGTAGTTCGTACTCGTCTCGACTCGTAGACTATCGCTCTCCGTTATCTCCCCCCTCCTCTTCGACCATTGGCAACATTGTTGTTTAGACGACTCCTTCCCCCCTCTTTTCCTCCCTCCTCTACAGTTTATAATACGATTGACGTATACAACAAGTGCTGTAATTGATAGTCGACTACATGGTCTCTTTCTCCTCTGCAATAATCCCATCTCCATTCCTCCCTTCTCCTTCTCTTCCTCTCTCTTATCTCTTCCCTCCTATCAGCCCTCCCCCATCACTTCTCTTTTTCTTCACCCCATCCTCCGTCTCCTCCCCTTCCTAGTGATTAGAAGGGGGGCGATTGGGGGAATGATTAGGCGTGCTCTCTCTGTGTAAACTCGTCTCTTCCATTTCACGCGTCGTCGTCTCTGCGTCATAGAGAGACTAATTGAGAGAAGATTATCAATGCTATCAATCACCCCTCTCTAATCACTCCTTCCCTCTGCAGCATCGGCGACAGCCACAGCAGTCGATCCGGTTCAAGCCACGCCCACTCTGCAGCATCTGCAGCTGCTGCACCATCATTCCATCCACAGAGTAGAGGAGCACCCGGAGGTACGGTAGACATGAGGGAGGAGAGTACGGTAGTAGATCAGTATTGATCTTGGTTGTCTAGGTGTCCGGAGCAAGCCGAATCCTCTCTCGGCACCACAGACTCTTTCACCTGCAGGACATTTGAGGAAGTCCGTGGATAGAGAGAAGGAGAGAAAGGTAAGGAAGAGGGAGGGAGACGGTATGATTGAGGGAGAAGCAGTAAAGAGAAGACGAATGGACCATTATAATGAATATAATTGCAGGATCGTCAAAAGTCGATTCATTCTCTACACAGTTCCATCTCCTCATCAACAGCATCAGGAGGATCATCCTCCACTCCTGTTGTATCCACTCCCCTCCCCCCTCCTCCTCCACCCTCTTCATCGATTCATTCCCTTCCTCCTCCCTCCTCAATCTCTTCCCTTCCCTCATCGATGGCCCTCGATATTCCTCCTGCTGTTCCCTCTCCCGCAATCACAGATATGATGGAGAAAGGAGAGAAGAAAAGAGAGATGAAAGAGAATGGAGAGAGAAGAGAAAGGAATGGATCTGTATCCTCATCGACGTCCAGTGTGAAAGAGACGAGAGAGATGAAGGAGGAGATGACCTCCTCGATTGAAGAGAAGAAGAAGGAGAATGGAAGGAAGAGAGAGGAAAGAAATGAGAAGAATGATAGTGAACAACCACCTGAGAAGAAGAGGAAACATAAGGAGGAAAGGAGAGACAAAATGGAGACGAATGTGAATAGAGAAACTGATGAAGAAAGGACTAATAATGTGAGGAATTTACGCATCTTGATGATTAGCAATAATGGTAGACGGAAATCTTGGAAAGACGTAGTCTACGTCTATGTTTTTCATAAGTACTCACTTTTAGATTTAGACGTACAATTGGCATACAATATTACATCAGAATTGAAGCAACAATTGATTACGCTGTGATACGCATTGAATAATAACAATTTCCATCTCATTTCAGAATCCTTCCCCTCCCATAATGTACTCTCGTGGAACGTCAGTGGATGTGCAGGCAGATAGAGATGATTCCATTCTCAATCTACCCGCTGGATCTAGTGTCACTCTCACGTTCACTATTGCTGCCACTGTGGCAAGTGGAGAACCCGATGGAGGTGAGCGAATGGAGATGGGAAAGAGGTTGAACGGTGTATCAGTTTGTTTTTTGTGATTCTTCTGAAGGATAGTGCCGCGTTTCGAAATGCTATTCCGGAGTATGTGCTTGAGACGATGAGTAGTAATGATTGCTTGCAGGGTTGAACACGATGTATATATCAGCAATGATTGGAGGGAGAGAATGGATGGGATGCATAAGAGATGGAGATGAAGGAAGAAGAAGATCTGTCGCGTCTTCCGCTTCCTCTGAAGATGGAAGAAAAGTGAGTCAAATTTATATCAACTTTTTTTCTCGAATTTCGAATTTTTACTTGGTACCATATCACATTAGTTTCCGTCGTCGTTAAAATCCGCAACTCTAAGCAATTCCCATAAACCATCGGGTACCACATAAATTTGAGAATGAGTAAAATGAGTTTGACGTTTAACGAGATAGACAAATTGCAGGCATTTCGAGGGAATGGAACTACAGCCAGAGATAAGAGAGCGAGAAATGGATTAGAGAGGAAGAGGAGAAATCAAGTTGATAATGGTATTTTGAATTTTTTTTTTTTAGAAACATTCAATGGGAAAGCATATTTTCTATAGCTTCTATAGCTGAAGAATGATCAGAGAAAGAAAAGAAAGAAATAGTTGGTAATTTAGACGAGGAAGATGGTAACTCTCACGATTCGACGTCAGCTGGAGAAGGAACGAGTACGGGACAGAAAATTACTCTTGTTGAGAATGGAAATAAGAGAGAAATGCACCATTGTGTTATCGATAAGTCAGTTATTAATTGATAAGCAGCTCTTCATATGTGTTCACGATTTACACTTAAAACTTATGTTTGAAATTGTTTCAGTTGCGATTTCCGCTTCTCGAGCATGAGGGAAATGGAGTACCACAAGTGGGAAATGCATAATAAAAAGAAGGTGAGTTCTACTGTTCGTAAAATAACAGTTTTTGGGTTTTTAAAACTAAAAGGTTTGAAATCTGTCCTTAGTGATCGCGTTTCATCGTCATTATATCTGAAAGAATTTCTCAATGATTTTGATTTAGTCTCTTTCTCAATTTCAAATATTGCTTATTGCAGGTAATGAAGGAAGATCTCGCTAGTCAGACGGACTTTATCTCTCCCTTTCTCACTCCTCATTTCTCAATCGAATGTCAGACTGACGATGTCGTTGTGAGGACGAAAGAAGAAATTGAAGAAGAGAACAAAATGAGGATAAAGGAGAAAGAAGATGATGAGAAGAAATGGAAGGAAGAAGAAGAAAGGAGGAAGAAGGAAACAACCGTCAAGACTGAACGACCTTCTACTCCCGTTGAAACCAAGCCAAATGGTGAGATATTTTACTTTACCAATCAATAATAGCCTACCGTACCTCAACCTTCCGTAATCAACCCCTCATCTTTTCAGGTGTACTGACGATCCACACTGGTACTCGTCCCTCCGTCCCCACTGCCGCAGCCCCAGAAGGAACACTATTGATGAAGGCATCTCCCATCGCCACTCCCACGGCTGCTGCAGCACCTGCGACCCCCACTGCTGCAGCAGCTGCAGCAAGAGGGGCGGAGACTGCAGGAGGAACACACAAAATACACGCTCCTAGTGAGTTTTTTTCATCATTTTCTTGTTGAGCCTTATTCCACGCTTTCTTTTCAGTTGCGATCGCTCCATCGATAGCCTCATCATCATCATCTATGCCCACTTTGACACCCGCAGTCTCCACTCCTTCTACTCCAACTACCTCTAAACCTCCTCGAGTAGCAGGCGGATCAGGAGGAGGAGGTCCATCTGTCACCTCTCCCCGTACCCTTCCCCTCGTTCCCCCTCAACTCCCACCCGGTCTCTTCCCCAATGGTCTCCCCAATGCTGCCACTGTGGTCGGATCGCCCGCTCAAGCACAAGCGATGCAGATGCAAATGCATCAGATGATGCAGCAACAGCAGCAGATGGCCATGATGCAGCAGCACGCTGCACAGCAACAACAACAGAAGGCTGCTGCAGCCAGCAACACACAACACAAGATCAACGAACTAAAGGCCAAGGATGGTGAGTAGTGCACACTTGATTATTAGTTACATCACAATGATGGAGGTCCCACCTATCTGATTCTAATATGATGGAAGTTTTCGAATCAATATGATTCTAATAACACATCCATTGCAGATTCTGGTCCTTCGACCTCCTCAGGCATCGCCCCTCATCCCTCAATGCCCCGTCCCACTGCTGCTCCTTCTATGCCCGTTCCCACTCCTCAGACACCTCAGAGACCACCTCAGATGCAGCAACAACCACAATTCCCTCCTGGTCAGTAGATCAGTAACGATGAATCTCACTCATAGTACATACATGGAAACTGTGTAACAGTATCATAAGAAAAGGCACGATTGCAATCGAATACTACGTACGAACGATTCGAAAACACCCCACGGTTTCTAATGTTAAGGATTTGCGAAAGATTGCTAGCATAAGGGACGTAACCATTCCTCTTCTTGCAGGATTCGCAATGATGCCCATGATGAATCCACAACAAGCAGCTGCAGCTCAGCAAGTTATGCAGCACGAGTTCATGCGACAGATGTACTTGTCTACTCTGATGAATCAGAATGGACAAGGTGCACAACAACAACAACAACAAGCACAACAGCAGCAACAACAACAACAAATGCAGGTAAGATAAAAGATGAGAGGGATTCCAGGATTGATGATTGTGTTCCAGCCCAATTTCATGCAGCCATCGCAGAGCCAAATGATGATGATGCAACAATTGATGATGCATGCCCAGCAACAACAGCCGAAATGAGGATACGGAGTCGTGAGTGGAAGACTACCGTATCCCCCCTTCGTGCTCCCTCTCTCACTCACCCAATAGCCAATGTTCTTACCCCCCTGTTTCGTACTCCCGGTTGAGATACTAGTGTCATTTAGTTGTATTATTCATCAAGTTAAATTGTAATTTGTGCAAAGCAATAACGCCTTACCATTCCAGTGAGATTTTTTATTTTTCAATACATTTTGTACATCAAAAACTCTGATGGTCGTATCTCAGGTCCTCGTGTATCTTATTCGTCAATGTATCGTTTTAATAGTTATTATCTTGTCCTTTTAATATTCCTTGATATACATGTTCCATTCGATGACTCCATTATCCCTTTGATTCACCCCAATCTTCAAATGCGTTCTTTCCACCCCATTCTCCACACTCCCCATTCTTTCTTTCTTCAATCCTTATTAATCTACGGCTTCTATTTTCTCCCTTTTTCATACCCATCCACAGGTTCGTACATACAGTAAATACTACAGTACCCCACCCTTCTCACCAACTGGTCTCCTTCTCGACTCGAGGATTACTGTATGCAGAGTATTCATTGATTCCTTATGTTTCATGATAAATTGTTTAATATCATCTCTTTCCATCTATTAGCATTGCTGTAGAGTGGGATTTGGGAATTTGTATTTGGGTATTTCGAGAAGAAAATAGTAATTTATTTTCTGTTCAAATGGAGAATACAAACTAGCAATTAAAAAATAAGAAAGAATTAAAATTATATGAATAACGAGAAAAGGAGCTGGACTGAACAAGTTTCCATTAGAGATATGCATTGAACGGATTAGAAGTTGGGAAGAGTAGAGTCTAGATGATCTATAGAAGGATCAATTATGGCACTTTGGAGTTGAAAATATCGAAACCATAAAGGAAAGTACGGTAGAGGGGGAAGGGATACGGTAGTATGAATGAGGGAAAATAGGGCAGTTAAAATATAACCAGATTCATTTTGAATGGACGAAGAATGTGGCAAAGAAAGAACAAATGAGCAAGTTATTAGGTGATAATTTGAAGAGAAAATGAAAGAGATGAGAGAAGAATGAATGAATGACTGAAGATGAGAAAATAGAGAGAAAAGCTCAGATGAATACTATTCGATCTTTCACTGAGAGAGGGAATGATATCACGGATGGAGAAAACAAGAGTAGAGTACGGTAAGTAGTGAGGATGAGGAGGGATTAAGGTAGGAGGGAGACTAGTATCGATAGGAACCCGAAGGACCACCGTATCCTCGGTCTAAATCGTCGTATTCATCGTAGCCGTGTGGATCAGGAGCATATCTGAAGATTATCGATTGATGAGAGAGTATGGGAAATGAAGAGAGCAATCGGTAGTACCTCCTCTGATCACCGTAGCCTCCTGAAGAGGGAGGAGGAGGAGCATGCTGCATGTGCATCTAAATAGACCGTTGAAGAGGGATTGAAGAATAAGGAAATGTTGGATTTTCGTACAAAATACATTCTTCAATAAAAGAAAGGTATGTACATTTCTTCAACTGGGTGATTCATGGATGAAGAGTTTCGTCGTTCTACGGAATAGAAAGGGATGAATTGTTGAACTGACATTCTGTTGCATGGATGGTGGTCCTCCTTGATTGGGCGGACTCAAATACGGTTGTTGAGGAGCCATCGATGGAGGGACGCCCTGCATTCCACCTGCAAATGATAATGGATGACCCCTCTTCAATAACTCGTATTCTTCAACAAATCATTACGATTCTTCAATATTCAGAATGGACAAACTGACCCTGTATGCTGGTTGCCATAACAGGAGGAGGTGCGGGATTGTGCAGCATTGGAGGAGCCATTGGATCGATTCCTCCTTTCATTCCATTGCCACCCGTTCCCTGCAATGAGTTCATTCCTTCTCTTCTAACCGAGTGGGAGACTGTTCACAGATCTATCTCGAAGTACTCATAGATATCTGTCAGTTCAAACATTGGCTCGCGTGTATCCTTCCCTCCCAGTAATTCAATGGTGTTGCCAGGGGAGCTTCCCACACGACAGTTGTTACCCTATCCCGAGTCAGTTGGCTTGCGTACACAAAATCTAACAATTGGTGATTGTCTAAACTGACACTGTTAGAACGAAATACATGAAAACGTATTCAATAAATACTATGTAATTAAATTTGCTAATGATCATGTGAGAACATAAATTTCAAAAGAAATTAATGGAAATGAAGGCACCTCAACGAAATAATATGTCAATCTGACCTGCATCATTTGTGCAGGAGTGAACATCGTTGTCGGCCCTCGATTCTCCATTGGATTTCGTTTGATTCTCGGAGGAGATCGAACCTGCATTAGAGCGAAACGAAATAAACAAAAATATGATAAATAAGGAATGAATGCGTATCAGTATCGACAAGGGACGATCTTCTAGGAATTGGTTTTTCTATTTAAATAACCTTCCGACAGCAACGTGGGGGTGAGCAATTCAAAGATGAAAGATGAATAACATACGGGTGGATGGGTTGCTCTCCAGTAGCTTTCCAAATAGTCAGCCAAGTGTTCGCACGCGTCTTCCAATTGATTTTCATCCAGAAGAACGTCAAAACACTCCTGGAATTGGAGAATTCACGATCTTTATTCGTTCAGTTCTTTAGCGATCGCAATGTTAGATAATATCTACGACTGCGAGTTCTTCAGCGATGCATACGATGAACCTCGGGCAGAATAAAGTAATAAATGAAATGACACTCACAGGTGGGCATTGAGCCAGTTTCTCAGCTGCAACCATTTGTACATTCATATTACGAGATTGAGATTTCCCTCGAGATTTGATCAATCGTTGCAGCACCTCAACATTGAATAATAGTATATTGTTTACAAAGGCTGAATGCCAGAACACTATTGTCATATCCAATTTCGTCGAGCATTAATAAGCAATTGAAACATATTTCTTCACTCAATGACCATTGCTTTCAGGAGTAAGCTCACGTGTGTATAAATTAGAAGCAAATTCTCACCTTGGGACTGCTGATCTTGATGTATACATTAATGGGAGCGAGACTCGTCTTGGCCAATTGAGAGGGATGATTGATCGTGTCGCAATCGAGTACAACCAATTGCATCGATCGAGCCAATTCGAAGATTCGTTCGATCTCAGTCTGGATTTCAGCTGAAAAGATGAGGATAAAATGGTGAAGAAAAAATTCTGGCATTTCTCAGTTCCGACGTTCACTACATGCCCTGTTGTTGTTATTGTGGTTCCTTTCATTTGTTTGTCTATCAATTTGCATCAATTTCAGGCGCATAAAATGGTTCGATTCGGTCGATTCCTTCACTCGAAGTCGTCCCTGCTGTGGCCATCACATCGTGTTAGACGGTATAATAGATTAAGGTATCGATCTAATTTCGATCCACTTCAGCTTCATCATGAACTCTGTCTATCTCATGCTGTTCATCTCCTGCCTTCTGATGGTCGTAGTGTCGAGAGCAGTCGATGAAGACGTCAAGAGTACGGTAGTAGGTCATTGGGATACGGTAGAATATCGATCGATCACAGATCCATAGTTTCCGATGAAGCACCTATCGGCAGCTTGAGTGCCGATGGAAACCACGCGATCGGTTTGGACTGATGATCCAATCAGTCATCATTGCCATTGCAGAGAAGCGTTGCGTTGACTGTCCCTTCTACTGTGATCTATTCTGGTGCTACCCATGCTCTCTATTCTGCCCTGATAACGTATCACGCTAATTGTTCGGACTGGAATATTTCACTAAGAGGCCATTTACAGTGCTGCTGAACATATCTCTCCCACCGTTTTCACATGCGGACGAAGCTTCTTCCCTCTTTCTCCTCTCTACTCATTTCTTCAATTTTGATGAATATAATGAAGGAGTTTCGTATCAATCGAATGATATATGTAAATTCAAGCTTGCAAACATCCCGAAGCTATTGAACTTCTCTTCAATTTATGTGAAAGCTAGCGAAGATCAATCATGGTTGACGTACCCAATGAATTGCTTGTCCTCGAGTTTCCTCTTTCGATGTAAGCTCTCTTGGAGGGGTTATTGAGGAGACTTCGCTTTGCCAATGAGATATCAGCTGTCACTCGAGTGATGATTATCCTGAAATTAGCGAAATTAATTATCCGTTCAGCAATGAATCTAATTCACTGCGACTATCGTTGCGTTTCTTCTCTCGTGATTCATGTTCATTTGTTGAAATAACTCGAATGCGCGAATATTTCTGAGTATCTCACAGTCTTTCTCAAGTATTTCCCCTAACTGAGATTGCTTCACTCAAGAGAGTGAGAGTGAGTGAGTATCTATTTCTCACCTGCCCTCGAATCGATGTTTGAGATAGTCAAAGACCGCCTTCTGCATCATATCCGTCACTTCATAACCTTCAATTCCAATTGATCATCTCCTTCTCTTTATTTCCGCCTTTCTCTCTTTCCTTCGTGAGGAATAGCCCCTGTGTGCGCACGACAAAACTATGAATGGATAATTCGGAAGGAGGGAGGGGAAGGGAGAGAGGGAGGAGCCTCTCTTCCTCTTCCTCCCCTTCTTCCTCCCTCAGATCTTTGACTGCCAGACAGGGAGGAAAGACAGGCCGAGCACTCTCTCATTTGATTTCGTGGGTGGGGAAGAGAGGGAGAGGGAGGGACTAATGCCCCTGTGGACAGAACGAATCGAGGCACGAAAGACCACTAATTCCCCTTCCTTTTTACTACAACGAGAGAATGGATGAGGTAATGGATGGAGAGAGGGGGAAGTCAATGGAAACACAATGGAAAAGAGGTCGAGATGGGATTAGTTATCCATTTGGCCCATTCAATCTCCATTTGGCAGGTGATTTGGGGTGGACTAAATTTGAGTGTTAACCTTTCAATGATGGGCCGACGAGAACAACTGGTCGCATGGAAGGAACGACGTCGTATGGATTGAGAACTTCTTGCTGAAAAATAAGACGTAACTATCGTTCTTGAGAAAATTGTAGCATCTAACTTGAAAACTCTTCAATTCGTCAACATTTCTTCACAAGAAGTTATGAAATGATAGGAAATGGGGATCCGACAGACCTTCTTGAATATAAGTTTCTTCTTTTCCTTCGTCGGTGGCGTCGTTACGACGTTCTTCAGATTCTTGTGCTCGTCATCTGCAATGAATTCACGTTTTTCACCTTCTTACGAATATCTCGCTTAGTTTTGCACGTATTTCATCAATTGTCCATCAAATTGGCCTCATTTCAGGCACAAAGAAGGAAGTGAAAAACCGTGGATACCAGGAGTTGGCGGTGAGCTGCCTCTCGATCCCGATCGAGGCATCATCGCGTCCAGATTACCCAGATTAGAAGTGGACGTCGATTGCTTGCTGAAGTGGCATCAATGCACACCAAAATCAATCACAAATTCTACTGAAGATCTAATTGTGGTGGTAAAGAGATAAAATTGAAGATTGTACTCACAATTTGGCTCCTCCCTTCTGCTGTTGCATCCTGAGTGTCTCCAATTTGACAGGGGAAGGAATGAATCCGAGATCGCATCCCTCCTTCACCAATCGACCGATCCACCAATCGTTGTTGTATTTCTGCAATGATTCTTCATGAGATTTTGACCTCAGACATCGTAGATTGAAGTGTATTCTAACCTCTTTAATGTGTAGATAGTCCTTGATCTTGAATGAGACAGCACATCCGTGAACAGGCGAGTCATCATCGAGAGAACCGTCGTATTCCACGTTTGTGCAGATCGAGAAGGCTACCGCTTTGTACTCAAAATATAATTATTCATTGTTTCGAAACATCCGCAACTTTCTCCATGGAAACTCTTCGCTTCTCAGCCTTTTCTCCCCTTGTTCCGTTGTGAAACACCCTTTTCCTAGTGTTTTCTTCTTTCGTTTGCTTCTTTTCTCTTGAAAAGAGGGGAAAATCCCTTGAAGATAATGAGATGGTGGTCGTCTTTCGATTTGTTACTCTCCTTATTCTCACTGTTTTCGGGGGAAGGGGCGAAAGGCGTATTTGGGATTGTAAATGGGTGTAAGGAGAGGTGACAGATGGAATGACGTCACGTTGAGAAGAGGAAAGAAGGGGCGTTTACACTAAAGAGAGAGAGAGGAACTTCCCGTTTGAGAGGTCGAGAGAGAAAACGATGGAAACACATGGGAAATGAGCAACGATTTCGAATCTTCTTCGTCGTGCACAAACATCGTTGAAGATAACGACCATCACAGAAAAAATAGATTTCGGAGGTCAGATGCTCTGAGATCAAAACACGAATACGATAGACGATGACTACTCATTTCTTTGCGTGTTTTCTTTCCATTTACCCCAATTAAGATACCTAATCCTTCCTTCATCCATTCTCACCTTTGCTCTCTCCAATTGGAGTGCAGCTTGTCTCTCAGCATCTCTTCTAATCGCATCTCTATTGCTCTCCTCCAATCCGAATTCGTCATCGTGATGAGAGAAATTGGAATCACCCGAACCCTGGAAATAGACAACGACTCAATCCAATCATTATGATGTGCTTATTTGCTAGCTGAGTCATGTTTTCAGCGAAGAATGACGTTTAGTGAATATTTCAGTCATGTTTGGACAGATTTGTCACGGTAATTAGTGTCAATAATAATAGAGAATGTTGTTACCCTTCGTCTGAACGTCATCTGTTCGATGGATGGGGGAGATCCCCTCAGAGGAGAATTTCACTCCTCTCCAAGAGGGGAATCAATCGATTCCGTTGACGGATCTTAATCGGATCTCATTGGAGGGGGAAAGGCCCTTTCTGACCACTCCTTACGAAAGTAATAACGTCAAAAGCGGTAAAATGAGACGACGAAGGGAAGGAAGAAGGAGAAGGAGAGAGAGAGGGAAGGAGGGGGGATACAATGGTGAATTGTTGAGAGAGAAGGCTGCCTTTTGGGGTCTATCTCGAAGAAGACGAAGAGAAATGAAGATTGACTGTGATTGAAGATGAGATCGATAATTAGAATGAGAGAGTATGGGAAAGGAGGAAAGACGAGAGAGAGAAAGAGAAGAAGATACGAAACGTCAATGAAGAGAGACAACCAATAGCTTGAAGTGAGGCAGAGGGGGAGGGAGAGAGGGGGAGAGATCTGGGGGGAAGCTCTCTAGTAGATCTCTTGAAGAGAGACGCGTTGCGAGACCGCGTCGCGTTGAGAAGAATGAAGAGAGAAAAGAAAGAAGAAGAAGAGAGGAAAAGGAGGACTCAATTCAAGCACATGGACTTACTTTTGAAGGAACGAGAGGAAGAAAGGGAGGAGGAGGGAGGGAGGGGGTGAAGTCAAAGGGAAAGAGTAAGGGAGGGAGGAAGGAAGGGGAGGTCTCCCACTGTGATAGACTGTAATAGGGAGGAGGGTTCTCGAATGGCAGATGGAAGAAGGAAGGACGAGGAGGGAAGGGATAGGAGAAGAGATGGAGATGAAGAGGTTAATGGAACAGCTGACATCTATCAATGACATTCCGCATTTGTATCGTTCTTATTATTAGAATAGTATAGCAGAAATTAGATACTTGGACGGATGAGAACATAGTGTGATAGCTTACTGTATGTGAACTGATCCAATTTTAACGTTGAAGAATTTTGTTTGAGGGATCTCACGAGCGAAAGATACTAATTTTTAACATGTTGCAGGATATTATAATGGTGTTCTCATCCGACCGATAGTTGTGATACGATAGATCGTCAAGTACTGTACACATAGAGGAGGCTCATAGTATTGCGTGGGTGATCTCCCTTGAGCTTGAGAGTGTGTACAAATACTAGAGGAGATCTCGTGTTTATCTCGTGAAGAAGAGGAGATGAAGAGAGGGATGTCCGAAGGACAACTGAGATTGAAGAGAAACAGTGATAATATCTAGAGTGGACTGTCGAGAACGAATTACGCGATTTCATTGACTACTTTGACTGAAGAATGGGAACGTCACTGTGGATCAATGCGAATATCCATAAATGCAAGATAAAAACGAAGATACGGTAGTCTGTTTCCATCTTCATAACTCGTATTCCATCCAGCACCTTCCCTCCGAATATGGGACAATTCCCAATTTGCGACTCGAGAGTCTCTTCAGTGAGAAAGAGACGCAAAACGAAAGAGACAACCTTCTAAAATGATGGTCCCTTTCCACAAACTTCGATGATGTCAGTGAACAATATCTTTTAAAAATACAATAGATATTTTCAGAAGTAATTTTCATTTTTCATTTTTTTCCTTTTCCAATTTTCCAATTTTTGTAAGTAGGAAAGGATTTTCGGTTCAAGAAAAAAACTGTGCCATTCTTCGGCTTGCAAACGATCGTAAAGGAAGCTCGCAAAAGAGCAAATAGAGAACGGTCAAGAAAGTTGTCAAGGAATGAAAATGAATGAAGAGGGCACATTCTTCAATGAAGATTCTGCAATCTGCCTCATACATTCTTTGTAGCATAGGAAGTCACCGGTTTATATCAGGCCCGTTCATGGATAGATAATGCATATATTGCATACACTCATGGTAGCCTAATCATATCAAAAATGTACAAAAAAAAACACATTTTTCGTTGTTCGATTTCACCCTATCTACATAATTGTTATTGCGAATTTGCAGAATGAATTAGCATTGAGTGAGAGTGAGACGAGAGACGATTCCTCTCTTCTTTCCTCACTTCTCATCTTCCCCCCTCTCGTAGGCGGTTTTCTCACTCGTATTCTCTACTGACTAGTGTGAGTATCCCCCCTCCTCCTACCGTACTCCTCTCTCCCCCTCCCTCATCTACAATATCCTCTCAGATGGCCGCACCAGCAGCACCACCCGGTCCTCCCTCTGGCGGCCCTTCCCCTGCCAAGAAACCTCCCCTCAATCTCACGAACAAACCCGGAGAACCGGCCTTCCAGCTAAAGGTAATCGATGACTGATCTGCTCTACCGTACTCAATACCGTACTCGTCAGCTCGATCCTCTCAATGAGGTAGTTCTCACATGGACGAAAGGAGTGAGCAGTCATGTCGATATGAAGATCACGAATAGCACGAGTGATTGGCAATCGTATAAGGTACGAAGAGATCAAAGATCACAAAGATCTAAGATCAACCTCAGGTGAAATGCACTGACAACAACATCTTCCGCGTGCGACCGCCTCTCGGTTTCGTTGAACCCGGCAAGACTGAGACCATCAAGGTACTGTAGAGTACTGTACTCTTTCCGTACTTAGTATCGATATTAGATCTTTCAATCGTCGATGACTCTTCCCGAGGCAAATCGTCATTTCTTCGCTCTTTATCACAAGAAGTGCACTGCCGATGATTCGAAGAAACAACCTCGAACGGTGAGGAAGAAGGATATGGTAGATTGGGATACTGTAGACATGAAGAGGTAGATACAATGATATCGATTGCAGCTGTGGAAGAGCGACACTAAACCCGATGGAGTTGTTCGTCTGTTGGCAGTGTTCAGTTCGACTGCTCCTCCCTCGATCAGTGGGGCGATTCCCGACGAGAAGACTGAGGTATACGGTCGATAGAAGGGGATATCGATTGAATGAGAGGAATTGAAGGGATCGAAGATGGATGCAGTGAGAGAAACGAAGAATGATGACAAGAAGGATGAGAAGAAAGACGAGAAGAAGGTACGGTAGCCTACGATGATGAGTTATCGATAACTGACTTATTTGCAGGAAGAGAAGAAGGATGAGAAGAAAGAGGAAAAGAAGGAGGAGAAGAAGGAAGAAAAGAAAGAAGAGAAGAAGTAGATCGTAATAAAGGGAAGAATACGCTGCGAGGGCTCTGCTGTACAAGATAAACTGTATTGAGTCCTGCATGAGAAATCGTTTACTATTGAGTATCTATTTGCAACATTATAAGGAACACGGGAGTAAAGACATGTTGGATGAAAGCCACCCTAGTAACAGACCAAGTTCTCCTTGCACATGGAAAAGGATGGGCCAATGAATCAGTCTCTATTCTCTATCCCGGATAGTGCAAACGGTCCTTCCTCCCCTGCTCTCTCTTCCTTACTCTTTGCTCGGTTTTGCTCCATCAGAAATAACTAATTGCCCGCAAATCGAGTATGCAAATCAGTCTGTGACAGCTCTCCAAATGTCTCGGTGGCGCAGGCGGTAAGGCGTTGGTACTGTGTGTGTGGAGTCATCACAGTAGACACTGTTAAGGTCGGCTAGACCAGTGTGTACTGCCTGTTCATCCCTTGATCAGTCAAGTGATGAGAAGATGTACGGCATGCTACCTAATGTTTTCAAAATTTTATACCGAATTATTGGACAATGCGAAATTTAATCCCAGAAGATAGACTAGTTTGTGATCATGTGAGTATGCAAGGCAGTCTGGGCCAGCTCTTCAAATGTCTCGGTGGCGCAGGCGGTAAGGCGTTGGTCTGACAAACCAGCGGTCGCAGGTTCGACTCCCCACCGAGATGGGAGGGCTAGTCTCTCTCTCTCTGGCTGTCTAGCCGGTGTCTGTCTGGAAGAGTGAGTGTGTGGCCGGGCCATCACTAAGTGTGAGTACCTCGAGGGAAAACGAAGAATGAGAATGACTGAATGGACCGTCGAGGAGACGAGTGTGTAGTGAACGCGTGTGCTTCAGAATCGATCGATCCCTTGTTCAGTCAAGGGAGAATCTAGATATTACGGTACAATCGAATGGTACCCAATTTTTGCATTTTATTGCATTGGTTGTTCAGAGCCTATCAAAAGGTACTATCAAAAGGTAAAAATATAAATGGGTGGAAATAGGGAAACGGAAAATCAGTGAGTCCAACAGTCAGAGATGAATTCGAGAGAGGACACGGGAGAATTGGAAAAGGTGACTGGACTTGTATGATGGATTATGATAGGCCTAGTCGATGTAATTTAGAATGCAAATGATTTGCCAGTGAGAGCTAGTGTTGAAATGGAGACAAAAACGAATTGGAAGAGAAAGAAGAAAGTGAATGGGCGAGATTCACAAAGGGAAATAGCTAACAGTTATGGTTCATTTCCGATACGTTTGGCCTATTCACTGTAATAAAATGGGCTCATATCAAATGTGTATGTTGTTTTTTCAAGTTGACTCAATCCGATATTCGGCGAGAAACAAACAGCGAAAATTTTCGTTCATTATTTGAAAAGAAAATGTTACCAGATTTGAATAATGTATCTCTACAACATTTGAGAATAATTTACAATAGTGATAATGAATTCGTTTTTGAACGCAATAGATCAATTCTGTGCTTGCTTGCGAAGTGACTGCAATTTGATAGGGGATGGAATGAATCCCAATTCGCCGTCCTTCTTTCCAATCCACCATTCATCGTTGTATTTCTGCAAATGTTCTCTTCTGGATGTACACAGTATGACCATTTGAAGCAATTAGATGTCAATGAGCTTATATGAGGGATACCTCCATAATCTCAAGTCCATCCTTTGCTTTGTAGCTGATAACTCGCCCGGGAAGGGGAGGATCTACCTCGAGAGATCCATCAAAGTCACTATTCGCTTGGATGGAGAAGGCTGCCTTCTTAAACTGAAAATTAGCATCTAAAAATCTTCCCAGAGGCTTTCTTCAGACAAATAATATTACCTTGGCTTTCTCCAACTCCTCCGCAGCATCTCTATGAGCGATGGTCTCCATTGAAAGAAGAAGTTCTGGAATGAAGAACACCGTCAACGAAATGAAAATTGGACTACAGCTGTAAACAAAGTGGAAGGAGAGAGAGAAGGGAGAGATGCGAGGGTGGGGATAGATGGCCAATGGCTCTCTTCTAGAGGGCATCTCCAATAGAGGAGTAGAAAGAAGCCGCGACGCAAGCCGCGTTGCATGCAAGACCATAGATTAGTGAGGAGAAGCTCGAGATGGGATTGAAAAGAGGAGAATCGTGGGTGGTCTAATGTGATACCCCTGCCGTAATAGGGAATGGGAGGTGTCCAATGACATCTAGCCAGAAATTAGCAATAGATGTGTAAAAAGGGGAAATACTTTGGTTCGAGAGGAGCGCGTGCGTTACCCATTTTAGCGGGTGGTGACAGATGTCTCGTGTGGCGCAGGCGGTAAGACGTTGGCCTGACAAACCGACGCTCGCAGGTTCGAGTCCCACCGAGATGGGAGGGCTGGTCTCTCTCATCCTCTATGCCGATAGGGGGGCTCACGCCGAATGTCAAGGAGCTCACAAGCTAATATCAAGAAATTCCTCACAAGGAAAAGCATCAAGAGCTAAGAAGGAGTGTGTGTGGATGTTTGTGCAGGAGATACCCGCCTTCATTGTGGAGGTTGTGATAACAGTACGGTACAATCGATTGGTACCTGATTTTTGAACTTCCATTGTTGCATTGACCATAATTTTGGTAATATTTTCGAAAATAGTTCTTTATTCAATTCGCTCACATATTATGTCACAGGAGGAAATGGGGGGGGGGGGGGTGGAACCACTTATTGTTCACAATCAACAATCTGCCTGCACCAACAAAAGTGAATGGAGAAAGTGGAAAGGGCAGGAGAGTAACCATCGGCAGTTACTCTCTTCTATGGGGGAGAGGGAGGGAGGGAGGGGAAGTATTGCATCGTGTGGGGTGGTCATTAAAGCTCTGGTCTACCTGACAGTCACCGGTATCGATTGGAGAATGGAAACACTCAGACTAGAAGGATACTCGATCAGATTGATTACAATGAGATTTCCTTGCTGAGAGCAACGAGAATCACTCCGATCAGAGTGATTCCATACGCGACAACGAGGAAGGCGATGTTTCGTGATCCCTGCAAGTAGACAATCAGTTATCGATCGAGATTCGTCGTGTGCCTACCTTAATCTCTTTGAAGTAGAGTACACTCCACGCAGAGGCAATCAGACCGGGAAGCATCGCACAAAGAGGATAAGCGATCGTCTGTGAGAGATGTTCGATCGCTGTGAGGAAGAGAGACATCGCAGTCTGAATGATGGTGTGTTGCTTTCTGCCCTTTCCCAATCGTCGACTTACTGCGAAGATCGCTCCCGAGCAGAGGGCCGGCACCACCACTGGCCCCTCGATGTAGGGCTTGGGACTACTGCAAAGGGTTTGGTGTGAGGGATGAGGAATGGGAAACGTCGTCGCTTACCGGATAGTGTAGATGATGAAGACGACGACTGAAGTGACGATGACACCACAGAAGAAGGAGAGGATGTAGGGAAGACCCTCGACTGGAGCATTTCCGAAGAAAATCGAGTTTTGCTGCAAGGGGCGTTTATGACGCTAAGATTCTTCAATTTCAGAATCATGAATTTCGATAATTGAAGAGTACTTACCTGAATGTATGTGATGGGTGTAGACATACTGCCGTAGAAAGTACCAGAGATGAGAGCTGCGAGAATCGCACTGAAATATTAATATGGCTCGATGTGACTGATATACTGTTTCAACGATTCTTCAAAATCTCAGATTCATTGCGTGCTCGGATAATCTTCCGAATTGCATATTGTTCAAGCAGCTCTACTTACACAATTCTAGTAGCAAATGGAACATCATCTTCATTTCCTTCGTCATCGTCGATCTTCTTCTGAAATTGGAAGTTCAATCTCTTCAACCAACTCAAAATTTGAAATAATCTCACCGGTTTCTCAACGTCATCGTCTTTCTCACTGGGAACGTCGCTCTTGATGAACAAATAGAGAACACCACTGCAAAATAATTTGATTGTTTTGATTCTCGATCAGTAATTCTTACCCAACGATCAACAGGAAGACACCAGCTGCATTGAGAAGATTACTCGCAGGGTACATGGCACGAATACCGAAGAGACCGAATCTGAGATTTGATTATGTTTTATTGAAAGTCTAGTCGGATCGAGTTGGACTTGAATGAATGAATTTACCTCGCAACAGCCCATCCCGTCAGACAGGAGGTCGTATTCCAGATGAGAACTCCCAATGCCATTCCAAGCACACTCATGATCTTGATCGCGAACGCATTTCCTGAAAATTAGATATTAGTTTATGTCAAATAAGAGAGTGCTTTGATCTAGTCATGATCATTTTGTCTTCGCCAACAATTTCCAGATCAAAGTACATTATAGACACTTTCGACTCATATTTACGGGTTTGATCAAAATATGGGATTTTATAATAAATATTTTTAAATATAATAATAATAATAAATATAATAATATTTTTATTATTCGAAGAGTCAGTACAACAGGAACATCTATCAGAACTGGATATTGTTCTCAGGATCTTTGATGCGGGACAGACAAACTGATGATCCCATGAAGAAAAAGGAAAGAACGATCTATCATCGATATGATCATTGTGCTGATGTTTCTACTGTTTCATTTTATTTTCACAATTAGTGTGCTGAGATTGAATATCAAACTGACCAATGCACCAGATGCATCCTCCGAGCATTGCCAGTGGATAGATGGGAGGGAAGTTGGAGATTCCATTGATGAGAACGGCAGTGACCAGACCTCCCAAGCACATCATCAATTGAGCGAAGAAACCTGAACCATATTATTTATTTCAATCGTGAGATGAAGGATTGAAAACAGAATGAGTGAATTTGGACGACTCACCATCTCCAGTTGGAGCCCTTTTGATTGGTACGAATACTGAACCGAACAACAACGACGCACCGAGTGCGGCTGGTACTCCGATTGCCAACATTCTGAAGAATAAATAAGGAAGTGTGGAACAGAAACTGGGAGTGAACAGTAATTAGTGTGAGTAATTATGAGAAGAGTGGGAAAGGAGTCGGCCTATATAGGAAAGAGAAGAGAGGTGCACTCCTTGAATAGTACATGGAATCGAGATTACACATGATAGACAAGAATGTGCGATCTTTCGACCAATTACGATAACGGAGGACGTTCCGGAATGGTGATGGAACAATTATGAAAATCAGTTGGATTCGAGAAACATGTGGCATCCTTCAGATGGCAGTGACGGGAAAGGAAGGGGATAGATGGGAAGAATGGAAGGAGTGATCAGTATCAATCTGCCATTGAAAGAGAGATCGAACAACATAACAACAATAAGGGAGTAATTAAAAGGGTGAGTGAGAGTAGAACGGGTACGAGTAGAACGAGGAAGAAGACGGCAGACGAAGATGAGTGTCGAAGCACTGGATCAAAGGAGTGAGAGGAGGATTGCAGATCAGCAACTTCATTGGCAATAGTGACATCGTCCTATGGAGTGAGAAGAGTGAGCTACGAAGCTTGAGGCATCTTCCGGTGTTCATGAGTCAGACAACGTCACTTGTCCGTGTGATGAGTGCAAACCGTCTGTGATTATCAAGTGCATGGTACGGACGTTCAAACAGAGACAACTGGATCATTAGGAACGAAAAAGAGATTGCCGCCAAGGGTGAGAAAAGGGGAAGGGAAGGAGGGTCGAACTATAGGCCATCGACGGAGAGATCGTGCCTTTCATTCGAATGAGTAGAGGAAATGCACTAGAGGAACAATGTCTGGCAGGGAGACGAACGTCTACCGAAAAAGTTCTACTAACTCTATCAGAGTGCGCTTGGAATATCGTATAAGACAACGCGAGTATAAGTAGTACGTCTTAGCTGAAGTGTACTGATAGAAGGTACAGAAAAATAATGAACGGATAGGAAGTACGGAAGGGCTGCAAAGTGTTTTCTCATATCAGAAATTATAACTCAGAGGAAAGAAAAAAAGCATGGATAAGTTGTATTTGTCCAATCAATGACTCTTCTATTGAACAAATTTCCCGAAATGTAATACCATAATCAAGTTTGACCACGCAGATTTGAGAACGATTCGGATGAAGAAATATTAGAAAACAACTGATCACTTGTGAACTGTGACACATTGGTGAAGAATTAGATAGATCATGTACATAAAGAATTCACATAACGAGGAAGTGTTAATGAAAATGATTGGACTACGAACTACGTGAAGTGGCCAGTTTGTGGAGTGCTGGGAGGGTGGGGCACATGTTATGAGATGCGGATAGGAATAGAATAGACAGAGACGAGTGGGTGAGATAGCATGGGGAGCTACTCTATATGGAGAAACTTATTGGTCCTTATGGGCTTACTATGGGTCCTTATGGGCTTATGGGCTGTATAAGCGTTCATGATTGAGTACATTCGTCAGAATCCAGTGGTTCCTACTCTTTTGACGCATTTCAAAGCGCGAGATCACTAGTTTTGTATCGGGATGCGTGCGAACATTGGAACAATGGACGATAATTGTAAAGAATGATATGAGAACAGTGGTGGCATAATATGATTGACCAGTGCCAATTCTGTTATAAATACTAGCCAGAATCCAGTGAGATGGTTCGAATGAAGGGCAGCGAATGGGAAAATGGGAAGAATAACACGCGATTAGTGACAGATGACCCCACATATCCGGATCTCTCTTGAAATAACTCCATTTGTTTTGCGAAGAAAACAATAATTCGGCACTACTGAATTCATTATGCTTCTGCAAGGAATGAACACCGAATTCACTTATGTTTTGGTGTATCAATTGAACCGTGGAAGAGAGAGGAGGGGGAGTTGTTCACGGGTCGAAGACTTTTTGATCGAAAGAGAGAACAATTATTGAATAGAGAAGAGAAGTGTTCCGATGACGGGAAGAATGAAACCAGGAAGAGGAAAGAGAAAGGAACAGACTGGGATGAATCCAGGAACTTATGGACAAACTCTAAAGATATTAGATGCAATTGAAATTTTCGAAACTAAAAGACCACTCTGGATTTCATAAATTATCAAAAATAAGAGTACAATGAGCGTACCTATTCATGCAAGTGAATTTTCTCTGTGTACCGTTGGTCCTGTTATACCCATTTGATAATAATCTCTTTCCTCTGGTTGGCACTCATTCTCATGCAAATCTTTCTGTCCACGACGATCTATTCATCACATTTATTTCACAGGAAGAGGCGATGTCTGCACTTCATTGGGTTTCGCATACTGAAACATAATCATCATACTGAATGTCTAACATTGAACTAAACTCTCCACCCATTTCCCCCTTCGATTTCTGAGAAGCGATCATGTCGAAGAGTCATGTTGATAAGTTTAACGAAGATTTTTTTTTTCGGTGCTGAATGTGTATTCCTCAAAAATACAAAACAAAACAATTTTATTTCTTTCATCGGCAAAGAAGAGGAAGATCTCACAAGGATTGAGTTTGACTGGGAATGTTGATTGTTATGCGAAGAATGAGAGGTAGAAAGGCAATTGGGAACCTATTCGACCTAGGATTGACAAAGTGACGAATTGTATCTCGGGAACGATCTTTCACATGAACTAACGGGGATTATTATAGATGAAGGAGAGAGGGAACGGTCGGGTTGAACCAAACGAAATGGTTAAGTAGATTACACATCGGGGGCAATCGTGATATGCTAATAAATGAATGGAAAGGAGTAGATCAAACAGTGGAACAATCAATCGATAATCACAACTTGCAGTGGAGGGAAAGAAATGAGATAAGGAAATGTTAGTCTGAGACCGAAATGCAAAGAAAATGCGAAACAACTTGGAAAAACTACTGTGAAGCTATTGTAGAAGAAGGAAAAGCTTAATCGATCGATCGATTACCGTACTCCTAGAAGGACAAAGTCTTCGAGAGACCGACCATCGCTGCGCCACACAGAGTGATCGTCATCGCTACAGCCAGAATTATGAAGTTACGATGGCCCTGAAAAATCGATTAATAAAATGGCCGATAGATACCGTACTTCTTAGACTCACCGTAATCTCTCTAAAATAGAGAATGCTCCATGCCGATGCGATGCATCCGGGAAGCATCGTAATGATGGGGAAACTGACCTGAAGTGATCTTTGATCTTCCCATTCTCTTGATCATTCTTAAATCAATCGATACTGATAACATACCGCCTGACTGAGGTTATCATTGGCAACGAAGAAGGAAGATTGGGCGATTCCCCAGAAGAGACCAGAGACGTAACCAGGAAGAACGATTTGAGGATTGATCCACGGGTCGTTTCTCCTGAATGTGAGAGGGGAAAGTATGGTAATATCGATACAGATGTAGATTACAGTAGGTATTCCCCAATCGGAATCATTCGTCGATCACTCACTTGTAGATACAGTATCCGAGGAAGAGGGCGGTCGAAGTGAGGAAGATGCCGAAGTAGTGGGAGAAGACGTAGTCGAGACCGTCCTTGCTGCCGATTCCCTGGTCCTGAGAGGAAGAGAGGAGGATTACGGTAGTCGATTGATCGATCACTTACAATCATGTAGTTGACAGGGGCGAAAGTGACGCCATAGAGAACTCCCGAGATGAGTGAGAGAATGAAGGCACTGCACATATCATTATTCACAGTTTGTTCTCATTATTTAATTTTTACAATAGTTTGCATTGCAGTGAAGACCCCTCTGAACAAAGATGTGTTCTAACAATTCTTGTCATTGGAATGATCAATCAGAGAAGAACCTCGGCCAAAAACTAGCAACATCTCATTTCTTAATCTCATACGAGTAAAAGAAGTGGTTCATTGAAACTGATCGAAATCTCGTATCGAGTTGTCACTAAAGTAGCACATCTCTGCTGAATGAGAACTTTTTGTGTGAAAGACGACGATCAGAGAACCTCTAAGTGAAAGGAGAAAAAGGGAAGGGAAGAGGATAGATTGAAGGGTTTTTTTGACTCACAAGATTCTATCCTTGCTTCCTGCTGCAATCGTCGTGTCTTGCTTAGCCATCTCAGCACTCTGTAAATTAAAAATATACATTTCGGGAAAAAAGGAGGAAAACGCTGTTTTCAAAACAAAATTCATAGAAAATATATGAAACAACCTCATCTTCATCGAATTCCTTGGGAGTATCGTTGAGTGCTTCCTTCTCGGGAATATCTCCCTCAAACACAATCATTATCTCTTTACAATTATTGCCTTTCAGCGAGCAGAATCAGTCGTCGCTCGATCGAGAGACAGGCGCGTTTTACGGGGTGCGCACACATGGCTGAGTGGTCTAGTGGTATGATTCTCGCTTAGGGTGCGAGAGGTCCCGGGTTCAATCCCCGGCTCAGCCCTTATTTTTGCCCCATTTTTTGATGACTATTCCGAACTTTTTCTATGATCACCGAATGATTCATCATGATTAAAGGAGGAATATCATGAACTTTTGAAATTCAAATGTAGCGACTCTTACAACGATAAGCAGGATCTTCCAATTTCTTGGAAAATTGCCAAGGATCTTTTGGCAAATCGCAAAAGAGTAGATCAGATCGTTTTTGGATGGGAATCACCTGTGGGAACAAACAAAAATCCCTCCCTAGCCAATCAATAGCGGACGAGACAAAGATGACCCTACACAGATCTACCTTCCCTTCCTTCCCCTTAGCGCTCCATTAATTATTTGAAATCTTCGCGGGGTTTTCCCTGATCTTCTCTCCTCTCTTCCCTCGCGTTGATAGGTGCTTCCCATCTCTCTCTCTGCGCGATCCAATCGATACTTTCTCACTTCTTTTCTTTGATTTGTTTCCCATTTCGCTATTGATTGTCCCCTTTTATGATTATATGACTAAACGATTAGCTGATATGTCCCCGACCTCACTTCGAACTGGAATCGGATGCTGTTACCGACGTGAATGCTCTGATCCAGGGTATAGGCAAGTACCTTGGGTCTCTCTCTGGTGGAGATAAGACCTCCCCACTCGCTCTCCTGCTTGGTACTTGTGCCAGCGTGCTGAGCGACCTCAAGTTGAGATCGACGTCGTCGATTGATGACGCTATTGAGAAAGAGAAAAGAGAGCGATCAGTCGTGGTCCAGGGGCTCCCCGAGTCCAGTGCAACGAAGGCCAGTGAGAGAATGACTGATGACCACGCCAGGGTCATCTCCATGCTTGATCTTATTGACCTAGAGCACTCACCCGCTGCCATTTTCCGAATGGGTGAGAAATCGGAAACCCGCCCTAGATTGCTTAAAGTCATGTTTCACAGTCGTACTGCCCAGACCACTTTCCTATCCAAATCCCGTACTGTCACAAGCAATTTCCCCAATGTATTCGTATGTCCATCTCTGACCAAATCGGAGCGAGAAGCGGCATTCCTTCTACGTGAGAAGAAGCGTCAACTGAAGACTGAAGGCAAGGACGTTTTGATCTACGCGGGATCCATCATCGAGAGGAGTCAATTGGAAGCGATGAAGAAGCAAGTTCGCTCTTCTCGCTCCCATTCTCGTCGTCGTCCTCCTTCTCGCAACCCCGTCTCATCATCATCCTCCATTCGGCCGGCGTCTTCCTCGAATTCCTCTATTCTCCACTCCATTCCTTCCCTTCTCGCTCCCCAGGCTAATGCCTCTACCCCCGCTCCTTTTTAGCTCCGCCCGAGCAAACGACCCATATCCTATCATGTCATTACTACAATATCCGATCTATCGTAAATAAGATTGCCCCATTCCGTTCCTTCCTTATGGTCTCACAACCTCATATCGTATTCCTCACCGAGACTTGGTTATCCAACAAGATCCCTTCATCCCTGATCATCGGTGCTTTACCATTTACCATACTCCGTTTCGACCGATCCTCCCGAGGTGGTGGTGTCGCTATCATTATACGAGATTATCTGTCTTACTCTACCGTAACCCTTCCCTCAAGTGAACACGAGATTACCTGTATCGACCTTTTCCACCAATCTGCTTACATTAGACTCTGTGTAGTCTATCGTCCTCCTACATACTCTCTTTCCAAGTCAGAATCCCTCCTCACTTGCTTATCTGATATACATGCTTCGTCCCCCCATCCTATCGTTATTATCGGTGACTTCAATTCTGATTCTCTTTGTACTCATCCCACACCTATTGATAGACTTTTCCTAGATTTCCTAATTTCTGTTGATCTATCACACTGTCATATGTTTCCTACGCGCGGCAATAGATGTATCGATTGGATCATAGGTAACGACCCCTCCCTGATTAAAACCATTTCTATCGCACCTCCCTTTCCCTCTTGTGATCACTCTGGTCTATCATTCTCCCTCTCTTCTCCACAGTCCCCTTCTTTACCATCCCAAATTCGCGACTTCACTCGTGTCGATTATTCTGCATTTTCCAATTACCTACTCTCTATCGACTGGTTTTCCCTGTTTTGTGACTGTCCTGATATTGACTCTATTTACTCCGCTTTCTCTTCTGCTATTCATTCTGCCATTGATCTCTTTGTTCCCTACCGTACCCCTCGTCCTCCTTCTCTCTCTTACCCTCCTCACATTCGTAGGCTTATCAAACATCGTGATGCATTGTTCTCAAAAGTTCACCTTCCTTCCGTTAGAATCCTGTTTGACCAATGTAGTAAGAAGCTCCTTTTTGAGATTGACAAATGGACCCGTTATTCCACCCGTAAAAAACTCTCGCGTGTCAACGATTTGTATCGTCACATTTCCTCTCTCACGAAACCTAAACTTTCCATTCCTGAACTAGTCTCACCTCAGAATTTACCTGTGTTTGATATTATCTCCAAAGCCAATCTTCTTGCCTCAGAATTTGCCTCTCACTTTACTCTTGATGATGGTTGTCTCCCTTCCCTTTCCTCCTCACGTGTTCCCCCTTCCCTCTCTCTATTCACTTTCTTTCCTCATGAAGTTTACAAATCCCTCCGTAAATTGTCCCCAACCGGCTCTACTGGTCATGATGCCATTCCACAAATCATATTCTCGAAATGTGCCTATGCTCTGTCAACCCCACTTGCTGACATTTTCAACTTAAGTCTCATTTCTGGTACCGTACCCTCTGCCTGGAAACACTCCCTTATTACTCCAATCCCTAAACCCGGTAAAGACTCCAAACTTCCCTCTTCCTACAGACCGATTTCTATTATTTCTCCTGCTGCTAAGACTATGGAACGGCTCATCAAAGAGCACCTCAACTCTCACCTTTCTCGTTTCAATGTTCTCCCTTCCAACCAACACGGGTTCCGTTCTGGTGCTAGTGTAGTTACCAATCTACTGACTTGTCAGAATGATTGGACCAGTGCCCATTCCAAAAAGCTTGTCACTGATGTTGTCTACATTGATTTCACTCGTGCTTTTGATGTTGTTCCTTATCCCAAACTTCTTGCTCGTCTTTCATATTACGGTATTCACTCAAACTTGCTCTCTTGGCTTTATTCATTCCTGTCTGATCGCACTTTCTCCGTCCGACTGTCCACTATTACTAGTCAACCTTACCCCATTTTATCTGGTGTTCCACAAGGTAGTGTACTAGGACCCATTCTTTTCTCAATTTATCTTGCTGACCTCTCTCTTGCTTTAACTAAGTTTCCTAACGTATCCGTGCAATGCTACGCTGACGATGTTAAATTATATGTCTCCTACAATAAGTCTACCAAAGCTAGTATTACGAAAGAATTCCAATCTGCTCTAAATTGTCTCTTTGACTGGACCCAATGTAATCAACTGTCTCTCTCCGCTTCTAAATGTTCTCATATCCGAATTGGCTCCAAACAAGTATCCCCTCGGTATAGCATTAACTCCACTGTTCTTCCTCTTGAGAATAATGTTCGTGACTTAGGCGCTCAAGTTCGCTCTGATCTTAAGAACTCTTCCTCTATAAAAATGCGTGCCCAGAAATCAACTTCTAAAATGTTCCTCCTTCTCAAAGCTCTTCCTTTCAATTGTCCATCTATCCTGATTCGTAGTTACAAAGCCTATGTTCTTCCTTTACTTGACTTTGCTTCTCCTTTTTGGAATCCCCACTACTTAAGTGATATTGATACTCTTGAAAAAGTCCAACGTACCTTTACACGTCAACTCTTCTATCGTTGCTTCCCATCCCCTGATTATCCTCTTTCTCTCCCCTCCTACTCTGACCGTATCAAAACCCTTGGCCTGCGCGCGCTTACAGAGAGGAGAGTCATAGGTGATCTTTGTATGACTCACATGATTATGAATGGTTTCACTATTATACCACGTTCCCTTTTCTACGTCTACAAACCATTACGAGACCGCACTTCATCCTTCGGAATCAACATAGAGTTGACAACCAGTACCCCCAGATACCACTCTTTCCCTGTCAGAACCTCACGATGGTACTCCCAACTTCCAGATAGTATTCGCACTGCCCCCAACATCCGAGTGTTCAAACGTCGACTTGAAAACCACCCCATCATCGCTCATTTAGCCAAGCTCACCTAACCCAGGAGAGTCCCCCCCCCCATTCCTGCTCTCCCACCTTATTATGTAACGTTTCGGTCTCGTTGCGCCTCGGGCGTAGATAAATTATTATTATTATCTTTCCTGATACTTTGGACACGGATATCTCGTCCCAGAGTGGATGCACAACTTTCAAACTTCGGCTTTCTAATATCGTTCTAGATTCCTATCGGATCGTGATCTCAACAACATGAACTAATTTTTCATGATACGCCTCCTTTAAAGTTGTTCTCACCATCTCCAGACTGGCCTTCCTTCCTCCATTCTTCGGTTTGCTATCCAGTCTCGAGAAGATTACTCCTCTGAAAAAATTGATCGATAAAATGGAGAATACGGAAGATGACCCACCCAACGATGACACAGAGTAGTCCAGCGTAGTTCAATGGTTCATTGGCGGGAGGTCTGGCGATCGTACCGAATAGACCAAATCGACCCGAAGCCCAACCAGTCAGACAGTTGGCTGCAATTTCACTCTGTCAATCGATATCTCTTTATCTATCGTATACCCGTGTTCCAGATGAGAATTCCCATGGCCATGCCGAGTCGATTGATAATGGGAATGGCGCACGCGTTGCCTGCAATCGATCGATAATAACTACCGTCCCCTGAATCTACCGTATACCGATGGTCCAGCATGCTCCTCCGATCATGGCCAGAGGGTAGAAGGCGGGGAATCCTTTGATGGCATGCATAACGAAACCGACGAAGAGAATCGCCGTTGACATCACCCATTGAGCGAAGAATCCTGAAGAGGGAAAATCGATAACCAGGACCGGCATATTTGAATTTGAATTTTTGGCGCGAAACTGACCATCACCAGCGTCGTACTTTCTGACGGGGACGAACATGGAGCCGAAGAGGCCCGCCGAGACACCGCATGCGGCCAATCCGACCACGAGGGACATCCCTGAGGAGGGGATACGGTAATGGACGAATACGGTAAACGATTGGGTCAGATGACTGATCGGAGTGAACTGTGTTCACTGTAGTCAAAACATTCATATGCGAAGGCGCGAAGTGACAACAATGGGATTGTAGCTACTCTATTGAGAGGGGAGAAGAGGAGAAGGGAAGGCGATGGTTGTGATGGAGATGAGGGAAGAAGAAGAGAAGGGGGGGGGGGGGGAAGATGTCTGAGGAAGAAGTGAGAGGGAGGTTCAATAATGGATGGGGAGAGGGCACAATGGGATGATCGAAAGAGAGAAGATCAATAGAGAGAAGAAGAAGCAAAAGAAAAGAGAGAAGAGTTACTGTGTTTATTTATTCGCCTTCTCTTCCTTCTCTCGCGATAGATTGGAACGAAGAGAAGAGCACTTCGAAGGTCGAACAACGATTTGTGAAACTGATCGACTCTCTTCATTCCCTCTCTTCACTCTGACCTACTAGCCTTTCTCTGTCGACTCTCTTCATCACACACTCTCTCATTCGTCGTGCTTAGAGATCTCTCGCAGACTTCTTACACTTTCCGCGTGTGCAACGGAAAGGACAGCCACTGACCAGGGAATGAGAGTAGGTAGATCACTGGGAGTTGATCAGAGGAGGGGAGAGGGGAGGAAGGGATTTCGATCCTCTTACAAAGGGATTCACTATCTCCCTCCCCACATCACTCATGCTTACAAACTGTCGAAGCTTGGCCCAAATGGGAAAATTTTGAGTAGGATAAAGAAGAGACTGACGGAATGACAATGAAGCGTATATCAAATGGACGCGGAATGACCAAAGGAAGTGATTACATCTGAAGATTCGATCAGGGAAGAAGAAAGGGAGAAAGAAAGGGATTCTTTCCTCCTTCTCAAGTGAAAGGTGTTCATTCGACAATGGAAACGCATTGAATGGGTATGGGCCCTCCCTTGATGTCACCGAGCAACGGAAAGGTAGAGTCATATGAGAGATATTGTCTCACTCTCTTCATTCCATATACTCTCTCGCTCTGTCTGACCAACCAGAGGGTATACGGAACAGACTATCCTCCTCTTCCTCCCTTTCGCCTTCCCTTCCATCAATCGTGTACTTATATGAGAGAGTGTGGAGAAGTGAGAGCAGTGAGAGAGCAGTAAAAATAGAGAGAGCGCATATGAGGAATAAAAAGGAATCACTGTAAAAAGTAGAAGTCGAATTAGAGAGTGGAAGAGTAAGAGAGTTCCATACAGTACAGTGAGAGAAAGGCGATACATAACAACTCTCATAACGAGAACCCAAACTTGTTCCGCTCAAATTCAACTGACGAAAAACTGTGGAAAAAGACACATGACAACGACTATCGAGGTAGCCAATCAGGCACTCCTACCATTTACTCAACTCATGTTAGACATTAGAGATTAAAGACATTTATCAGATACGATATGGACAACATTAGTCATATTACAGTTAATCTAGATAATCTACTTCTGTCTAGTATAAGTTCTCTTGCATACGATGCTTCCACACTCCATGACAACGTTGAGAATATCGTTGTCGTCCACGTGACGAGTGATCGTCGAATCCTTGTCGCCATCCTACAACGAAGGATACTGTACAAACCGTAAAATCAATATCCACCGTACCTTGATCTTCTTCTGTCTCTGGATGAACTTGCCTTCGGGGGTGATGGTGACGAGGGTCCTACAACGAACAACTTACTCTACTATAACCCGAGTACCGTACTCACAGGTATTTTCTGCCATCGGGAGTGGTCTCCTCGAATTCCTTATCGAGTTCGAACTCGAGGGAAGTGTTCTTGAAGGTAGACTCCTGGGCGCACACCCACTTGTTGCCCTGTAGATGAATACTTCTCTTGTAAAGTATCTTGCGATGCTCTTGTTAAGTCAACAGAACATGTGTGATTCATAGGAAGAGTGACATTCGCGGATTGAATTCACACTTATTTTCTGGATTCATATCCAATCATCTCAACTGATATCGTCTAACCTGCTTCTTGAACTCGAGGGTGACCTTGATGTTGGCAGCAGCCTTGCGAGTGAGAAGACCGACTCCGCACTCCTGAAGACAAAATATTTAAATTTCATTCTGATTCTTGATTCTATTCGTCATTTGATCTTTGGTAGAGTATCCATCAAAACAACGCTATCAATACCAGCATTGTTACTTTCGGTGTCACAGAATGAATCATCCCCTTATCATAGTGTGACCACATCTCTTGTACACTACGGTCAAAGTCTTTCTTATCGCTAGTGATAGCGTCTTCGTGAGAGGGAAAAGAGAGAGAGAGATCCCGATAGACTATGCCATTGGAATCAAAGAGAGAGAGAGAGATAAGTCCTTCTGTCAAATGTTGCATCGCCGGCAGAAATACTACTCCCATCGATTGACAGATTTCTGCTGAGATTACATTGTGATTAGGATCCGATGCAACGCCCACTGAGAAAATATTACAAATGATTTGATATCCTCAATTTCAATCTAATCAATTCTCTCAAAAGCACCAGGCATTGCTGCTGTAACTGTTAGCAAAGTTTATGAGATGAATCATTTTTTGGATATACCAATTAAAAAAGTAAATCTTTGCATAAATCATACCTTCATGTACTCCTCGAAGTTCTCCGAAGAGGCGGAATTCCATCTACCAATGAATTTCTCGGCGGCCATCTAGACAATGAAATTGAATCGAATATTATTCGAATTGCATCGCATAAAACACACACAAAATGCAGTTGAGCACTGAAAGTGTAAATTCCCTACAGTCAAACAACAATTCCTATTCCCACAAAGAATGACAGAGCATGTGAAGTTTGGTGAGAAGGAACGGGATCATTCCGTAATTGGACCGAAGAAGAGAAAGGGGGAGAGAGAGACTGGTTAGCCTCCGGAATGGTCCACTGACCTCCCCTCTCAAGACCAGAGACGAGAATGAGACACTATCCGTCCCCTTTCTCCTTATCACTGAAGGTTCTTATACCCATCCACTCCTTCCAGCACTCCTCTCTAACTCTCTGCGACCTCTTCTCTCTCTTCACTTCTATAGTCTAACCCCAATGCCACAACTACAATAATATCAGCAGGAATGGGGAACTCACAATGGACGGATTGGGATAAAATACTAAATACGGCGAAGAACGGCGTTATTTCACAAGTGGTGACTACTTCTATTACTCTACTTGTGAAATTCTCGCGGACTTAGTTCGGAAATAAGAGATCCTCGGCCAATTTCGACTCCGTGTTGGCTCTAAATGGGAATGACGAAAAGAGGGCAGATTCTTGTTGGAGATAATAGGGTGAAGGGAAGGGGAAAGGGGAGGGATCAATTGAGAAATGTTTAGGCTGAAACACTTACTCATTGCTCTATCGCAGGAATTGAGAAACGAATAGGAAATAAACTGCCACGTACTGTTATTTATGTGAAACGGAAGGGATAACTGATGTTTGAGTACTGGGATAATAGAGAGATGAAGAGAAGAGGAGGGGACGAGAATACACGAGTACAATTCGGTCATTCTCTTTCTCTCTTCCTTTCTATCAGGGGAGGGATTAGGAACGGCCGAGTGTGGTCAAGGGCAGAAGAGAGAAGGGCACCTTCATAGGGAAAGAAGAAAAATAGGAACTAGCGAACTTATTGTATTTTACTCCATTGAACGGGATGTATCGCTCAGATCCCAGTTGTATCACAACACATGCAAGTGAGAAGCACAGCTCAGAACGATGATTCAGTGTGTTTGAGTGCGTGCAGAGTGTGAACGTCCTCTGACTTGATACCCATGGAGAATGAGAAATACAGAATGTATCTCACGTGAAAGCGGATATCAATAATGGTGAGTATTAAATGAAGAAAGAAAAAAAAAGAAAATTAAATTGTATGTCTAATGAAAGGGTAAAAAAATTGCCGAGAGATACCGACACCACACAAATATCATGAGATACCCGATACCATCCACTATTTAGCATGCCCCGCAAACGCTGTATCAGAATTATAGTATCCTAAAAATGCTAAAAATATCATCTCCAGTTCGTAAGTCATTTGATTTTTCAAGGCAATGGTAATTTCCCTTCAACTCATAAGATATTCTTCACTCACGTTAGATTCGGCATTTTCCCCAATAGTGAAGAATGACATCTGAACATAAAATGCCAGATATTCTTCAGAGTATACAACCTTTACACTTCAAAAATATTTCGCGAAAAAAGTTTCTTAAGATATTCTTCACTCACGTTAGATTCGGCATTTTCCCCAATAGTGAAGAATGACATCTGAAAATAACATGCCAGATATATTTTTCATGGTATACAACCTTTCACTTCAAAAAAATATTTCGCGAAAAAAGTTTTATCATTGTCTTAACAAATGTGCATACAATAACATAAAACAATTAAGGCATGCAAGGGAATTGTGACTCGGCATAAAATATAATAAAGACAACGAAAAGGATGTGTGTTGTGCGTTGAACAAATGTAAGATATTTTCCGAGGCAACGATTTTATCGTGTTATCGTGGTCATCACAAATTAAATTAGAAACAACGAATAAAACGAACAACATTTTGTAGCAGATACAAGAAGCAATGGAAAACTAAGGGATCATTATATAACATTTCACTACACCGATTTCACAAGGTATTTCACATCTCTGTTACACATTAATTAGACGCTAAACGAAGGAAGAAAGAATGTACATAGAGTAATTAACAATGTTAATTCTGGGTGAAAAAGTCATCTATTTTTTTGAATCCCTTAGTTTTCTTAGCCTTTTCAAGTGACACTTTAGTGGAGTGTCTACGGAAGATCACTCGAAGTGGTGTTGGATCGTAATAATCATCGTACTCTTCATCATCATCTAATGATTCTAGAACCCTCCACTCGTCAATCAAATTCCAATCGAATCGCATATGAATATTGCCATCGAACATATGATAATCATTAATATCGTCAATGGAGTGTCTGTATACCTGTAATTTTCATAGGATGCAGGTAATTCGAATAATAATCATGCTAATAATTAATTAACGCTTCATCGTTAATACATCATTCTTGGAATCATATCGCAAATATTAGCTTCCAATATGCAGTTACCTCAATTCCGTCTCTACTTGAGAAGAAGTTTCCATCTTGGTTAGTGATTCCAATGAGATTGAGAAACGAAATGCATTGCTAACAAAAAAAAAATACAACGCAGCAGCATATCAGCGAATGAAACTATGGAAGACTGATCAATTAAGCTGCCAGTGCAGGGGTTAGTTATGTACAAACCGATGACGTGCAACATCGAAACTTATCAATGAATACTTTATAGAACATTGATGGACAAATCTTTATCAAACATATTACATCAATCATTCTTCTGAATTAGGAAAATACAATACGCATCTCGAATAATGTAACAGGACAATCAGTCAGGAATACACAAAATCGAATTCGCAAACTTTAGAAGATTCATTCTACATCGGCGATAGTCAACGTTTACAAATAAGTTACACAATGTATAATCAATAACCATCGTAGGAAATCGATACACTGTATCCGGGATAGGCCTTTTCGATGAGCTCTTTCGAGTCTTCGTGCTTTGCAGGACCATAAGCCTGGATGAAATATGAATGAACAAAGGAAACTATTTTTTCACGTGGACAATTGTGATCGTTAAAGTTTTCCGTCCACCGAATACCGTAAGTTGTTGTGAATACCACTATTGCATAACAAAATATGCAGAACTGAACAATTCCAGGTAGAAAGGCTCACCTGTGAGTATCCATAGACGCAAATATCCTTTTTCTTGTCGTCCAACTTGATTCGACCACCACCGAGAGGCTTCAGCTTGAACAACTTCTTGTCCACCTACAAATAAGTAGATGTGGAAAATGAAATCTCAAATGACAGAATCCTAACGCATTATAATGATCATTAACTAATAAAAAAGAAGAAATTCTATAAAAAAAAACTGATTATTTGCGATACGCAACAGACATCAACAATGGTCGTCCATGAGTAAACAACCCTTACAAACAACAAATGAAGATTTTCACCTGTTCTGCAATCTCATCGAAGATATCGCAATGGTAGTGGCACCTCTCGTAGCCCCTCACAATAATCTTCGCGTTGGAGGCATCACTCTTGTCTGTTACCTGCAAAACTGTAGATAAACGAAACGTCTTAAATGAGCAGAAAATTACCTGTACTTGAATGTACTTGAAGACGCCAGGCTTATCGAGATCAACGTCTTTGATTTCGCTCATAGTCTTCGCCGCCATTCTGAGAGCACTCACGGAATAGGGACGAAATGTAACTGCCGAAAGAAGCAGCAGGCTTCTCGCTTGACTCAATGCCACGGTTTAACCTGGGGTGGATAGTATTGTTGAAAAGATAAAGAATGCTACGTGAACCACGACATAGAAAGATATTAGACCTACATGTATCTACAAGTCAATAAATAAGAAAACGAATGTTTCCTGATGCATGGCGAATTCAGGCGGTGGCAAAAGACGGCTCGCGGAATTCAACCGTCACTTAGCACGTATCTTAAACTTGGAAAAAAACATGCCTGGTTTCAAATTCTTATAATTATTGGTTATTTCTAAGACCCAGATAACTGGTTCATTGTTTTCCTGTAAAGTGACAAATACGAAAGAGCATTAAAGTAACATTAACTTCCGGATTCCGTGAAGTAGCAATACATCATTTACGCTGTTTAGCAAAACTTTCGGTAGCACAAAATTTACTGCTTTCTTCGTTTTGAGCGCTCTATTCAAGTATGCTCCGGGGTTGCACCACTTTCCTTAAAAATATGATTTATTTCGCTGTTTACCTTCCCTTTTTCATTGTTCTCGGGTTCATTTAATTGGTATTTTTCGTGCGTTTTGATGGGTAAATCAATCATCAGGCCTTTTATGTCCTACCCTCGTCACGATGGTCCATCTATCAGCTGAATTGGCAACGAAACGACTTCAAGTGAGCTCATAGTTGTTTTAGTTTAATTTAAAAATTACCAATGTTTAGTCTGCAAATGCCACTCAAGATGGCATTGAGTCGATCTCGACATGGATACTGCATCACACCGAGTCGATTCGAATGCTAGCCGATTGCTGGCTCAAACTGTTTCGAACAGGTACTTTTATATTACTGTTGTCAATAGGAATGGATGTTCACTCCCTCATTATCATATGAACGACCAATTTCTAATTGATTCTTGTTTCTCAGAGGCGGAGGATCGTCGAGTCGTACTATTCTACATCATGAACGATGTTGTACAACGAGCGAAGAAGAAGCATTCCGATGTTGTCTGCTCTACCTTCGAACAACCAGTCATTCTAGCCGTATCCCTCGGAAGGTTTGAAAGTTCATATTTAAATCGTGTTTCTGATAATCAGAAATTCTGATTTAGTTAGTATTCAATAAGATAATTTGTAGATTCTCCGAAAAGCTTCGTAACGTGATGGGTCGATGCCTGAAGCTGATTGCAGAATGCACTGCATTCAGTGCTGCAGGACTCGATAAGATGAATCGGATGATACGTACGCGTTTCAAATAAAAAAATATTAGCGGCCGATCCATATTTTGTAATGGAGTATTATATATTCTTTGTAATATAAATGTGTGTTCATGTAATACTTTTCAGAAGATCCCAACGGGGACACAGACGATGGAAACTATGAGATTGACGTGATGGATTTGGCTAAGAAGATCGAGGTAGTAGTGTAAGAAAATTACAGTAAAAAAAGAAAATTAAGAAAATTTCTCATCCGAAATACGAGTTTCAATTCTTTGTGACTGTCTCTTTTCTAATATCTTATTTGTTCGCTCTTCAGGCCTTCATGAAAAGCGTAACGGCAATCAGTAAAGGTTTCGAGACATTGAAGAGGGCTCCGCAGGATCTCGAAGAGCAGATACAAACCAGAATGAAGGGTACGCATTCCTCACACTTAATAAGAAACTATCGTGCAAGGTTTTAAACCTGAATATTAGAAACTATAATAATATGTGTATAATAAACTTGATCTGATTGCAGACAGAAAAGAAGGCGCAATTCTGCTGAAAGAAACGCGTACGGCAATTCTGAGGCTGGAGAGGTTTGAAGAGGCTGTTGAAAATAACACCAAGGTTAGTCACGCTTCAATTGGTTGCATCTGTTCATGAAATTAAAATCGTCATTGCAAAGTTTGTGCAGCTACCGATAATTCTTTCACGGGTAGAATCCATTCTTTTAAAATATTATGTGATGATCATTGATTTTTGCAGCGTCTCTACGAATTCGTGGATGAAATTGAGACGGCGAAGCGACTCTTCAACATGCAATTGAGAGATGTCGCCGTTGTCGAAGACGTGAGTATTATTCAGCTTCAATTTAAATATTTCATTAGTTACGCTGCAACATTCCGGGAATCCTGTAAACACTTGATTTTCCAGGCCTACGTCAAGTTTGGCCAGGGAGTGCGAGAAGTCCAAGATGAAGTGAGCTTTTTAATGTTCTTTTTCTTGTGGTTTGTCCCTCAATCTACTAGCCAAAGTGAATACATGCCATTTCCTGAATAGAGGTACTGTTCCAAGTATAAAATGAGTATCTGTCAGGTGGAAGAGATGGTTCGTACTGGGGTGTATCCAGCTGGTTCACCCCCTCGAGATGCTCCCTCTCCATCGGCTGATGATGATGTATTCTCTGGAGGAGTCGAACAAGTACTCAATAGTATGTTTCCGATCCGCTCGGTTTTACGTTCTACATTAGAAGTTTCGCCCTAAATTGCTCAAATTCTCGGATCATAGATGAAAAACGAGGAGTCACGTGCGAATAGTGAATACTAAAGTCCCGATTACTATGTATAACATAACAAATATTTAGAAATGCGTCCTCACGACGTGACAGACGAGGCGGATATGGATATAGACGACGATGAACCGCCTCCGAGTATGTGGGAGAAGAAGGTACTCTATCCCGATTTTCATTTCTTCTACATTATTGTATGCTGAAAGGGAAGGGTGTAATTAAATCTAAACCATACATTTTTGTACCTACCGGGCCGCTAATCAGACCACTATATATTAAACCGTGTCAGTTATCACACCACTAAATATCCGCGTTCTGGCGTTCAAATTAACCATTTCTTCTGTAGATACCAGTATCAGACCATCATATAATTGTGGTTCCCGGTTGGTAATGATAATGTATGATCTAAACTATCTTCTTTCAGCCAGATGCTGCTCCCATTTCTACATCTCGTCCATCTCTAGTGGAACGAGCAGCAGCATTGGCAGCACACATGCCCTCTCTTGCCAGTCATATGGGCATCGACCCACGAGCTGTGAGTTCATTAAAGCCTTTTATTACACGGACTAGAAACATTTTGTGGAACATGAATCAACTAGGCATGGCTGGTAGTTTATTCTATTTCTTGCTACTCGAATAATTATGGTTGGTTATACGTTTTGCACATCGTTCAGTAGTCATCCTAGTTTGTCTTTCAAATGATGTACAAAATTGAAGAGAAACGATTTATAATTTGCAGCGTGGAAACAATTCGGGAGTGGCGTCAACCTCCTCGACTCCCTCTACTCCATCCACTCCTTCACTCTCATCGATTGCTCCTCCTCCAGCTAAGAAACCCGCCATCGACTCAGCTGCACTCCATCAAGTATTCTTGATGGCTGCAGCCAATATACCCGGCATGCAGCAAGCACAGGTCAGTATTTTAAATGGTCTTCCGTTTCTCTGATTTTCGATGGAAATATTTGAACTACGTCCTACGCTTGAAATATCATTTACCTGATTGATACATCAAACAATATTGTCTGTTCAGAAAGCTGCTGGCTATCCGGGTGCGATGCCAACCACATCGGCAGCATCAGCAACGGCTCCTCCAGTGACGTACAGTGTCCCTCCTCCTGCCTTCGCTCCCAATGTTCCTCCTCCCTCACAAGCTGCCGTTGCACAATTCATGGCACTGCAGCAACAGCAGCAACAGCTAGGAGGGGGAGGAGCTGCAGCTCCTATCTCAGTGCACACTCTTCCTCCGTCCGTTCCCTCTGCTCCTCAAATCTCTCCCTACTCTGCCCCTCCTCCTGGATATCCCCCAATGAACAGTGGAACTCCAGCTGCACAGCAGTACATGAATCCACCTCCACAGCAACAACAGCAGAACAGGGTTCGTTATTATCGTTTTTAGAGTCCTATGTGCAGTGCTGAACGTGACAGGGCACGGAGTCTGACCGTTGTCCGATCGCTGGGGCACACCCCAAAGTTCGCTCATCACTGCCTATGTGCCTATTTTTGAGATATTTGATCTTACAATGAATTTCCATTGCAGCCGCCGCAGCAGTCGCACTTCTCGCCTCCTGCAGCCGGTGGTTCCTATCAAATGGGATACGGCGGTGCTACAGGGGGATACCCGCAGCAACAGCAGGCTGCAGCCAGTCAACCGCCGTACGGTGGAGGGCAACAGCAGGGACAGAAGAAGTACTCTACCATGCCGGAGGTATGATATAATATCGAGGCAGTATCCAAATATTTGTTATGACGATTGAACAGTAAGAGAATCGGTTGACATTTATTCCTCAGTAATAGACTATCGTAGTGTCTGTCTGTCGGTCAGTCAGGATGTTTTCCAGTCACGCTTTTTTCAAATGCTCATAACTCGCTCCAAAACGATCCTACAGGCTTATATCTTTCACCAATAGACTCGTAGTGAAATTTTTTTCAAAAAATCGATAAATAATTTCGTCATCATTTCGTCATATTCCATTTTTTTCGCCTTTCTCACAGGAAACTCAACCAATTTTATCGTGAGATGAACCAAACTACTTGTAATATTATTTTTTAAAATCGATAATTGATTTCATCACCACTATGAAATACTGCGTAATTAAGATACAATAACTCGTTTTTTGCATTGTTTTCGCCTGAAACTTAACCAAATCATTTTTTATTCTTATTATTTCGTCATCAATCGATACCGTATCACTATTACAGTATCCCAAAAAGTTCGGCGGGTCAGATTTAGTTCACTGGGTCAGATTTATGACTTTCGTCATAAATCGATACCGTAACCAGATTACAGTATCCCAAAAGGTTCGGCGGGTCAGATTTATTTAATCGATGCAAAAAATACCCTGCGTTTCAAAGCCTAACCTGCGAGTCCCTGGCGGAAGGCTCGTGGGGCCGAGGGCGAGCCGAATAAAGATGGGACGGGGCCACGCTATCACAACCCGGCGACACCTAGCCGACGAACGAGCGAAGCGATCGTAGTCGGCTAGTTTAAATTGTAGGATAATGAATGTAAATTGCAGTTCGGTCGGAGTAACTCAAACCCTGGGGGATCGATCATCTCTCCGACGGGAGGACCACCCAGTGGGTATCCACCCCCAGGTGGATCACATTGGGCACCCATACAAAATACCGTACGTTTATATCTTCTTTTTTTCGAGTAATGGAGAAAATATACGATTTTAAAAATTTTGCAGCCGTCGACTCCCAGTGCATCAGCGTCGGCTGCAGCTCCTGCAACAGGCACACCGTACACTCCGACTGCACCCGGTCTGATGGGAAGGAAGGCATCCGACGGAGGAGGGGGTGGATATGGTAGAGGTCATCATTTGTTCTTGTTTTCTGAACTTAGACATACTAAATTTTATAAGAACATGTTATTTTTATACAAATTGTTATTTCAATAATTTCAGGAGGCGGTCAGTACGGAGGTTACGGTAATCGACAGGAGGAACAGTCGGAAGATGCCTACCAACCGCGGCCTCGACAGGTATACGGTACAATGACGGGATTATATTGATTGCCTTGATTCAGAGCTCATTCGAGGGTGGACACGACGTTGACTACCGTAATCAGTATCCCCCTAGAGGTGGAGGAGGAACGAGACCGGGATACGGTAGAGGAGGGAATCAAGGAGGAGGTTTCGGTAGAGGAGGTGGATTCCAACGAGGAGGACCAAGAGGAGGAGGAGGGAGGGGAGGATTTGGAAATCAACAGAATTATAGAGGTGGATTCAATAATCAGGGATATTAACCAAATTGTGATCGTGTTGTTACTCCTACCTCATGCATCAGTATTTATCGTTAATTGAAATGTGTAGAAGATAATTAATTAACCAGTTCTTATAGCATAGTCCATACCTAGCCCGTTGGTTGTTGTCCAAATTGCCTCTTGATACTCATAAATTCTCGATTTTCTCACCCCTTATCATAATAATAAAAATATCTGTAACTATATACGTATCTGTTTATCATTCGATTGGAATCACATTCAACAACAGTCAAACAAGCTACAAGGAAAACCTACTATGGTGGAATAACATCTAACTGAATTGTGATTAATTTCACGGGAAAATTGAAGAAAAGCTATGGGCATGAGGAAACTTGAACAATAACGAGTCATCTATGATATCGGAAAATTCGATGTGAGAGGGTGGAACTGTCTCATAAGAATCTCATTTAAAACAACTGAATTGCATATGACTAGTTAATCCCTCGATTGGTTGAATGAATGACCTACTTGGAGAACATATTAGCCATTCGTTCTCTCGAGTCTTCATTGAAGAATATCCATGCAGTAGCCAATGCCGTTCCTACTCCCGTTCCAATGGCCATCGCTCGTGCTCCCTGAGGACTGCGGTAGATCGCACCCGCGAGAGCACCTGCAAAGGACAGCATTGAAGAAAAAACAGTAAAAGTCCTTCATTCATGTTGTTTGTTCAGTTTCATACTGTGTACACTACTTTTTGCGTACTTAAATTTAGAATAGAATGGGGTAACTTTAACTGACCGGCTCCGATGGAATTGAGATCGTCGTCTGCTCTCAACTGTCTCAGTCCAATCTCGAGCACAGAATACATGAAGACGAGCACTCCTAAATTATTCTTTCTTTGAATTTTTTTTGAACGTTTGCAAGATTAAAAACATGTAGGAAAAACAAATTTGAAAAAAACGAATGGAACTGACGAGTGTCTTTGTATCCTTATCAAGCCCAATACTTTAGGAAAATTTGAATAGAAACTATAGGTTAAAGAAAAAAAAGTACATACCAGCAGGCTGGGCGAATCCGGATCCGTGCTTGACGGTCGCATTAGCCATACGAGTCAGCCACGGCTTGCCACGCTGAAATGCATTTAATTTAATCAAACTTAGTGATAATAACTTCACTAATATCACAACAGTCAAATAAGAATGGAACTGACGAGTGTCTTTGTATCCTTATCGAGCATCTCCGGTAGTGCTCCCCTAATCGATCCCACTCCGAATCCACCAGCAACTGCCCATCCAATGTGACCAAGGGCGAACTCGAATCTACCTTAATAATATTTATATTTATATTATAATTTCATTATAATAAAGAAAAAATGTGAAAAGAACATACCCTTTCCAGAGACTCCTCCATCGGGCATAATGTATTGCGGTTGAGAAGCAGCGAACATCGAAGGGTCGATCTAGAATTAATCAATAGCTGAGCAACTGAAGATTTCAAAAAAGGACCGAAAATGATCCAATTTGTTCCGTTATTGAACAAATTATGACTTACGCTGTATCAATAGTATAGCTAACTTTTCAATAATATAAATAAATTACTTGAAGATAGGGGGTCATCTGTCTATTGAGGGGTACTCCGGCATGCTTCAGCTGATCCAGAGCGAGTACGGGAGCAGGCGAATAATCGATAGTAGGAGGAGCAGCTTCGGCTTGCTGCTGCTGGAGAAAATAACACGTTCAAACCCGCATGTATATTGCACGTTCCAGAATTTCATGCATTATTCGTTCTTAAAAATACTGATACCAAAATAAAGCTTACGGGATTTCCCCCAGCAAAGCTGGCATGGCCGGAGGGACGCAAATCATCGCCGTATAGTCTCAATTCGGGTGCGACATCAGAAGTGGAGGGGGCCGAACCAGTATCGGTAGGAGCCGAAGATCCACCCCAACCGAACCACGAGGCCATTTCTTGAACAGTAAATATACAATTATACAACGAAACAACGATAAAATCGATAATGGAAAAATAGCAAATTTTCATCATTTTTGTGTAAATACAGTATGACCGTGTGTTTTAGATGCCCAGTTTACTAATCTATGGCTCAGGAACTATTCACGGACCTGGCTCTGATCATTATATACCGTATTTTCTTTTGATTCATGGGATAATTAATTCTTGAGGCTCTTGAACAGTCGGGTGTCAGATTAAACACTTAGCTTTATTTTTCTTAGAGATTCAAGCCTTTATTGATACGATTACTCAAGATTCATAGATCTATCTATTCTTTTTTGTCTTCTTTCTTTTCACCTTCTTCTTTCTTTTCCTCGTCCTTCTGAAATGAACAAAGAAATCAATAGTCACACTTGATCATACAGTACCTTCTCTCCTTCCTTAGGAGCATCTTCTACTTTACTCTTTTCCTTCTCTTCTCCTTCCTTCTTTTCTCCCTCTTCCTTCTTTTCCTCTTCCTTCTTCTCCTTCTTTGGTTCTTCCTTAGCCTGAAATCGTTTTCTTCTTTACCGTATCGATCCTATTTACTGTACTTCCTTCTTTGATCCTTCTTTCTTTTCCTTCTTCTCCTCATCCTTCTTTTCTTCCTTCTTATCATCTGACTTAGACTGAAGTATATCAATTTCAGATAGTGTTATACAGCAATCCTCATACTTCCTTCTTTGATTCTTCCTTCTTCTCCTTCTTACTCTTCTTAGATCCTTCTTTTCCTTCCTTCTTTTCGTCATTTTTCTTTTCCTGAGTAGATCAATAAGTTCACTTTCCCCAACTACCGTATACTTCTTTCTTAGATCCATCCTTTTTCTCTTTCCTAGATCCTTCCTTCTTTTCCTTTTTACTCTTCTTTGATCCTTCCTTCTTATCCTTGTCTCCACCAGGTCCGAATGTTTCTCCGTTGTCAAGATTGGCGAGAGTCTACAATCTATTCCATTGTCTACCGTATCCATCAGTCATCGATTCATCTACCGTACCTGATACTGTGGGTCGGCTGCGTCAGCCTTTTTCACTGCAGTAGGAGCTTTGAACCCTGTTTTTGCTGCAGGGCCGAAAGCATCAGCATTATCCAGATTTGCCAGTGTCTGGAATGTGGTAGTTTATGGGTACAGTAATCAGATGGTATCGATTACTTGGTAGGCTGGATCAGCTCCAGCTGCCTTCTTTCCTTCTTTGGG
This sequence comes from Pristionchus pacificus, assembly GCA_000180635.4. Taxonomy (NCBI): domain Eukaryota; kingdom Metazoa; phylum Nematoda; class Chromadorea; order Rhabditida; family Neodiplogasteridae; genus Pristionchus; species Pristionchus pacificus. Next base: position 9,894,943 of record CM026579.1, on the reverse strand, counting down.
GGCTTCGAATTTCTTCTTTTTGTCTCCATCTCCATCCTGTAAATCGATCGTTTGACTACAGTAACCGTTAGATACAGTACTTTCTTATCGTCTCCTTCCTTCTTCTTCTCATCATCTTTCTTTTCATCTCCATCCTTCTTTTCCTCGTCTTTCTTTTCATCTCCGTCTTTCTTCTCTTCATCCTGAAGGAATCTTCATTATCGATTGATTCATTCCTAATACAGTACTTTCTTCTCTTCGTCCTTCTTTTCTTCATCCTTCTTCTCATCATCTTTCTTTTCTTCACCATCCTTCTTCTCTTCTTTCTTCGATTCTATCTGTCCAATCATCTGTTTCAATACCGTATCCTTCTGATACAATACCTTCGTCTTTTCGCTCTTCTTCTCTTCTTTCATTGTTGCCTTCCTTTTCCACTCCTCTCTCCTAGCTTCTCTCTCTTTCTCTTCCTCTCTATGCTGAAATGATAATCCATCAATCGCATGTTCTATTCACTATCTCCGTCTCTTCCCGTACAACCTCCAGTTAAGTATCTCTTTCTTCACAACCTTCGCTAGTCTTCTCTGCTCATCACGTAATGCCTTCTTGTTCATAATAAGCTCCGGTATCTCGATAGGTTCAGGCAACTCTGGTTTCTCCTCAACTTCGTTTGCCGCTGAACAATAACTTATTAGAGTATCTAGAGTTCGAATTGTAGTCTACCGTATCCTCACCTTTCTTTCTCCTGCACATTTCAGTTGATTGTAGTCGTCGAGTTGCAACACTTATAAATATGGAGCAGAGACGAAGTTGTTGTCTAGAATACGGTAGGTTGTGGATACGGTAGCAGGAAGGGATCCTGATCTGATCCATGAATAACCAGGATGATTCAAACGGAGTTATCACTTCAGAACTGACCAAGTAAAAGTATCTAGACCGCAGCGCAGACTAGGGAATAGATGAAATGAAATGAGAAAGGGCAAGGGAAATGGAGAAAACAAGAAATAGCGAATATAATGAGATTTGTTAGCATAAAGAGATTTTAGATAATGCGTAGTTCAGTACTTTGGAATGCGTCTTGTCGAAGCACATATCTAATGGTGTTGATTAGGGATGGCAAATCGGCACGAGCCTCTCCTCGATTTGCATGCTCTCTCGCCGGTCAGACAGACGAGAGAGCATGCAAATCGAGGAGAGGCTCGTGCCGATTTGCCATCTCTAGTGTAGATACAATATCTTTATTATACCCTTACAATTTGCAGGGAACAAGTTGATCAACATTGATAGTGGTTGTATCATGGAAGTAAGGAGGAGGGAAGACATCGGGCCAGTTCGTATTTTTCGGAAGGACGAAACAGCCTTCCAATGTTAGATTCTTCTGCAATCAATCATTTTCCTTTAAATCATGAATGTCGGACTTGTATTTTTTCAAAAGATTAAATGTGAAAGCGAAAATGTGAGAATATAAAGATCACTTACCATGTTACATTTATGAGTGATAAAAAGATACGGTTCGAGCTCTTTATCGATTTCTGGCTCCATCATTCCTTTGAGATAATACGCTTTCAGGAATTCTGCATTTGTCTTTGAAGCGATCTCTCTATCTGCATTGAACCATGCGTCTCGACCTGAATGATCATTCACTTGTAGGTGAAACAACGTTGGCTTACCTCTATTCGCTTCCATCAACGTCACATTGTACAGGGTTTGTGCTGCTCGGGGAATATGACACTTGATGACTACTCGCACCTCCATGTCTTTGAACTGTTTGACCTGTCGAACTCCATCCTCATTTGAGGATACGGTAGCCAGAAGGATCGATATTCCAATGAGGAACATAAGGGAAGAGAAGTGGAAGGAGGAAAGAAGGAAGAAGAAGAAGAAGAAGAAGGGAAATGAATCACACTCCCCACTGATTGCACTTGCCAATTGAGAAAGAACACGCGTTTATCCCACGCAATAAAAAGACGAAAGACGAGATCGATATTATGAGGTATCTGAGGGGAGGATATTCTGAGGATTATTAGAGGGGAAGTATCTAACAACAGGAAGAAACAGTATGTACAGGCAAGGGGGAAGGGTATCGATTGTGAACTACGAGAGAGTGAGCAATCGATAATTGGATACGACGACTTCCCATCTCGCATCTTCGCGAAGACGAAGTTGATTCAATCGGAAGATGTTTGGATGCACCTGAAAACGAATTATAAACTCATTTTCTTTTTCTTATTTCTTATTTATCCCAAAGTCTTGAGCACAATGAATTTGGAGGGATCTTTTCATAGAAAATACTGGTAGGGCGTGAATTTGATTTTATGATAAGGAACGATAAGCAAATATCCAAAGCATGCCAAATTCTTATAAAATGACTCTCACATAGTCAGCAAATCCATATACGAGTTGGTCTTCATTGAAACCCCTTGTGTACTGGAATGGAGCACTTCTTGCAATGGTGGCGAGTGAAGGAAGGAGCAATTGAGAGAGAGTGCACTCCAATTGCTTGTACAGGCCTTCCTCACGCACTGATTCACTGCAATTTATCCATATTTTACTCATTTTTATTGTAGTTTTCAAATAAAGTAAAGAGTAATAAATCATACGGATCGCAGTGCATAATCACTAGGGAGTGACTGGGACGAGCCGCATACACTTTCTCGATATTGCACTGTGGAGTGCGAATGGGTGTACATTCCTGAAGGAAAATCGAGATTATGAATGCAAGTTCGAGTAACTGGTCTAATTGTGGGATTACAAATGAATAGTTAACCTTATCAATGCAGACGACTTGTTCACATTCCAGTATGCTTTCGTATACTGAATATACCGTCCCGTTTTGAAGAAAAGCGTGCTGAAATGGGCATTTCTATTGCGATTGGAAGGCCATACTGAAGACTCTTCACGTTTTTGTTTATTTCTGTAACACGAGTTCTCAGAATCCGGAAACGAGATAATTCTTCATTCTGTTTTTTTCTGAGACTTTCCTCATAACCAATTCCACGGAACGAATTTTATGTGTTTTGCAGATGGTAGTGAATGATCTTCCCCTCTTCATCTCTTTACCTTCAATGAGTGTCTATCGGGCACATCCGCTCTCAATTTATTTTCCTTTATTCCATCGAACAGCTCGAATTCATCGGTCTGACGATATATCTTGAGAATGTGCAATCGACCCTACAATCGATTGAATGCATCACCTACAGTATTCTTCATCAGTACTCTCTCAGTACCTGATATGTCTCTACATCCATCACTTCTGCACCATTGATTGAATAGTTTCGAATCCCATCCCCGTCCCTTAGATAACACATCGGACTTTCTGAACGGAACGGAATTTATTATTGCATTTGTTCGGAATCGTAGATTTTTTTCTCGATAGATGCATAGATAACCCACTAAGGATACGAACATTATTATTTTTCTATTATCTATTCTCTCCACTCATCTCCATCTTTCCATTGCGAGGCCATAAATAAGAGAATCCATTATCTCCTCACCCATAATCTTGCAGCAGATCACATTCTCATCCACATGTTTACTGCATTTCCTCGATTGTGAATGAGAGAGGACGAAGGACTCATTCCCGATAGGAGAGAACGATTGAGTGTAACGAGTACTCCAGAACGTATCGTGACTGCAATAGCAATTAGGATCATCGAAATTGAAATTTGGGAAAGTTTCAGGGAAATGTTACTGATTATTTTGATCTTTCACTCATGTGATAACGTAGACATGGCATGTTCTCAATTTTGAAACAACTCGCTGAACACCACGCGTTCAAACTGGTTCTGTATTATGTAGACTTTTGAAATGTGACTCATTGATTGATAATCATGAACGATGATTTGATTATCAATGATTATCATTAATCAATCGATCCGTAATCATTAATTACTAATGATCATTTTTCGTCCACATTTCTCTGATGTCAACTAACGCAATATAGAAATGAGTGAATGCTTGAACAGAAATGACGTGAACTTTGGTAGTTTCGAAATTATGAGACTAGCTAGAGTTCAAGATAAAATATCTTTACTAACATTTCCTGCGTTGTGATTCGTATCTCCTGAGTGGTTCGATTGACATGGATAGATGGATCTCCACTCTTTCTCAATTCGTATGATCGTGGAGGTTGGAAGAGAGGAAGAAGCGGAGGAGAAGTGGATAGAGGCCAAAACTGAAGAGAATCAACAATTTGCGAGTCACTCCATCCAAATTAGACATGGCATGTGAGGGAACCATCCTTCTTCCGCGTCTTTTCTAATGTTCCCGAATTGCAAAATTATTGTCTTGTTCAGTTCAAACTAGTCCAAGATGTAAATACTTCCGGAGAAGCAGAATAGAGAGTAAAAATGAGGAAGTAGATGGAAAACTGACGATGAGTGCTCCTCCGAAGATGGTAATTGACACGAGAAGGACGCATACCCACACTTTCATGTAGTGAGTGTTCAGGGGGGATTCCAACTGAAGAAAGAGAAGATTATCGAAGATTCTTAATAAGCATTTTGTATTTTATTTCCTCAGAGAAGGTTCAAAAATGGGATTGGAACGGCCCGTACCGCCTTCTCCTCCTCTTCAGTCTAGCGTCCCCCTTCAGACCACACTCAAAATCGGCCAAAATAGTGGTTATTCGCATCTCCGATTCTAATATCTCGCAAATCTCGCTTTCGAGAGGTGTTTTTTTCATTTTGAAGAACCCGCGCAAAACATCCGATATTTCTGTTCTTCGAGAGACGAAAAATCTAAGAAGGAAATTGAATGAGGGCACGACTCGGTTTTGAGTCTGCTGAAAACAATAGAAAAGAGGGAGAGAATATTCCCACGCGCGCAAAAGGCTATTAATGGATGTTCAAGTGAACGTGTTTTGAAGAAGCTTCTTTTTACTTCTTCTTGCTCCTTATTACTTATTTCTGCAGATGTATAACTTTTGACATAAGTTCTGATTTTGGATAGGTGTGTTAAATTGTAGATAGACTGAACGTACAACGCTGACAATGGATGGTCGATGGACGATTGATTCACGATGGGAAATTAGAGGTTGATCATCACTATATTTTAGCTCCCCATCTGAAAGATTCATGATTTTATCTCTCTTCTCATTCATTATATGAATTATATCAAAATACTGGAAATAAGCTCACTTCCACTGCCGATGACCAGCTTTCCTTCGTCTGAAATTAAATGCAATTGATTATTAATGTTTAATTAATTAGTTAAAACAACAAATCGACCAATTGTTCTCGTAGTATGTAGATAGATCTCTACAAAGTATTCTTTGCGATATTTTTATTTCGAAAGGAGAAATTCCAACCACTGTACATGTATCTAATATAAAATAAGTGTGAACTCACGATAAGTCCCTGCACTGGAACTTCCGTTCTCGGATGCTGAAAGGAAGGTATGGAGTCCAATCATGACTAGTCTCGTCTAGTGTTCACTCTACGACTGAGAGAGAGAACGAGACGGGGGAGAAGGAGGCGGGGTTTACTCTTTCTATCTCCTTTTCTAGAGAGAGACGAGGGGAACAATTCGTGAACATGAGGTGACAAATGAATGTGATTAATAAGAATGAATAATCCATTTCGGAATTTCACTAACCGTACGTTTCCTTTGAATCTTTTCCTGTGAAGTCGATCACCGATGGTTCGCCTACAATTTATGTGTTCTTTACTGAGAAAATATTGTAATTGATTTCGAATGAATGAAAGTCTCACGATTGTATGCTCCATCATACTTCGATTCGCATCTTGCAACGAGAGGAGAGAGAGGAACACGTGCAGAGAGAAAGGGAGAGGGAAGCTCCTGAAGAAGAAGTATCACTCACCACATAGAGAAGATCTCATTCCCCTTCGTGTACAATGCAATAACAGAAGGAAGATTGAGATGGGTTCACTTGCAAAGAAGATGTCTACTCACTGGTTTGCTGTTATCCGAGGAAAAGCTGAACGTGACTGATTTCCGTGTATTCGGAGTGTCCGGAATGTTGGCGATTATTTTCTCCGCTTCAGAATCTTCCAATTCGAATGAAGATTGTGTGTCGTCGTTTGAATGGAAGGACGAAGAACAGTCTGGAAATGAAGGGAAGATTAGTACCGAAAATAGAAGAGTGCATTCCAAAATCTCTTTCGGTCAGATTTGGATTCCCACGTTTTTCCCTTTGTTGTCAATGTGGCAGACTAGTGCAAAATTAAAACAATTACTTTCTGCCATTAAAATCATTCTTGAAATTCATTCACGCTCTTTAAAGGGGGAGGGGCACGAATATTTTCTCACATAAGCTGAGCCTGTGGGGCAATAGGGATGCTATACCAGATCACAGATCACTTTAATCCGAAGTGCTAGAAATGCCTCTGAACCTCACTACGGATTTTTGAAGTGTCATTGATTGTTCTTGTATTGATTTCACTATATTCTTGTATTGATTTCACTATATTGGCAGTCGAAAATAGCAGCAATAGTGAGGTTTGCACACGGCGGGAGTCGAACCAGCGGGTGCCGGATAGCGAGGCAGGGGCACAACCACTAGGCTAAATGCCGTTCTATTTATTGGGTCTAGACGGCCTAGTTAAGGGAGAGGACAGAGTCAACCGCTGTGCTGATTACTGTAGTTACAGGGGGTGCAGGCACGTCGTGGTGGGACCCACAATTTCGATTCGTGCCCCTCCCCCTTTATCGAGTGCTGTTTTGAGAGCTGATAATACAATTCAGCTCCTCCTTTATCATAACGATGCTCCACCCTAACGGAAGGATGGGCTTACTCATGTCGTGTCTTCTGTACCAATGTCTTTCTGTTTAGGGAACATGTGGAGTGTCTTGTTAGTATCAACATCGTTCTTTCATTCTCTCTCTCATTGTGATAGAGTACAGTGTGTAATGAACTGACCAGTCTGCACCGTTCCTGCATCACTCATCGAATTGTCGCTACGATCGCCCATTCTTTCTGCAAAAGTTATTTTCTTTCTTCGCTACCAGACAAAACGATAGAGCACGCGGAATGAAGAGGCCACATAGAGGTACGGATGCGAAAAGCAGAAATAGTTAAGCAGGGAATAGGGAAGTGACAGCAGCGAATATTATATGGAAGGAAGATGGAAGAGATAGATGGTCACAGAACAGAGGAATGAAGAAGAATTCTGACAGACCTTACAACAATGATCAAACCGTTCGGTTTCTATCGACTCTCTAGGTACCTATATAGATAATTGGTTTTGCACTGTTTGAAACTCTTAATCGTCCGGGAATGGACAAATGCAAGCGCCAATAGATGGGCAGGCCAATATGCTTGGATGACTAAAGCGTGAAGTGAAGTAATCGATGGGGAAAAGGAGATGATAGCCTCCATTCTTGACCCGACTGGCTGATATTGATAGTCCCTCTTCCCATTGTTTACCCCACAATCGAAATGATTACGCATGCAAAGGAATGTAACCGACACTTACAGGTAAATACAGAAAATAACGTAAAAAGTAAAGCGGACGACGACGTAAGAATAGAGAGTGGGAGAGTGTAACCTCATGATTGCGCCCTTCTCTTATCTCTTATCAGTATCTACTTTTATGTTCGAGTGAAATCACGAGAATCATCGAAGAAGAAGATCACATCCCATTTCAAAGAAGGTTTCGCGCGCTACGAATGTCTATCACAAACGGGAAGAAATCGAGTGATCGACTTTACCATTTATATACGATTTGTTAATTGCCTTGTTAGATAAGCGTCAGTCTTACAAATCCGCACAGAAAGGGTAATAAAAGGAGAAAACGACGCAGGGAAATCATCAAAGCATAAGTTCAATGTCCAGATCACTGATGACTATGAAAAGAAGAGGTGTTGCGAGAAATTACAACGTCACGTCACAAACCAAATAGGGTAATTAAACGTCTATCAAAGGTTGAGGGACGAGAGAGAAGAGATCTAACTGCTAAAAGAGAAGTAGAATCACTTGTGAGGCCAATGTTTGGATGTTTGGATGTGAGCGATCAACGAGTGAGAGAAGGCATGAATGAAAATTTACTATTGATATGCCGCGAAACAGAGGAAAGGCTTGGAAGATGAGATATTCGGAATCATGGAAGATCTACATCAATTAAACAATTAAACTACATCGTCAATTACGTCGTTGCCCATGTGTAGTTTACCCGCTCGTCACCCTTCTCACTATTTGATTGCTCGCGCTTCTAGGATGATAAGGAGAGACTCTAAGTGTCATACTTCACCCCCATATTATCGATCCCCTCCCCTCACTAATCCCCTCGATGTCCTATTCACCCCTCTCCCCACCTCATTCTAATCGAATTCTGTCGTTTCTTTGTAATGGGAAGACGAAGAAAGTTCTCTTCTATCTAGCATTGAAACTTCTTATAGTCGGGGTGAGTACACGTCATAAAGACTGTACGAATTCTTCCTTTTCAGCTCATTTTCGGACACGGATCAGGAACAGCCAAGGTATACCTTACACAATCGTTTCTGCGTTACCTTTCTTCTTCAGAAACCATTAAAATACGTAACAGTTGAAGGAAGGACGAAACTATTCGAAGCTACTGCTAATGAGGTTGCGAAAGAGATGAAACCAATTGAATTATAATCATTTAGACGTGTCTTCTACCCAATTCTTCATTGTTTCACATTCAAACCCTCGATCTTCCCAAATGTTCATCTTCCTACGAAGATTGGTTGTGGGTCACAGTGAATGGAGATGTTCTGCCCAGAGAGGGAAGGTTAGTCACTCCTACAATATAGCGCTTCTCTCTTTTTGATTGTCGAAAAAGGGTGTGATTAGTGGTCGTTTCCGCCTCTTCTTTTTCGAATGAGTCAAAGATAGACATGATAATTCGGATAAAATTGGTTGTAGAGAGGGAGCATACTGCAAGAAACGACGGACTCGTGATGAGGACTGGACGAAACTCAAATTTGGAGAGCGAATTAGTGATGTGGGTGTCATTCTTAACCGTTTTCATTGAAATGTTTCTAGATCATGGATGTGAAATGTACCGATGGAGGGGAGAAATGGTTTGTTTGTCTCCTTCTTTCTCGTGAGGACAAGATAATGATTGTAGGCAGAACTTCCTATGGAAATTGACCCCGAAAGAGGGTGTGAAGAGGGAATTGAGGGAAGACAAGAGAGGAAACTTGTTGATCTTTGAACTATCGCCGATTGGAAAAGCAGAGTTTAGACAACGATTCAGAACGACAATTGCGTGGTTTAAGAACCACAGAAGCTTCAATGAATTGAAGAGTTCGTTCTGTTTAACTTCATGATCTTTGATCTCTGGTATTGTAGATGTTAATGCTGCAAGCGATAACTATTACGTCGATGGAATGTTCTCAACAAATCTATCCTCAAGGTTTGTAATCCCATTTAAAATATCTACGAATTCGTCTGTGTTTCAGTGCATTCTCAAAGAAGTCCCACGCCACTGTCATTATTGATCGAGAAAGTTAGTCCGAATAAAATTTTATAAAAGAGATGTTTGATTCAGATCGTCGAAATCTTTCACAGTTCGCACATCACTATGGATATTTCCGATACCCAGTCAGTTCTCGATAGTTTCGTTATCCTACAGCTATATTTCTTCAGGAGGAGTCAAAATGCATTCAATCCGATGGTCAACACGTCAAAACTCTCGCAGTCCTAACTGATTTCCTCTCCTCTTATCGAGATTCTCCTCATTTTGCTTCTGTTCATCTCTCAATAACCAAGAGCAGCGATACCGTTGAGGTCACACTATTTTCTTCAGTTACCATCTATCTAATTGTGCACAATTTAGATTGACTTTGCCCTCGCATCATGGTTCGATCACAACAAGCATCTGCTCGATAGGACCACCATTGTCATTACTGCAGGTTATGTTTTCTACATGGACAATCCATCCTCAAATGCATGTTTCCAGCCTCCAGCCCCCTCCTTTCCTCCTCCACCACACACAAATACCTCCTAGACGCGCGTCTTCCCTTCCTCTCCATTTCTCCTCCAGACCAAGTGGAGGAAAAGTCCCAAGTCCGTCTGCTTTGTTTGCTTTGCTTACTCGAGAGCTGATGAGCTCACATCACAGAACCAGCGAGACTCACAACTGACAGCATGAGTTCATTCCAGGATATTCGGAATAATTCGTCTGCACTCATTTCTTCCTCGAAGGTGTTCTCTACTGATCTATTGGGAGCGAATCATCGATCGACGAATTGTGCTGAGGCAGGAATAGGAGCGAAGCATTGCATGTGTGTGGAGAGAAGAGGGGCACTCACGAATCCCATTGACATCCAGGTTGGTCCTTCTAAGCCCATGGATGAAACTTATCCATTGTTCGCATCCAACCTATTTTCTACCATTTCGACCGATGTTCTCTATGCGGCAAGAATTTTAGAATAATTCTGTTCTTGTAAATCGTTATTTGAACGTTGCAGGATGTAGTGGACATCACAGACTCGATCGTCACGTGGATCAACGAGAAAACATTGAAATATCGATTCTTGTGCATGACTCTGGCGGTGGATGAAGTTGTTGAAGCCACTAAGTTTGTTATCTCTGAAATTCGAAATCAAAAACGCATTTTCAGAATGTCGCTAAGCCCCGAGGCCCTTCGTCTTCCCATCCATGGGAAGAGCGAGAGATTCTTCATCGAAGAAGCATTCACTGAATACAAGATACTATTCACAACCAAACCGGGAAGGTATTACGGACAATATTTTCGGATATATCTATACGATAATTTTTCTTCAGAAAACTCTTCGAGGCCACAGTCGTTTACTTCTCTGCTGAGAGAACGGTAGAAATCGATGAGAATAGTCTCCGATTGATATCTGAGGAAGAAGAGGGAGATTGTTCGAGAGCCTTCCCCTCCGTTGCTCAATTCTGCTCTTGTAAACCACGAGGGCTCGCGTTTATGTCTCGATTGTTTTTTCTCGGGTGATCTGTAATAAATTTCCATTCCGAACGTCAGTTCGTACCTTCAGCTCACAATATCGATGAGAGACAGCAAATAAATGTATTCATAGATTGAACCCGTGGGTACATACTGACCTTAGCTTCCTCTTTCGTTGAAGCACTCAAATGAGCAGAATCCATCGTAGTTTATTCCTTGGTCCTCCTCCTCTTCCATTTACTCCCTCATCTCCCTCATATTGCAAACATTGTCGCTGCTCTCTGATCAATTCCCATGGTATCAACGGGTTCCATACGGGTCGGCGTAGCAAGAACCATTCCCGAGGTTAGTTTATCATTCACTGATAGTAAGTGATAAGGGCAATCTAACAGGCCAATGATCATTGCTCGAGATGGCCGGTGTTCTACCCAACGAAGGCATGCCCCTACCCAGGGATGTGCACCGAAGTAACACAATTATAATTCAAAGAAATAAATAAAATCGAACAATTGAGGCGATTGGCTACATTGCTCAAGCCGCTGGCCTCACTATCGAGCCTGTTCAATTCGAAATTCCGAGCCGTAGAGACTTCGCTTACGGAGAATACAAAGTCAGCCAGTTTGATAAAGGAGAAGTGGCAAAACTTTTTGAGCATGAAATCAACTGATTTACTTGAGAATGGATCATGGAGCGGAGCATTGGGATATTTGGCACATGGATTATTCGACGTCGCTTGTCTCTTCTATCAGAGAAATGATGAGCGAGACCGAGATTTCCACTTTACTTCATCTTTCCAACGGGTTAGTGAAATTCTTATTTTTATCCTTGAAGGTTTCCCGAAAGTACACGAAATGAAGGATTGTTTCAGACCCAATTCGTGATGTTTTCTCGATTGAAAACAGAGCCGATGCCTCCCACACTCGGATCGCCGTACGAAGTATTCACGAAATATGTCAGGGAAAAGTTCCGTACGAAAATTTGTAGTGCAATTCAGGTGTGGATCGCAGCTCTTGCAACGATTATCGCACAAAGTATTGCTCTTTTCATCATCAGCAGATATTCTGAGGATTCGGACAATCGAAGTTTGCACTGGGTTGTTTTTGCGATTCTACTTTCGATCACGCATGTCCCTGCAGCACTTCTGGATAACTCTTCGAATTCAATTGTCACAGAGCACCTACAGAGAGGCGTTTCAGTTTGACTGGAAGAGTTTGTTGTCTACTCTTTCCCCTCATGATCGAGTTTCTCAGAGAATCTTCTCTGCTGGTTGTTCTCCATTTTTCTCGTAGTGATTCTTGCACAACTCTTTGCTGGCAACACCATTGCTTCCATTATGAGGGTTATTAATTAGTTGTTAATTACTCAAATCAAATTAAAATGATTGAGCATCGTCGATGGGAGACATTCACAACAATTGAAGAGGCGGCCCAACTGATTGAGAATGGAGAGCTCACTTTTGTGATCACTCTGGATGGAACGTTAGCTTCTCTAGAATTTTCGATCTAATTCAATCCACGAAATATTCAGATTCTATCGTCAACTGTTCACTTCTCAAGATCCTTCGTTTGCTCGTCTGAGAAGAGCATTCGAGAAGGGAGGAAGACGAAATGTGTGTTTTCGTTTTCCAAATTTTCGTTGTTTTTCACATAATTGGCATTTCTGAAAATAAATCCGATGCTTTTTGAGGTCACAGCTCATTCGAACGAAGAAGCAGTGAGGTTCCTGCAAGATCCGGGATTTATCTTCGGAACTCACTCCGAATCGAGTTCATTCCAATTCTTCAGAGACGTCTGTGATATCTTCTTCATTTACGAAGGTGATTAGTGCTCTTATCGCAGGAATAATGAAGAAATACAGGTCTTCCCACTCAAGAGACTCACTTTATCACTCGCAAAGACTGGCCGTTCAACCACCGAATCGACTCGGCTATCGTGCGGAGTGACGCCTTTCTCAATCAGTGAGCTTTTTAAAATTAGATTTCGACATGACTTGAAACTCAACGGAAGAACTTCGTTCAGTAACTTCGAAAAGTACATAATGGAGGGAGGAAGGCCATTCTCGAATGGAGGCAGGAAGAATTGCACTGAACAGGAGAGAATACTTGCTGGAGGACAAGCTCTTGGTACGTTTTTTTTCGTCTGATTATTCTCAAAAACATATTTTCTGGAACATAAATACATAATTTGCCAGACTTCCCCTCCACTGCTGGGGTCTTCATCGTCGTTATCATTGGAGGATCAGCATCGATATTCACGTTTCTCGTAGAATTTTCGTTCCACCGATACCATACCTTTCGTTCTGATAGATAAATCGCATTGCTTCTCACTCATTCACCGTTATGTCGAATGTGTTGGCACTTCATCGATAATGTTGTCAGAAAATATCTAGAGAACGTAGATAGAAAAAACGAGAGTGCGCGTTACCACTTTTCGTGAATGCACATCACATGAGAGCTTCAGTGCCATACTACACTGACTCGCTTCTCTACTCAACAGAGAGTTAATTGAGAGTGTGATCATCATGAATGGAGTGAGAACGGTTTCTCATGATTTCCCACTCAATATTCGGTCAGAGAAACGAGAGTGAATGTGCGGATGCGTTTGTACGCGAACTCAATTGTTACACAAAGCAGCTTCCAACCGAACATAGAATCGTTCGTACATAAGTCGAGAAACTTCTACTCTTCTCCATTCGAACGATGAACTTTCCTCTTCTCTCCATTCTACTCGTTGTTCTCCTTTACTTCTCAGTCCAAGGACAAGGAATGATCAGTGTGAAGAGATCTGTTAGAGCTGTAACACCACCAAATCTTCTCAAACAGATTTGGGATGATGTCAGTTTATCTCAATTCGCTATGTTTTTAGTTTATTTTTTAAAATTATTTGTAGACCATGGCCGCATTAAACCCCAACATGCGAAGAAGCTCAACGAAGAGACCTTCCACTAAGAAACCATCCAAGGGCTGAATTCTTCTCTTCACTCTTCATTTTCTCTTCAGGCTGATCAATCCTCATTATTCAATTGTTCTCTGTGTTGAAATAAAGATTACAACGAAGATTATCTTTTATTTGAAAAATATTTATTATACATTTTACACATAATGGAAGCGGGGAGAAAAACTGATGGATAGGCAAAAATTGCGAGAAATTTGGGTGAAAAACTGAGAAGAAGTGAGAAGAATCTTTGAACTTGCGAGTGAACGCAATAAATAATGAAGAGAAACATGAGAATAACGAAAGGGAGTGATTGACTCTAGAAAGAAATCGTAATACTTGAGGAGGGACAGAAAAAGAGCTTGGAATTCAAATGAGAGAGGTCCAGGCAATTGTATTCGGATCGATTGAGAAAGCTGTAAGGGTAGGGTAGATCAAGGAAATAATATATTGATTACTTCTTTCTACTTTTTGAAAACTGTCTGTGGAATACAACAACGAATGACTAGTTCACAATGAAAAATCGATAAACGGATCAGGTGAAAAGAGACGCCGGTTACGGTAGGTACGGTAGATCAAGAGGAACAACCGAGTAGGATACGATAGGAGAAGCAACGGTATACGGTAGCAAGCAGGGAAGAGGGAAATGAATGACGAGTATACGGTAGGGAAAAGCACCAATTATCGATTGGAAGCACACAAGGGAATATAGAGTAGGTCACCGTCAATATTGAGGATTCTGAGAGAAATAATCAGAGAATATTATGAAAAACAAGAAAAACGAAAGGGAAGCACCAAAAATTCGGCATTTAGCATCATCATAGGAGGAAATGTGTGTGAAAGAAAGGAGATAAACACTGATAAATTGGGAAACGTTTAGCAAAATGTGTCTAACGGAGTGAGAATAACTCCTGATCAATGAAGAGTGAGAGTCTATGACTCCGTCTTCAGATCGATATTGTTATTGGCCATTGTGGAGAGGGCGGAGAGAGAAGACGAATGCTCCTTCATGTGATCACCGAGGTCACCCATTGATGAGAATGACTGCAATTGAAAATATCATTCTGCATTCTTCATTTGCCTGTTCCAAACTTCAGCCATTTCTTCGATGGATTCCAGTTCAATTTTAGGCACAATTTCGAGTCCCTAATTTCTTGTGAAGAAAGTGGATACCTTCTGACAGATGATGCAATTTGGTTTGAGTGATTCGAGATTGGAGCTCATCAATTGCATTAACATCTGCATGGGAAGAGCAGGCTGAGGAAGGAGATCTGAAAGGGGGGAGGGTTACGTCATCACATCGTAATCATGGATTCAGAAGGCCGTGACGTCTACCGTCAACTGGGAATAAAACGTTCCACAGACGATATTTTATCATATTTTATCATAAAACACAGTAATGGCTCCCATTTCCGTCAGAGTCGATGAAATTGCACAATTTTTGGAATTTGGGCGTTTCTAGTGATGGTATTTAAGACACAGATAAAAAGAAATAATCAAAAACTCAAGAAAGTACAGTATCAAAAGCGTGGTGTGTGGTGTGATTCCGAGCCGTGGAGTGCGTGTGACGTGCACCGGTGCACTTCTCAATTTGTCATTTTTGCACATATCGGTTGAAATACGAAATGGTGACTAAATGAATCAATTGAATGCCTCGAGTTCGAAAAATGGCAAATTGAGAATTGCACCGGTGCACGTTACACGCACTCCGCGGCTCGAAATCACACCACACACCACGCTTTTGAGACTGTACTTTCTTGAGTTTTTGACTATTTCTTTTTATCTGTGTCTTAAAGACCATCACTTGAAACGCCCAAATTCCAAAAATTGTGCAATTTCATCAACTCTGACGGAAATGGGAGCCATTATTGTGTTTTATGATAAAATATGATAAAATATCGTCAGTGGAACGTTTTATTCACAGTTGACGGTAGGGATATCAGTGTGAAGAATCCGTTTCTTCATTCCGCATGCTCACATCGGTCAGAGTGGTGAGAGAACACGCGGAATGAAGAGACAGATTCTTCACCCTGACAGCCCTAATGAAATCCCCATTACTCACTTCCACTCATTGCTTGGATCTGGGCAGCGATATGGGGAGGAATCTGCAGTCCGGATGGAGAGGGAAGAGGAAGACCATTGGGGGAACTGGAATGGAGGAGATGAGATTACAGTACTCCTACAGTATCCTAACTCTACAGTACTCTACCGTACCCAATCTCTAGAGCGGGGTCGAATATTCTCCTTCCCCGTCGTGACGGCGTGTGCATCGTCATGTGTGTGCTCATGTGCACCTGCAAAGATTGCGGTAGACGAGGATTCACTGGCGAGAGATTCAAATCAGCTCCAATATACCGTACCTTCAGATTGCCGCGAGTGGTGAACGCCCGGGCGCACACTTCGCACTTGAACGGCTTGTCGCCTGCAATATCTTTGGTGTAAGAGATTCTCCGATTTGGTAAACGTCGTCCTCGATACACTCGACTCACCAGTGTGCGTTCGCATGTGGATCTGGAGCGCGGACGACGAAGAGAAGTGCTTGTAGCAAACGGCGCACTGGTGTTTGCTGCAAGGGATACATTAATCTGAGTGCACCCTACCGTACCCGATGATCACTACCCCGAATTACAAACCTGAGAGGAGGCATGGGTCGAGGTGGAGGAGGCTCGGTCTCAGCCCACATCTTCTTCATTGCATCCAATGGATTCTCCGATCGTTTCTGCAATATCGATCGATAAGATTACCGTAGTCTTCAATCTACCGTACCTCTCCATCAGTCATCGCCTCAGCCGGTCGAACCAATTCATCCTTGATGGATACGGTAGCAGTCGCGATGGGACCCGTGGATGATGAGGAGGATGGGAGCTGACCCATTCGGTGCTCTTCCGTATCAGACGCATGAGAGATCGAACTACCGTCCGTCCTGAAGGGGTACGGTAATTGGTTGGTCCATCAATCGATAACTCACTGATCATGGACTCCGGATGAACCATCAGAACTTGCTCCAGGGGAGATTGAATTCACACCAGTACCCGTCTCTTGCTGTGTCTTGAGTAGACTCTCGATGGTTACGGTAGATTGTCTGAATCGAATCGATTGACTACAGTATGTCAATGGATACAGTACCTCTCAATAATGGTTGGTTCGTCTTCAGTCTTGATAGGGAAGGGAAGATCTCTGGGAGGAGACGACTCTTCCATTTCAGTGATCATTTCTTCTTTCGTATCCAATCCATCTCTCATTCCTCCCACTGCCTTCTGTTGAGCAGCGAGGAGTTGCTGCATGAATGAATGCAACTGAAACGAGAAGGGGATTAGAGATCAAAGATCAGACCAACCTGACTGTTGTGCATGACTCCTCCAGGGCCGGCGGCAGAAGGATTGGGTGGGGTGAGGAAGGGAAGGAAGGGGAAGGGAGGAAGGGAGGAGAGAGGGGAAGGGGCAGAGGGAGAGGAGGAAGGAATGGCGGAGGTGGGGAAGGGAGGAAGGGAAGATGAAGATGGAGTGGGAGGAATCAATCGTTGAGTGTGCTCAGCGATATGAGATTGCAGTTGAGGAACCGTAACGAATCTGCAATGAATGGTTATTGATGTTTGATCTTTGATCTCTGTTTACCTCTTCTGACAAATGGGACATTGTTGTTGTGGTATTCCTCCATTTCCCATAATAGGTCCTCCTCCCATCTGCCCTCCTCCTCCACCCATTCCAGGTGGTCGGAATGGATGCTTCGATCGATGAACTCCCATGTGAGTCTTCAGATTTCCTTTCGTCGTGAACGCTCGTTGACAGATCTTACACTTGAACGGACGCTCACCTGCAAATGGTGTGGTGTGAGAAACGTCGCCTATTCAATTTTCGACAGTGAAGCTATTAGTAATGGTCGTACCGGTGTGCGTGCGGTAGTGCATCTGTAGGGCGGACTTGCAGGAGAGAACTCGTCGACAGAGGATACACTGATTCGGATCCGTCGTAGGGATGGGATTATCGCCCACGAGAGCGCGCACTTTCTCGGCTTCGTCCGTATTCGAGATCTGTAGAATGGGAAGATTACGGTAGTCCGATGGGTCAGAAGGACAGTTCGATGGGTCATTGTCCTTACCTCCATGAGACTCTCCCAATCATCCTCATTCTGCAGTATGCTATCCACGGGAATTCGACCATTCGGAGTCATCATCATCTCTGGAGGAGGACGAGGCATGACTGGAAAGGGGATATGGTAAGAGTACGGTAGGAGTACGGTAGGTCAGACAATAAACTCACATTGAGATGATTGATGGTGCATCTGTCCAAAAGGATTAGGAGTGAGATGATGAGGAGGAAGAGATCCACCCGATAGATCCATTGGAGTAGAGGAGGAGTCTGTAGGAGGGAGGAGGAGGTTACGGTAGATATCGATCGAGAGGGAAACCGATCGATAGACTCCTCTCACTCAACCACTCTGCACCATGGATCGATGGGGAGAATAAGCAGAGACAATGCGAAAAAATTATTTGTTGTCGTGTTATTGCCAATTCTCTGCAGATTACTATTTTCTATAGTGGAAATTCAAATTACTTTTTGCAGGGGTAGGTTTGTGCAATTTGGATATTTCAACTGCAATTGTTAAATTGACGTACCATTCTTCTGGAAGAGTGCAGATAGAAGAGTCATTCCCTTTGGTTCTTCAGTTGCTTCCCTTGAAGAGAGTGATTCATCCTTACCATCTTCGAAATCCATTCCTTCATCTACAATCAATCGATAATCACTCTAATCTTGCCTTCATTCTCTAACCTCCATCAACAATTCTGAAGTCATTCCTAATGGTCGTAGGTACTGATCTCCTCTCTTCTTCATCATCTACCGTACTCCTCTCTGCACCAACGGAAGATGGACGGGGCGAAGGACTCTCAGCTACACATTCATGGCAGGAGTACTGTAATCATAGAGTACGGTAATTGGCATGTATCGATCTATTTGTCCATCCCATTCATCTCTCTTCACTCGATCGAACATGATACTTACACACATACACTCACTAATAAAAGGGAGCGCAATCGTTTATGAGGCTCATTTCGTAGTGAAGTCGTTAAGAGGAAGAGGAGGAGAAAGAAGGGGAAGAAATCGCAACAACCGAAGATAATGATCTACCCTATAGACGACACTCTATGCACTTACGCTAATAATGCAATGAATTGAATAGTCATAGGCAAAGATCAAAGATTAACTTACTTGATCCCTTGAGTAGGTTCCTGAGCACTTCTCACATTCGAATAGGGCCTCATCTGGATGGACATCTTGAATGTGCCAGCAGAGAGAACCAAGAGAGGAGAAGGACTGAAAGAGATCAAAGATCAAACTACCATCACCAGAGATCAAAGATCACTCATACCTTTCCGCAAGCCTCCGCGGAGCAGTTGAATACTGCATTGGGGGGTGGTCCTGAATCGGCCCTTGATTCAGTAAGGGGAGGAGAGGTGGAGGTGGCGGGAGTTGAAGGGAGAAGGGAGGAAAGGGGAGGAAGAAGAGAATCATCTCCAGGAGGAAGAGGAGGAAGGATTGACGACGGATGAAGGGATGTAAGCATATGATGCAGCAACTGAAAGAGGAATCGATAACTGATGAATACTGTAGGATTGACTCTCTCTAATACCGTACCTGAGCAGTGCTCCCTCGCTCGAACAGCATCGACTGCATTGATTTCGTGTCCAGAGGCGACGAAGGTACTGTAATCGACCGATATCGATCGATAATTGATTGTTTGTACGTCGAAATGGATAATAGACAGTAATGGTACCGTACCTTGACACCTCTTGGTGCTCAAATCCATGGGAGGAGGAGAGGAAGGTGACGTGTGAACGAGAAACAGAGAAAGAGGATCTGTCACTCCTACAATTGTAATAATTAGTTATTATGATGTGATTACGGTATTCAGTTATCGATTGATGATTGAATCGACAGTTACATAATCTCTCTGATTGAGTCATTCCCATTTGATTGACTTGCGGTAGTTGGAGCCAGTCACTGATTCATTCCTTTATTCCCTTTGAGTGAATGAAGTCTCTTTCTCTATTGAGAGATCACACTCTTCAGTTAATTCCCAATCGCAATCAATCCATCTCCTTTATTTGTCAACTGATGAAAGGAGTAGAGAGGGAAGAGAGGGGAGGAGAGATGAAGGGAGGTGGGAGGAGGAGAGGAGGAGGAGAGACCATTCCCATATCAGTCCATCATAAATTGAAGTGAGAGGCCGATCAAATATTTGTCCAATCAAAAGCGACTAAACGATAATCTCACGCCCCTACAGTACTCCTGGTAGTGCGGGAAAGGGTGTGTTGCGAATGGTCGACTTTTTGCAATCGTCGATCCCTCGTTACACCACACTTTTTGCTCGATTCAACTGGGGGTAGGAAGATGGAAGGAGGGGGAGAGGGAGGAATCACATTCACATCTGGGATAATCACGGACCTTCTTCACTCTCTCTCTCTTCATCTACCGTAGTCTCTTCATTCTCCCTCTATCCTCTCTCTCTTCATTCTTCATTCTCTCTCTCCTTATTTTATGTGATTCGAACCAGTTGTGCGTCCCTCACTCTCTGCCTCATAATTTGCGATTTCTTCGCAACAAATATCGTCTTTCGGAAGGGGGAGAGAGAGAGGAGAGAGGGGAGGGGAGAGGGAGAGAGTAGGAGGAAGGAGGAGAGGGGAAGGGGCACTTCAAAGTTATGAGACTCGCCCCGACCCCCAGGTGAATCGGATGGTGAGAATCGATAGGAGGAGAGAGAAGGGAAATTGAGAGACGGCAGAGACAAGAGGAGGTTAGAGACAATGAGATAGTGTGCGGAATGAGGAGACAGAGACGGTGCAGATGTGTACTTTGTAATTTGCGTGTCCTCTGGCAAATTGGAATAATCACTAGTCATGAGGTCCCTTCTTCCTTTCATTCTTCTCTGCTTTCATCTCGAAATTGAATGGAGAGAAGGAAAGGGAAGCTATCAAAATTTAATGTTCCGTTTCGAATCTCTTTCGCCTTTTCGTCGGGAAGATACATTTCTTAGTAGATTACGGTAGATAATGGAGAGTGGAAGAGAGAGAAGGATTCTAAGTAGATTGGAGTGAATTGAATGTATCTCTCTAGAGACGATCAATTCTGTTTTGATTGAGACAAAGTGAATGGATTCTCTTTCCCATGAGAGTGAGTAATGATTCTCTCTCTCTCTACCGTAGTCATATGGGCACATATTATTGAATCTCCTTCCTTCCTCTCTATCTAACTCGATTTAGTGAGACATAGGCCTCAATTCCCTCCTACGAGAGAGATTTGCTTCTATCTCTACGATAATTAGCGGAAGTCCGTAATCGGAGAAGCATCGGAATATTATATTCCCCCTGTCCATCAAGATGAGAGGAGGAGGAAAGCTCTTCCTATTTCAGACGAAAAGATGGGACCGACACAATTTGAGAGGATAATGGGAAGAAGAGAGAGAGAGAGAGGGAGTCTATGAATTCCCATTGCGCAATCTGATATGCTCACCCTTTCCCCTCCCTTATCCCACTACAGACTACGGTAGTCATCAATCGACGATCGATAACTGATGATGAATAGTCCTTTCCACTGCACATTATCTCCCCTCGTCACTCCAAAAAGAGTATCGAATCACTCAAGCGACAGCTAATTCAATATAACGGGAGAAATAAGTAGAGAAGAAGAATCGTAGAGATTGTGATCATTGATTGATATAAAAAAGTGACTTCCTTCCCCTATGCATAAATCTGTCACAACGAGGATAGAACTTGGTGAGGGGCGAACAAATAATCTAACAAATAATTTATCTTTTCCATCCATACTTCATCTCCGAATCTGTGGTCACGAGCCTACCATAATCCCCCCCCTCTCCCTTCCCTCAACCCCTTTCCTCACTTTTTATGCATAGACTCATACGCGCTCGTCACAAGACTCCGCCCACAAAATATGCGAGAGAAGGGGAGAAAAAGACTTGGATACGGTAATAGATCTTCCTGGTTCGTAAACCATTTTCAGCGCAACTTTTTCCCCGTTCTCTCTCTATCTCTGGACTCTCTTGATTCTACGTACTCTCTAATGGAGAAAGAGATATCTAGATAGTGGAAGGATGGAGAGAAGGGAGCACAGAGAGTGTCATCGGACTGCATCGAATAAGTAATAGTCCCTTCTTCTCCCCTCTGAATTCACTTCTTATCTCACTCTCTCATTCAAATTAATGGATAGACAGAGAGATAGTTTCAAGGGGGGGGGGGTAAGGAAGGGAAGGGAGGAGAAAGAGATCAGATAAGAAGGCTTATGATATGCCGACCCCTCAAGGTTATTGAAGAGAGAGGAGAGAAAGGATCATTTCACTCTCGGAGAAGGAAGAAGTTGCGAGATTGATAGGAATAGAGATTAGCCCTTTTACGCAATCGAGCTTATCAATGCAATGACCCCTTAGGGGAAGAGAGAGAGGGGGAATAATCCCTTAGAGTGGAAACAAATAAACTCG
Organism: Pristionchus pacificus; assembly: GCA_000180635.4. NCBI lineage: Eukaryota > Metazoa > Nematoda > Chromadorea > Rhabditida > Neodiplogasteridae > Pristionchus > Pristionchus pacificus. The sequence goes on along the minus strand of CM026579.1, from coordinate 9,872,691 downwards.
ATTCGTCATTCACAGTGATGATTGATTAGGAAAGAGAGAGAATTGAGCAGTAATTCGAGGGAGAGAGAAAAAAGGGGCGTAAAGGCTACACCAGTTTAGTGCAAAAACATCGCAAAATAACGTGAAGCGCGAATACCCTGAGGATACTGTAGAAGCCAATCGATACTTACCCTTGAGAAGATCATCCTCACCATCTTCATTGAGTCGTTGAGGTTTGGCTTGTTTACGACGAGACGACAGTGATGTCATCTGGAGAGATCAAAGATCAGAAGGAGAGGGGGGAGGAGGGGAGAGATCAAAGATCAGAAGGAGAGGGGGGAGGAGGGGAGGGGTGGTCAAGAGTGCGACAGTTGAAGGGGAATAGTGAACGGACGGATGAACAAATGCGAATTATGAGAATGAAAGAGGGGGACGAAAACGGACGGAGAAACTGTGCACTTATGGGAGAGAGAGAGAGGAGGGAGAGGGAGAGGGGAGGTGGGAGGAGGGGAGGAGAAGTAATCATCTTCGAGATAGATAGTAAATGAATGAAATGATCAAGTGGGACGAATTGTTGCGAGATGAGAGAAGAAGAAGAAAGGAAAGAGGAAGGAGAGTGATATGACCTAGTGAGAGATTAAGCGGCAGATGATTATTGAGGAAAGGAGAGAGGAATTGTCTGATTAGTTGAACTATCAATTATTAACTTAATAACACCCCTCCCCCTCTCTGTTCTCTCTGTTGAGTGAAAGGGGCAAAGCTTCTCTAAGGTGTGAATATGAAGCGAGAGAGGGAAGACGAATGACAAAAGACAAACGGTAAGATGAGAAGACCATTCAGCTTCTCACCTCCCCTCTCCCTCTCCCTCCCGCCCTCCACCTCCCCTACCTGTAGTGGAGGAGAGTCTGAGATGCGCAAACTAATACGTCGCCTCGCCATCCTTTCATTTACCTCCATCCCTCACTCTCTCGTGTCTAAATGGACCCCTTAGGCGGGGTTTGATATGTACCTACCGATCTCCCTACCGTACCTACACTTATCGTATCCAGGAGGTCCGATCGGTCATTACTTGCACGAAGGAGTGAAAGAAGTTTAGCGGGGGTGAGAATGAACTCGAAAGGAGAGAGAGGGGGAGAGGGGGACAGAGTAAGTCGCAAAAGGAGCGATAATAATCGATGAAGAAGTACTGATTTATGAGAGAAGTTTGAGTTGGAGAAAGAAAGGTTGGAGATGAGAAAAGAGTAAAATGATGGGGGAAGGATCTAACCTAATCGAAAGATTGAGAAACACAACTTTTTATGAGTAGAAGAGATGAGCAAGTAATGATAGGAGGAGAGAGAGGGGGGGGGAGGTGGTGGAGGGTAGAGGGGAGGTGAGAAAGGGGGTAAGATGGGGTTACTCATATCATGCTCAACCCATCTATACTCGCACCCTAAAGGGCACTACCGAATTATCTATCTAGCCTAAATTCGAAAGGAGGGAGAGATCAAGGGAGGAGGAGAGAGGGATGAGGAGGGGAGGAGAGGGGAGGAGAGGGGAGGAGGGAGGAAAGACTTAGATATAGATCTGCAACGGCTCAACGCCTCCGATTTGGCCTTGTCAAACTTCTCAATATCTATGGCCAATCGAGACTTGCATGAAATGTCTAACAAGCGATGGTTAGTAAAGAGGGGGGGGGGTGGAAGGGGAGGAGGGGAGGAGAGATGAGGGGAGGAGAGATGAGGGGAGGTGGCAGGAAGGGCACCGCATGGCCATGTAATTCTGCACTGTATAAGGGGGACAATTCGACCTAATTTGCCTCCGTTTTCTCGCAAATGATCTCAAATAAGCCATGAAACGATAAGTGATAGCTCATCTCTCCTCCCCTCCCTCCCTCCTCCTCCTCCCTCCTCCCTTTCCCTCTCCTCCCCTCCACTTTCATCCCTCATTAAGCTGCATCATGAGGAATTCGCAACCTTTTGATGATCACTCGCTCTCATTTCTGTGGGATGGAAAGAGGGAGAGAGGGAAGAACCCTGGGGGTGGAGGAGAGGGAGGAGGGAGAGAAACGACTTGAACCGAAATAAAATAAGGGTATAGAGGAAGGGTATACCGAAAGCTTTATGAGGGCGATTTTATGATAAGAGAAGATTGGTGGTTCAATCCCTCCTCCCTATCAGTCTCTCCTCCCCTCCTCCCACCTCCCCTCCCTCTCTCCTCCCCTTTCCAGTAGCCCCTGAGGCGTGCGAGTACAAACACTCCTTCTGTTATGACTAACGGCCGCCTTTCCCTTTGCTCCTCTTCTGTATATATTGTGATAACTGATGGACGAGAGAGAGATCAAAGGTAGACAAAGAGAGGCAATGCGGGAAGGGAAGGAATGATGGTGAAATGGATGGATGCAGACTGAACACTTAGTCATCAGAGACTATGCAACAGTTGCCAGCTTTCCCAAGGAAGTTGACCAAGTGAAGAGACTGTCTCTTCAATCTCTCTTCATTGAAGAGAAATTGAAGAGAATCTTCATTTCGATAAGTTGGAATACGACTCAGTGAGTATAGAAACAGTAATCGATAGAGAGTAAGATGTAACTATGAGCGAGTTTCGACTCTTCAAATTAATCTCGAGTCGCTTTTATATGCTGATGTGTTCACTTGTGAGCGATCATTCGAATTACCTATCGAGATTAGGTTTGAGCCGGACAAAAAAAGGATGATGATCAATGAGGAGTGACGGGTACAGTAACCAGAGACCGGAATTATGATCATGGCGGAATGAAATAAAAAAGAGAGATGGAAAAGGGAAGGGAATTGTCCCCTGGGGAGAAGTGAAGGATGCCTAACGATGGAATGATTCCCCTCTCATAGTCATAGATCAAGATTGAGAGAAGGAATAGAGGATAGGACCTCCCTTTGAGGATTGCCTACTCTGGAAGAGGAGGAGAGAAGGGGAGGGAGGAGGGGAGGTGGGGAGGTGGGAGGAAGGGTAAAGGGAGGAGAGATGGAAGCTTCTCATGATTCATAAAGAGCCACTTCTCATTCACAGACTTGACAATCCGCTGTATATTGTTGACATTGCAATGAGAGAAGAGAGAGAGAAAGGTGAAAGGAAGGAGAGACATAGCTAATATTTTGACCCTTCTCTTCATTCCGATTTCGTAATGATTATGGAGTAGTAATCGATTATGATCGTGGAAGGGAAAGAAAGAGGAAATCGATATACGCTTTGCTGATTAGGAAATGATCAAATAGAGAGAGTCTCCATAGAGGGAAGATTAATCTGATCGAGTTAGAGGAGGAGGAGAGAGGGAGGGGAGAGAAGGGCAGAGACGGGAGGGGGAGAAGCAGATTGACCTTTGACTGATTATTTGATACTGATTAGATAATCACTTTGTACAATGGGAAGGGATGAGAAGGGGGGAACTATTGAATCCCCCTCCTCCTCTCCTCCGAGTACTATAGTGCGATGTCGTTACATAGACGATTACTCTTCTATTCTCCCTCACTAACAAATTCATTTGTGGGCACGAATTATTGCAAACATGACCAGGAAGAGTAACGAATCCATCACACAAAGTAAGAGGGAAGGGAAGGGCACAAGAAAGGGAAAAGTGGGCGGAGTCATAATCCCTCATAACTACCGTAGTCTGTCTCGTCTCGTCATATGAGAGAGAAGGGGACTGGAAAGGGGAAGAGATGGGGTCTATGAGACTGAAGAATCGCATTGACTCCGCCCCTCATTTCGCATCCCCCTCGTCCCTCCCTTCTCTCCCCCTTCTCCTTCTTATGATAATGACTCTCTATCGCTTCTTTACTGTGAAAGGACCGAAGGAAAGAGGACTAAGTGGAAGGGATCAAGAAGATGCACTATTTAAGAAGAATGAGGATGGTAGGTCAATCTCGGTTTTCAGCTTATTCCAATCTGACTGTCTCTTGTGACAGTTCAGAATGAAGAAAGTGAAAAGAATAAGCACAGATCTAGAGATATCAAACTCAAACTCTTTCATAGTAGTTCAATGCATGTATAGTCTCTATTCTTCGATGGGAGATTCAGTCGACTATGTCTAACTGGATATCAAATGCTAACAAGATGTCCCATTCCCAGTCCCTCTCCTCCCTCTCCCTCTCTCTTTCCCTCTATTCTCTCCCTTCGTCCAAACAAAATCATCGTCATATCATTCCTTCTTCTTCTCTCCTCCTTTCTTGATTGACTAAAGCAGAGGGGAGAATAATACCGTACCCTCAGCGAGAGAAAGTGTGTGATATATCGAGAGAGAGAGAGAGAGAGGGTGTTATTTTCCCGATGGGACCATCAGTGGGGATCAATCTTGCATGAGATTACGGTACTGATTATGAATGCAAAGGAGAGCGGAAAAGGATGAGAAAAGAGTGGAAAAGGGAAGAAATTCACGGCTTCACCCCGATTGTTTTGTAAACAGTCAAAAGAATCGAAAGAGGGAAGGGAAAAGAGGGGCAATGACTGCGAATGATCCAAACAAGAGAGAGAGGACAACAACATATGAGATCCCAGATCATATTTCATAAATGTTGTTGCGCGAAGGGGGGGGGGAGTGAGGGAGGGAGAAGTGGAGGAGAGTGGAAGGTCAGAATGAAATCAACACCTTCAATTGAATGGAAGAAGGGGAAGAAAAGGAGACGAAGAAGATGGGCAGATGGGTGATACATAAAGGGATGTTTGACATGCTAGTTACTGAATTAGATTGAGAGGAGGAGGAGGAGGAGGGGAGGGAGGACTGGAGGAAGGGGAGGAGGAGGGGGGGGGGGGAGGGGGGGGAGGGAGGACTGGAGGAAGGGGTGGAGGAGAGGTCTCATCATCTAATTGTACTCAAAGAGAAGACGGTTTGTCTTGAGATACAAATGTTTCCTCGAGACATGCAAGTATAATGAGGAGCAGCTTCCATTTGATAGACGATTATCTATCTTCTCTCCTCCCCCTCTCTCCCCCTCCCTCTCTCCTACCCTCCTCCCCTTCCCCCAATACATACTCACATTAAAAGTTTCAATAGAAGGACGATGTAATCAAAATGAAAGGGGGAGAAGGAGAGGAGAGAGACGAATAAAAATGGTAATGGGCCGCATCTATCGAATCGCAATGAATGAATGTTTCCAATCTCCCTACCGTACTCTGTAAGCAAGAATTATAGGGTATAACCACCTCCTATTCACTTGGTCTACATAATACTGTAATGGTGAGAAAGCGATTGAGACAGGGAAAGGGAAGAGGGAGGAGGGAGGAGGGGAAGGGAGGGATGATACAGTGAAATGACCCGAAAGGAGAGGCATTATTGGCAACTGAGAAGGGAAGAGAAATCTGAAAATGATGAGAATGGAAGGACGAGATGGAATGCAATAATGGAAGGGAAGAAAGGGGAGGAGAGGAGAAGGAGGAGGAGGGTGAATATGGTAGAATGAGAAGAAATGAATGAACAACATGGAAATAAGAGGAAAATGACGGGGGAGCTGCAATTACAAGTAGTCAATCGAGAATGAACCATAAAATAGACGAAAGGATAACTCATACTCGCTCATTTTGTGATGCTGATACACAAGGAGCGAATCAATGGAAGAAAATGTTATTCGCCCGTATCCTGAAAATGGCAATTTTAGTATTAACGTTGCCGAACTCTGGAAGGATAGTAATGGATATCCAATGATAGAAGAGAAGAAGAGAGGAGGGAAAAGAGAAGAAGTCCATCAATAAGAGAAGAAGAAGAGACTTCTTCCTATCGTTGTATCTACTCAAATTGAAGCTTATTTGAAGAAGAGAGAGAACCGAAAGGACTTTATGAATTACGGTATTGACGAGACGAGTTTGAGACTCTCTTGCACTAGAAAGAGGCCAATCCATGTTGATTGAGAGAGAAGGATCGAGACTAAGCTGTGAAAAGGCCACTATGATTATGGAGAGAGATGGATACTCATTTGTGAATGGACCCTTTGATGCTTCCCTTCCTCTTTCTTCCCACTCGATTAAGTAATGGCTCGATTACTCACAGTATCCCTATGATCCCACCTCCCCTTCCCTCTCCCTCCCTCTGCCCTCTCACCTCCCCCTCTCCCTCCCTCTGCCCTCTCACCTCCCCCTCTCCTCCCTCTGCCCTCTCACCTACCCCCCCCCCCCTCTCCCCCTCTCCTCTCTTTTGACGCGCGGTAATCATTCTAGTGAACAGAAACAGACAAAGAAAGGGGTCCCATGTGTCAGGAATAGAGAGGGGGGAAGGGAGGAGGGGGAGGAGGTCTAATGCGCGGTAAATTCAGTGAGAACGGTTGGCTGTCAATGGGTGAAATGAGATGCAATGAAGAGAGTGTGAAAGGATGCCCGTTTAGAGAAGGAAGAAGGGAATGAAAGAGTTATGGGATAGACCCCTAGCTGAATCATTTGAGCTATTCTGGATAGATTCTTCATTAGGGTTCATTCTCCTCTATAAGTCCTATCAACTATTGTTATCACGATCGAAGAGGAACCATAGAAGGAAAGTGTTCAGAGAAATAAAGAAATATGAGTGGGTATATCATATTCATAACTACCGTACCCTTTCTCTCTCCCTATTGGCTGAGCCATCTCTTTTTTTTGCGCACAATCGAGATGAAATGAAAGAGAGGGAGAGAAGAAGGGACAAATGCAAAGTTTATGATTTGTCCTTCCCCTCTTCCCTTCTTCTTCTTTTCCTTCTTTCAATTTCTCTCTCAAACGCTGGTAATTTTCGGCTTAGCGATGAGAACTCGAATGAATCCACCTGAAGAAGAGAAGAGAAGTGAATCGAGGAGTGTACTTATTAGAGGATGGAAGGAGGGAGGAGGAGGGAGGGGAGGAAGAGTGTTGAGGAGTGGAACTAACTGATTACCACAAGGAGGGATGCCCTAGTGAGATCGGGTTTACGTACATGAATTCCCCCTGTCAATATACAGGACTATTATTTTGGGACCTCCTGGATAAAGGGATCGAATTGATAAGGATTGATAGGGAAGAGAGACTTAGGGAAACGCTCTTTGGCTTTGTTCGACTATTCCGCATGTGATGACTGCATTTGAATAGGTCCTTTAGATGGAAGGGATGAAATGTGAAGATATTGTGGAGGGAGGAAGCATCTTCATGTCCCTTTCTCACAGGAAACAATCAGAGAAGAAGGAAGAGGGAGGAGAGGGAATATCTCTCCTTCTGTTATAGAAGAGGAGATAATGGGAAGAGGACACGAAATGAGAAGAGAAAGACGATGAATAGACGATGGAATCACTCAAAGAGGAGGAACAATTACACAATTGATGACTAGGGGAATTCGCTCCGGATAATGTATCAATACTAGCGAGATTATCATGTGGATCAGCATGAAACAAATACTGCAGAAATATTGCAGAATGATAGATGGAAAGAATAAGACTATCAAGTATGATTCCTCCATCTCCTCCCTATGATGAGTGATCAATCGATGATAAGTGACTATTACTAATGAGAGAAGAGAAGGGAAGAAGAAGTGATATTGAATATGTCAACAGAAGGAAGAAACTGTACAAATGAGACCAAGAAAGGTCGGAAATGGACACTTTTTGGATGCGGGAGAAAGGAGAAAAAGGGTGCCCAAAAAGGTAAGAAACAACAAGTGAAAGAGAGAAGAGGAAGGGCCAACATTTACGGTGGCTCCTCTTCCTCCCTTTCATCTTTACCCGATAAGAGTATTTTACCTGTGAAGGTGAGACAAAGAAAGAGAGAGAGAGATGAATACCGTATCGAATGATGATGACGTGAAATGAAGGGACTTGAATATTGGATAGGAATGAAGCTGAGACTCCGCCCCTTTTTCTCTGTCCGGACCCCTAGGATACACAGATTGTACTAATGAATGAAGGGTGTGAAGAGGGAAGGAGAGACTTCTCTTCAATCTCGAAATGATCTACCACACCATGAATTATCTTCGTCCAGCTGTATTTTGACTGACTTTCATGAGTCTTCCGCCCCCCCCCCTCCCTCCCTCTCTTCCTCCTCATCTCTCTCCTCCTCCTTCCAATCCTTCTATAGCCGCCAATCAAAAGCGTATAAATAAGGATATAGAGAAGCTGCTTCGAAGGGTCCAAATGAAATGGGTTGAATAGGAGAATAGGCGCATCATTCGAGAAGGAGAACTCTCTTCCACTCTCTGATTACTCCATTGATTCAGAGTGTCCAATATGATTGTGTATCACTCTCATGGTTCCCTCTCCCCCTCTCTCCCTATCATTTTGATCAGAAGCGGTGTCCCGAAATGTCGCCATTTGGATGCATTGCCCCGTATCAAACATACAGCCAATTCTTCTATGAATCCATCTCTCAGAAAGGGAAGAAGAGGAAAAGGGGAAGGGGAAGGGGAAGAATACGGTGAAGGAAATGTAGTAATCAGTCAATGAGAAGCATAGCATAAGGATGAGAAGAGTGATCACCCATTTCCTCCTCAATCCACTCTTTTATGTGAGAGGAGACTAAGCGGGCGATTGATATCGTGACTTCCTTTATACGGATGAGCAAAGCTGAGCCATTGCAATCAACCATGACCTTTCTTAGCTGTAAATCGTCAAGCCTATCCCTTCCTTTCTCGAATAACCGATTCCCTCTCCCCCTCTTCTCATTTCTATTGTCATCTCTCTCCCTTCCTTCTTCTCATCATTTGAATGCAACATAAATGGTCGGCCTTGCGAACTTGTATCAGACTCACGCCCGTCAAATGACCATCGTAAAAGGAGGAGAGAGGGAAGGAGGGGGGGGAGGAGATCAAGAGTGAAATCTCGTATGAAAATGAGTCTTCTCTCTCGACTAATCGTTCTCAATTATCTACTTGTATCTTCTTCCCTTCTCTAAGGTCAATACTCCTTTTGAATAGGAGAGTGTATTCATCTAAGCTCTCTCTCTCTCTCTCTCTCTTCGATCTAGGGAAGTAGGAGATTGAAACTATTGCAAATGAACAGTCAAGGAAGAAAGATCAAAGACCAGATCAGGGGGGATAATTTATAAGAGTGGTGTCGCAAAAGATAAAGAAAATGTCGGCCTTCCGTCTCACTCTCACGACAGTTGCTCATAGTGGATCATAATAGAAGGAAGGGAGACGAGTGAATAATGAGTATTTGAGAAGACGAGAGATGAAATGAGAAGAAGATGTGACACACACACTCATATCAGTAAGTGATCAATGGAATACCGTAATCCATTGAAGATAAGGTCGTCCAGCATACGAATCGAGTCCACAGATGGAGGGGAAGGGGTCGGGGGAAATGGAATTTGACAGGCATATTGAAGAGGGAATAGATAGGGAGAGCGAGCGACCCGTCAACAATTTCAATTAAGCTCTTTTCGTAGCGATACTCAGACTTATATACACAGAAGGGGAAATGAATTTAGAGATGAAATGCCGAGATGGGAAGAAATGAGTTGATTGAGAAGAGCACGAGAAGAGAGAGACTACGGTAGAGGCCAGGGGTGAAGGAGTACGGTAGGAGGGACGATCGATAGGAGGGGTCTTGCAACGAAGGGCTCTCGGAACGGGGGTTATGATAAATGTCCTGAGGGTAGATCTCTTACACCGTAGTGTCTCCCTCCTCCTCCTCTCCCCCGCCCTCTCTCCCTCTCCTCTCCCTCTCCTCTCCCTCAAACCTTTATCAATCATACACTGACAAGGGAGTCCAAAGAGAAGCCGAACTCCCCTTTCAACTTCTCTCTCATCAGATTCTTCATTCGATACTGCGCTTCTAACTTCCTCGCTTTCAGCCTAATCTCGCATATTCTATCGTGAAAACTTAACGTATACGTGAAGAGTTTGCACAAATCACTCCCATTTCTTCAATTCTTCACTCTTAAATAATTCTTCATTCTTCATTCTTCAATGAGTAATCACCTCTCTTCGTGCTCGTTGACTGATTGTGGCACAAAAACGTCTCTGTTATCTCTATCCATCCTCTCTTCTCTTCACAAATCTCCCTCTTCCATCCGTCACTCTCTTCATCATAACTCTTCCGCTCTCTCGTCTCTCCAATAATACGCAGCTGTGTCTACGATAGACCCCGCCCCTCTCCCCCTCTTTCCCGTACGATGCTTATGAATAATATGTGAACAGCTACCATATTCGAGAGAATGAGAGAGTGTGGTGAATGAAGAGAGTGCAGACGTAAAAGAAGGAGAAGGAAACGATAACTGCAGCAGCAATGGATTTGAGCCCGTTATCCTTCTCCTTCCTCTTCCTCTATCCATTCCATCTCTTCTTTCTCATCATTCGCATGTCTTTCTCTATCTCTCGAATAAGATTCATGCCATTTCTCCCTAGAGGCCAACACTGAATTTGTGGGATTTAATAGAGTCTTCTTTCCTTTACTCGGGAAATAACAAGCAGGAAGGGACTTACGACTAATTCACTTATGGATTCCATCATCTCTGGAGGGATACAAGCTGTGTCTTAAGTGTCCCTTCTAACCCCCTCTTATACCATCCGATCCCCTTCTTCAATTACCCATGTTGTTGTTCCAATGAGTGAGGGTACAATAATAACTAATTGAAGAGAGGGAGAGACAAGCTTAATCGAGAGAGGAATGAAGAGAGGAAGAAGCCATTTACATATTAGGAGAGCGAGAAGAAGGAGACAATAGTCCCCATATGACGACTGAAATGAGAACGAAGTAATGAGAGATTGAATGGAATGATAGAACGAGATAAGAGGGCAATGAAATGAGAGAAGAGGGTGTGAAATAGATGACACATATTCAGGATGGAGAAGTACCATCGGCAACTGAATTCATCTACTGCAATGGCAAATGAGTTGCAAAAATATTAAAGGCAGCCCGTTATTCAAGGCGCGCGAAGTCGTGTTTCATTGAATGATTGAGGATTCGACTGATTTAGCTGGCCAATCAATAAAAGAGTACTGTAACAACGAAGCGCTGATGTGATATCAACCCTTGGAAGTATGTCATCATAGTCATTTCGTGTCTCATTCTCCTCTTCATCTCCTCCTCTTCCCCCTCTCCTCCCTCCCTCCCTTCTTCTTTCCTCCTCTTCTCACTTCACCCATTCACATAGACCATTTATCATCAGATTCGACTTCTGATTAGAGCGAGAGAAAAGAAGAGAGGGACGACGGGGAAGATTGTAACATGTGAAGAGAGGAGGAGAGGCATACTTCATCATAGGAGGGAGAGGGAAAGGTGAGAGGAGGAGGGACGAAAGGTGCGAAATCATCGAACGAATGAATGATTAGGGACACGGAAGTGGGTTGATAAGGACTTGACTATCATACGGCGCTACTAATACCTATAGTCATCTTCGGGAGTACTAACGCCAAATACGGTAAGCAAGATACGATAGCTACCATACGGATGAGATCTCCTCATTTATGGGTTCGGTCCCATAACCACTGTTCCCTCCTCCTCCTCTTCCTCTCAGGTGATCTGTCACAATATTTCTCCTTCTGTGCAGTGATAGGGAGAGAGAGAAGCGAAGGAAGGGTCATATGGCCATAAATTATTCACACTTCACTCATCCACCAGGTAGAGAAAGAGAGGACTGTTGCTTCCGGTTCGAATGGGGTACGGAAATATGAGGATCGATAAATGATTGTATTCTCTGAATCTCATTGAATAATTACTTCAAGTTATACGGTCCTGAAAGGTCATACAAAGCTCTGTGAATTGTACTATACGTGCATAACTGCTGTGAACCTCGAAATTGATCCTCCAGAAAAAAATCCCAACCCACTGGCTTTTTGCCGTTATCGATACGTGTGATGGGGCGAAAGATCTCTCGATGTTGCGATAAATGTTTATGACTTGTTACAATGAGAGTGGGAAGAAGAAGAAGAAGGGAGAAGCTGATGGAAGGAGAGGATGGAATCATAAAGAGATTCAATGTGTAGAAGATGGAGAAAGTTGCCAATGGGGAGAATGGAAGGGGTCAACGTTCAAGGAATTATGGAAAATCGGAAAATCTATCCAAGAATGTTGACTGATCACCAGGATCGCGCTGTGTAAACAATGCTCATTATTTTTCGGATAATATTCTTTCGAACCAGAGACCACCCCCTTCCCGTGTATAGTAGTGAGATAGAAGGGATGATGAGGATCAAGGAATATTAGTAATAGCCATAGAAGGAGAAGAAGACAAGAGAGAAAGAGAGAGAGGGAGGAGAGACGGATGAGGGAATGTTCATTTACTAATAATGAATGGCAGATAGATTAATGAGACGAGAAGAGAAATGGTGAGGAGCACAAAATATCATAATGGAAAAAAGAGAGAAGACTGAAGAGAGAAGAGAGATGGTTCAAGAAGAATGACAAGAATGATGACTGCGTCTATTACAGAAATTGAAGAGTTCTCGGGAATAGGCGCAATTGGGCCGTAACACTGCACTAGAATAATTTGTTTGTTGTGCTCATGAGCTACAGCTTGCCCGCTAACTTGCAAGTTCAACCTATGGACAGTTTCTAGTGCAGATATTGCTGACGATGAGAGAATGCCGATTTGAAAGTACCTTCCATATCTGTATAGCCATCAAACCCTTCGCCATTCCGACAAAGTGTTGTCATAATCATCTACAGAAGGAGGGAATCGTAAACGTGTGTGCCTTTTAAGTTTACAATCATACTAATTAGAGACAAGAAGGAAACAGCCGGTTGGCGGTAAAGATTGAGATTGAGAAGGGAAGGAGAAGAGAAAGAGTGTCAAATGGACACAGTCAGATGGCATCAATTTGGAGATCCCACCCATTATATGGGACAGATGAGAATGAACACGGGAAAGATACACTGTATGGAGTGGAAACACCTTTCAGACTCAAAGACTCTCGCGCCAAAGCATGAATGCTCCTCAAAATTGTAAGAAGATAGTGACAGATGTGACAAAAGAGGGGAAGAAGTCTCTTCATTCATCATCATCTGTCATGGTGAAAATACCGTAAAAGAAGACTGAAAGGTGAAAGGGAGAAACACTATGAATCCTTCCAATCCATTCTCTCTCTCTTCTCTTCGTTTTGAATCATTTCATGGTCCTTCTCTCCTACTGAATTATTGATCGCCCTCTGCAATAAGCGACTCCCATTCATCCCCATCATGAGAAGACCTCTTTGTTAGGGGAGAGAAGGGAGGGGGAAGGAGGACTGTGAAACATGGATTGGCCCTCTCCCTCTCTTGTCCTATGCATATCATGCAATAAGTGGCCTTAGGACAGCTGCAAGTTGATATTTACACAGATGAGTGATAGGAAAGATGGTTTTGGCCTTTTAGACGTCCTATCGCCCGGATTTCAACCTCATTCTTCATTTCATTCATTCTTGGATTTCATTCTTCACTCTTCATCAAGATAAGAATCAGTCGTAAACCTACTGAACGCCTGAAGGAAGTGAATTTGAGAGCGAATTTCGAAATCTAATCTGAACTGTGATGTCCACTCTAGTTATAGTGGACCCATCTACTCATCTCTCTTCCCTTTCCCCACTCTCTCGATGGTTAGAGTGAACGAGAGAGTAGGGGAAAAGAGGAGACTGTTTTGCACTATCATCAGACCAGGAAATTCGAGCTGCTCTCCTCCACTCTCTTTCAGAGATGAGTGGGGCGAGGGATTCTGTTGCAATTTCGGAGAATGAAAACATGGGGACTATTATCGAATTATTCGAAAATATCAAAGATTTTCCACCAGCATCAGATGATCAAAATTTATCTCACAACTAAAAAAAAGGAATAAAGAGCCCAGTATTGAACAAGTGCATCACTGCCCCTCCTACCGTAGTCATCATAATTCCGCCCTCTCTCTATCCCCCCTCCTCCCTTCTCTCTCATCCTATCCATTTCTATTCTCGACAATCTGCTCCTCTCTTCTTCCTCTTCTCTCTCATAAAACACATCACAGATTGTTGCAAAGCAGATGCACAAGATAGAATTCAACGACGGAATCAATGAGAGATCGAGGGACCAATCGAGGGGGGGGGGGGGGGGTTCGAGGAATATGGTAGAAAAGGAAAATAAGCGTAGATCAAAGGTGTCAAAAATATGAAGATGGGAGTTGATAAACGGAGCCGATCAGTCTTCTAAAGGGAAGAGTCTCTCTCTCTCTCTCTCTCTCTCTTTCCTCCCAACTTCTGAATGGTCGTAAATATCAGTGAATAGAAGCTGTCCCCTTAGGGTCACCGACTCTCTCTCTCTCTTTCACCTCCTCCCATCTCTCCCTTCCTTCCCTCTCTCTTTCTACTCATGTTCCTTCTACTCCCAGCTAATTCTTCATAAGTTACAACTAATTCCCACTCTAATCCCAGTGTGAGACCCTTGCATGGGTCACTCTACTCATTTTTTCACTTCTTCTTCATTGCGTATGCCCTTGTGTGCGACGAGTGCAGCCAAATCATTCTGTTCTTTATCAACACTTTAGGATGACGATTTCTCTACATACACACACCTTTCATACAATAGAATACACCACAATAACATACAAAGTGGGAATAGTAAAGAGAAAGCGAGGACTCTACACACTCGTTAGACCAGGAATAGGAGACACAAGGCAGGGTACGGTAGATCGAATCAGGGGGATACTGTACTCCTCAATCCTAATCGATACCGTATCACCTCAATTCTGGCTACGGTAGCTGATCACAGAAGAATACAAATCGAGCGACTCAACAGCGGGAAAAACAGTAGAATGTGTGTATATGGGGGACAAGAGCAAAGGCAATTGGAAGAAGGGAAGGATTACTGTAGAAGGAGAGAATTACGGTAGATACCGTATCTCCCAACACACTACAGCATTCCACTAGTCATTTACGAAAGAATGAGCATAATGGCTGATAGGGGCATTCTGTTATACTTTTCTTGTCTCTTCACAAATAAAAGGTGCGGGGAGGTGGATACTGTATGGTGCGTGCAAGTTAAATAGGCGAGTACGGTAGGAGAGGTACGGTAGGGTCAGGAAGGGCAGTAGAGTCTCTCCATGATATGCTATCTCTACTGTCCTCGGAGTCTCGACTAGAAATGAGACGAGTTATTAGGGGGGATACGGTAGTTGGCAATCTCTGCTAATCGATAATCGAGAAAGTGATTGGGAAGATAAGTGGAGGGTAGGGAAACACAGAAAGAAGTAGGATCACAAGGGGATAGAATAAGTTAGAGGGAGAAGGGAAGGAAGGGAGGGAGAAGGGACGCATGAAACTGATTGAGAATCATTACAGAAGGAGGCATACATAGAGAGGGATACAACGATGGGAGTGGAATGGATCAATGGAGAGGGGGGAGATACCGTACTCGTCGATTAGCGTTGCAGGAGTCGCTCAATCGCCATGTTCACGTCGCCGAAGCACGCAGAGAGGGCTGCAATATAGTGGATTCATTATTAGAAAGACTTGTGAATTTCAAGTTTCAAAGATTCTCAATATGAAACAAATCATCAAATATCTAATGATTCTGACATTCAGTATTCCATAAATAAGCAACAAAAGCCTGGTCACTGATGATTTAAAACTGACTAGTTACTTTCACGTTTCACTAATACTCCAAGCGCATGAAGGGTGCGTTGCATCCAATATCAACGGAGTTTCGAGACCAAAATACAACATACCAGCCAGATTCTCAGCCACATTTGTGAATCCCATTCCCTGTAGTTGCTCCAATTGAGATGCATACTGTGCCTCCAATTGCTCACGAGATGCAGCAGGGGCACCGCCACCCATTCCTGCGCCCTGCAATCCATTATTTATTAGTTAACTGCCTGTCATATTTGCGCTTCGTCGTTTCTAGATATAGCTCAAGTTAGGTATGCTAATGAGAGGGCTCTTTAGGAGCAATCAAGCAACTTTCAAGTTCCCCTCTCCCTCCTTTTTTTTTCCTATTGTTACCCATGATCTTGAACCCTAATTGCTATTCCGTATTTACGACTCCCCCTCTTCCCCTGCTGTTTTACTCGTGTACTGCATTGTCCCGCTGTGATCACTCCACTTATGATACTACTTCACTACAAGAGGGAAAGGGCAATCCAATACATTCATCCCCCATTTCAACTTTCGAATACTGTAGGGGAAGAGGAGAGATGAGAAGGGGGGGGGGGGGGGAGGTGGTAGAAAGAGAAGAGAAAGGAGCCCCTCTCTGATCAAAAGGCGACTTCGTCAATGACAAATCGCCCTTCCCTGTGTCTCCCTCGACCTCTGCCCCTACTGCACTCACTATATTATACAGAGTGGGCACAATCGAGGGACCAAAATATGGGGAAACATTGAAAGTGATTCCACTTCCTCATGTCTTCTCTTCTCAAGTTCGTTAGTACATCTAATTCATCACCCTCATTCCCATTGACACGCGGGTAATCTCATGCACTGGATCTCAATTCATTCCCATTTTCCTCAGGACGACACAAAAAGCTCTTCCTCTATCACTTGCTTCCATCTCCCATCCATCACACCCATAACTGCCTACTGCCTCTTCCTCCCTTCTCTCCTCTGATTCTAGCCCCCATGCCTCATCTCATAACGTTCCATCCCTTCTCTCATTGATGAGATCTCTCTGGTTGATTTCCTGACCGTGTCATCTCATTTAGTGCTGTCCCCTCCCTCCTCCCATATAGTGATGGGGCAATAATGAGACAAACGGACGACATAGAAGAGAGAGAGATGACAATTGAGAGAGCACTGCTTCAGAATGGAATCTCAACGGAAGGAAACAAGGGAGAGAGAGGGGGAATGAAATGAATTCCCCCTCCCATCAACACAGCCCATTAGTGCCCATCAGATTATGGCATGTCGCACAATCGACAAATAGCCGGCATATGGGGGATCTGCTAGAATAAGGATTTATTCGAGAAAGCATTACACCTAGTTTCATTCAAGCTTCATGTATCAACCGTGAAACATGAAAGCCCCTTGGTATTTTCAAACGACAAGTCTACTCGGACATGATCTATAACTACTCTGTCCCCATTTGCTCCCTATTCATTCCTTGACATCTCCATCATTGACAGCTGCATGTTCATTAAAGGAGTTGCCGCCACCTCTTCTCTCCTCCCTCTCCCTCCTCCCTTTTCGTCCCCTCTTCATTCTTTCACTGTTCATCTCTTCATTCACACGACTCGACATTGACACTTCTCCCTTCTCTTTCCTCCTTTGATCTACCCCCTTCCCCTCCATTCCCTACAAATGTTATCGGAAGCACCCACTAATTTATCGGCCCTTTCTGACTCCTTTGCTCATACCGATGCAAGAGAGAGCCAACAGTAAGCAATCGAGGGATCAAATCTACCACGGGATCCTACAGTAATTATCTCAATTCATACCCTTCTATCGATACCGTAATCAATCAATCATCCCTCCAATGGATATTACCTTGATCAATCAATAATTCATTTCACTCACCATTTGCATATTTGCGAAGAGGGAGTTGAGGACGCTGGGAGGGATTCCACCGAGTCCGCCTACAAATATTAATTATATGAAACACAAAACCAAATGAAGCAGAATAATCTGAAACCAAAGTCAATATATAAGTGGCCGTACCTGCAGCAGCTCCGGCCGCCGCTCCATCAGTTCCTGCAGCAGGTGCAGCAGCTCCTCCCGCATGACGACCGAGAGCCTCCATCATGGCTGCTGACTGACCGAACATCTGATAAATAATTGATTATAAACAATCTTCCATCTCTATTGAAGTGATTTGCAAACCGGATAGATATGCAACCTACGTGACCCAAATAAATCTAGCTGTGAGAATAATGAAATATTGGTGAATTTATAAAGAAATAATTTAAACGTTCTTCGTCTTCTTCGTGTTAACTACACTATGAAACCTAAATGTGCGTAATTCAAGAAGGGTTAAAATCGGAATTGAATACTGGAATACGTACATCTCTGGCCAATTCGGGAGCCTCCGTCCTTATCACTTCCATTCCACTCTGAATCTGCATCATAGCCTCGATCACACGGGGATTGCCCATTGCAGTGAGCACAGAGGGAGGAACACCGCCCTAAAAGCGGCCTTCTTATTTTGCAAGGTTTAAATGAGGAAAATCTTCAGAGAGATTCAGTCAATTTGCCAAAACAGTATTGCTTTTTTCACATATAATAAATACATTCTCATTTTGGAACACTAGGATGAAGTTTTGAAAAGAAAAGAAATGGGAAAAAGTAACTGACCAATAGTCCGGCAGTCGCGGGGTCGCTCGCGAGTCCCTGTGCCATCTGGGCTGCCTGTAATTTGTGTTCAGTACCTCAGTCAGTAGGCACACTACCTCCAATTGTCCCACAATAGGTTTGTACTATAAGCGCAACTCAAATCTCGCGGACATCAAACTTAGTTCAATTTTAACGCTTTCTTAGCCTTGCACCACTAATCGCAATTATCAAATAAATGTATCATACTGACCATTTGTCTCATAGCGGGATTGTTCATCATCTCCATAATTCCATTCGCGCCAGTCGCTCCGCCGAGACCACCCGCAGCTCCGCCTGCTGCAATTTTTTTTGTTGCATTTTTTCAAATCGGTTATTTAAAAAAATAACAAAAACAACAACAACAATTACCTCCTCCCATGGCCTGCATCATCTGCTCCATCATCGCTCCCATTCCCGCTCCTCCACGAGCAGCGCCGCCTTAAGATACAATTGTTTGATTTATGTCGAATACAGATGTGTCACTTGTCCACTTCAGTTTACATTAATGGAATCAAACAAAATAATAGTGCAAGGAGCAATTCCATCTGAGCGCCCAATTGTGGAAATAAAATTGAACATGGACTCTATGTTTACACAATTTTGCTCCGCACACATTCTCGTTTCACCTTTACTACAATAGAATCCAACTATGTATCCAATAATTCCTGATAAATTCCCATGAAGGAAATAATACTGAAAATACCCAATCGACAGCCGCCATCTTCCCCTTTCTCTCTTCCCTCTCATCCATCATCTCTACTGTTCACACCTTCGCTATCCCTTCGAGATCAAAGCCCTTACAAACGAGCCACTCCATCATCAGAGGACGCGACCTCTCATAATAGAGACACCACTTGTTGCGCCCCTTCACATCCCCACTCTATTGGGAAAGAATTCTTTCTAGTAGGGATCGATTACCAATTCCATCAGATGACTCATTTGTTAGATAAGAATTACTAGTAAAACGTCAATTCACCAAACAAAGTGACTGACTAAAGTGGCATTGTTCATCACATTTTCACACCTGGTGAATCCATGCCACATGTCCAATTCATCATACTCATCTCACAGGTTGACTAATGTCAGGTTTCCTGGTAGTACTCAATGCTCACCTTGTGCTCCCTGTGCTGCTCCAGCTGCATTTCCAGTCGCAGCTCCTCCTGCTCCCCATGGATTGGGAAGGGCCTCCGCATTCTCCACTCCCGCATTCTGACTGCGAGATGCTGAACAAGGGACTTGTGATGAGTCATTGTGAATCAGGAGAAGGGGAACGGATGGGAAACAATGTGTAGGAATTATACAAGTACTGACTGGCATTGTTGGCGTTATTGGAGAGAGCGGCGAATGGATTTCCCCCGAAGGAAGAAGTGGCCGAGTTGAGAAGAGGCTCTTGCACCTAAAGACATCTTGGTCAGATTTTAATTAAAATCCTCCAAATACATTAGAAAAAGTTGCACGAATGTTTCAGTTGTTTTTTAAAAATCCCACGATAAAATAAAAACTAACATCCTGGTACAGCCTCTGAAGCGCCGCCTCACCACCGGGAATTCCCTGCAAATATTTTAATAATTCATTGTGATCGTGAACACAGATTGTATCAAATCATACATGAAGGAAATTGGAAACTTGAAACAAATTCTCACCTGGAGATTTCTGATTGCCTGATCGTGGTTTCTCATCATCTCATTGAACATATTCGGGTTTCGCATCTTCAAAACAAAGAACATAATTATCGTCTTCGATCATGGAATAATTTCCTTATTCGACCACGTTAGATGGTGAGAGATAACGAGAGTGGCAACAACAAGAAGAAGAAAGAATCACTTACCATCTCCATTGTCTGTCTCATCATCTCTGGATCGTTCAGGATGTGACCCAGCTCCGGATTCGACTGAAACAACAACGAATTATGATTATTGCAAGCATAGTGACACCGGTGAACGATTACAATCACAATAACAACAATATTGAAGCAAAATAAACCTCGATAAGTTGCTGTACTTGGGGATTCTCCGAGAGCATACTGCGCAGAACCTGCATGGAAATCAGTTGATATTGTTTTTCAAAAGTGCCTTCTCCATTTCAGAACCATCATTTTCAAAGACTGACTCGATTGAGAAGGTGCTTCATCAATTGGATGCATGTTTCACCTGGGGATTGCTCATGAGACTCTGCATAATGGGAGAGTTCATCATCTGTTGCATCATCTCGGGATTCTGGAGCATCGCCATTGGGTTCATTCCTCCCGCAGCCTGAACGATAGAAAATCATGCCAGTGATCTTTCGTTTCATTCGACTCTCATTTACAGACGCATTTACATTTACCCTTTCCCCTATTGCTATCTTTGTTCTTCATTGTGCATCACTGAAAAGAAAGTGCTAATCTTCGTTCGATCGATCACTTCTTCACTCAATCGAACTACTCTAACCACACTATGAACCAGTTTTACACACACCGCGGAAGCACAGAACCGCGTGGGTAGATCACGAGATATAGTGTACTCACGGGTGCTGCTCCCATTCCGGATAGTCCTCCGAAGGGAGAAGGTCTCTGCTGTTGAGAAGGAGTGGACGGCGCTGCGGGTGCTGGAGCAGCGGCAGTCGGAGCTGCACTCTGAAGAGACAAGTGTTGATAATGGATGAGGATGGATCAAAAGTCAAATAATACGTGAGCAGGAGCAGGGACAGCGGGAGCTGGTGTACGAATGACCAGATGAATGGCCATTCCATCCTTGATCGCTGCAATTTACTACGTAAACATTCAAATTATGAAAAGTGATAACTTAGTGAATCGTATGTTGAAAAGCTTAATTACAAGAATCCTCAGAGAAGACCAAGAAATTGAAACTGACAATGCTGCGCGAGAGTTTCCGCATCCTTGAGGATCTTTCCGGAGAAGATAAGAGTGTGCTTCTCCACTGAGTTACCCGTCTTGTCTACGAGCGCATGTTTCACCTAAATTAACGCATTCTATTGAGGTTTCCATTGAAGAGATATCAAATACATTGTTCAGAATGATGATTTTCGCAATAATTGAAAGGGAAAATACTCGAATGTGCAACGTCATCATTCGAGGAAGTTTCGAGAATGAGAAAGAATAATCGTTTTTTCCCGCCGAATTTCGGTGTTTTACAAACGGAATTGAGCCCACTCACATCTCCGACAGTCGCTCCTTCCGGTACTTCGACGTCGTACTGAACGGCAGTCGTCTTTATCTTCAAAGCGATCTTTCCAGCGCCGGACTCCGAGGACTCGGTCATTCTTGATCTAAAACGTATGGTACGAGAATGAGAACATCTGCAGTAGAACGCGCATTAACATAAAATCAAAATTTTATAAAAATATTAAAGAAAAAACATCAAAACAAGTCAAAACAAAAGACAATGAAAAATCGTATGATTGAATTTCTCGTTCCGAGCATGACCCCTAACGGCTCTAGACCGTGGAACATAGGCGGAAATAAGGGTTACTCTCGGAACGATAAACGCGACGCGAGACGCGACGCCGTACAGTAATCTCGCTACGAGACCTTTCTAATTTTTTGAAAGTTTGGTGTGTTGGCAGGGCGGAGCCTCTCGCCAGTTCGTCCAATGAGCGAGTACCGCGTTGCTCTCTTCTCGACGTGTGTTTAGGAGGACATTTCGCCTCTGAAGGCGAATATATTTGGCTGATCCACTGCGGTAGATGACGCGTCATGCGGTAGCACGCTTTTTATATCTCAGAAAACCGCTCCAAATTGCTGCGTAATCGTAGAATACGCAGAGGCGCTGAAATCAAAGGCGCTGAAACGTCGATTTAGTTTTTTTTGTTCTCATTTAGCCTCAAAAGTTGCTGAAAGAGCATGCGCACGATTGATTAGGTGAATTTAGCTGAATAATGTCTTGTTTTTCGTGAATGAAGCGCGTAGTTCGCCCATATTTTCTCATTTTTCACTGCGAAAGGATTGGGCTGTTTTGTTTTTCGACTCGTTGTCATATCGATTGTTTTGCGATTTTCGCCACATAGTCAATTGCCAAGTTCAAGCCCATTTTGCAGGTATATAGACTAGACACGAACCGGGATGAGGAGCCTGTTCATCCTTGCGGCCGTCGTGGCCTCATCCGTTTTGGCGTCTGATGACGTCATCGTTCTTACCGACGCCAACTGGGCCGATGAGATCAAGACGCTCGAAGTCGCCCTTGTCAAATTCTACGCTCCTTGGTCAGTAATATTCCTTGCAAGTTTGCAGAGGGACAATGGCAAATATATTTCGCAAGACAGTGCAAATCGATATCTGCTGGAAGAAAGTGTGAATCGATTGTATTCCTCCAAGGAGGATATCTCTCAACTGGGTCACTAGAGAGTAGTCAAGGTTATTGAGCGCGCGTATAATGATCCCAATGAGTATTATCGTCTTTTCCAGGTGTGGACACTGCAAGAGACTGGCTCCCGAGTTCGACAAGGCCGCGCCCAAGCTGAAGGCCAATGACCCTCCCATCGCTCTGGTCAAGGTAAACATTTCAGGCTAGATGTGGTCATGGAAGTAGTGTAGTAATAATAATGTCTGTCAATGGTAGTAAAATGAATGTAGAATATATCCATAGCGAGTTGGTCATTGTGTGCCAGCTCGTATCTGTTTGCCCAGCTTGTCCGTTGACCTCTTTCATTTGGGTCTGCACTCTGGCTATTCAGTTGCTCAGCAATGCATAGCGTTTCCATGACATCTTTGACTACCATGAATGGGCTCGTCAAGACTTCTTCCCCAAAATCGATGCTCACTCGTCGTAAAAACATTGTATCCTGAAGAATGAATGATAGGGGCTCAACTGATAAAACAGTAACGTGGTGTCACGTGATATTTGATACCACGTGGCCTATGGATTCTTTGGAATAATTTAATTAACTAAGTACATAATCTGCAAAAGTAATTTGTCGTCGAAGTATTCAATATGAGCATGTTATAGTTTCAGCAAAAGATATCTAGTTTTTGTGAGCGGAATCACAAAACGCAATGAGAGATCAATTCCAAAGGCCACATGTAAAACAACTCAATATTTAATGCATTCAGTCTCACGACGCGTTGAAACACATTTTGACATTTTGGTTTTTGTTACCAGTTCGCTCGTGGGTGTAACGAACAATTTTTTTTTTGAATAGAATTTCCTTCTTTTATAACATGTGCGCTTTAACAACATTGACGTATTACTTCACGTAACTACAAATTAGCAGAGTGCGCGATTTCGAAATTTTTTTTGGGATGTAGGGGCCCTTAAAAAAAGTTCAGCGAAGAAATCACAAAAAAATCACCGTGTGGAACTCGCGAATTAACTGCATTCTTTCAACTGATCACTCAACCATTGCTAGATAATTTATTTACTCGTTTTTATCAGTTTACGGGCACACAAGTGTTGTTGATTCAATACCGGGATCTTAATAAAACATATCTTTACAATTATATATCGAATGGATCTCTGAAAAAATTGAAATAACAACGATTTAAAAAATATGCTTTTTATAATAAAAACTATAAACTCAGTGTATCACCTATAACTACTAAATTCTTCGATAGTTCGGGACGGTTTTTCATTGATTCAAATGGTGCATGCAATGATAGCAATAAAGACTCCCCGTCAAGATGCGAAATATCCTTCTACAAGATACAAATCTAGAATACTGGAAAAATAAATACATACAAATACATATATAAATACCGGAGAAAGAGGCAATGAGTTGCTCTCATTGGACGTAATGGTTGAGAGACACTCAGCATGAGAAAGATCTCGTAGAAAACACGACTACTGTAACGTCGTCGCGTACGTTACAGTCACTTTCGAAATACATACGGTCTGGTAACTCTGCGTATTCGGATTAATTGTAAAGGAAGCGTGACCACTTCCGGCACTTTGAAACAAACAATTTGACAATATATTTTTATACTAAATCGTACGGTATCATGGTACCAAATGATGCTGGAACACATGGGACATGATACGGTTAATTTTAAACGAAAACGATTGCATGTACACTAATCATATGATTTAAAAAAGTGCTGTATGATTAATAATGATTATAATTTTTGGGCTATCGCTTTCTCATTGTCCAAATACATATACACATTGGGATTTTTAGATACATAAGTCTAACGATCTAGAACAGAAAATATACCTAGCGGTTAATCAATTTGTATGTAAAATGAATATAAATAATTGTTACTCTTTCAGGTTGACTGCACCATCGAGAAGGAGACTTGCCAGCAGTTCGGAGTTTCCGGATATCCTACTCTCAAGATCTTCCGCAATGGACAGCTTGCCCAGGTAAATTGGATTCTTAGCACCGATATTTCCTTCGAGCATAGTCTACATGATTTACATCTTCGTATTTATGGCTTCGCATATATTCATCAATCTATTACCAGGATTACGACGGACCGCGTGAGGCTGATGGAATCATCAAGTACATGCGTGGACAGGCCGGACCCTCTGCCAAGGAGATTACCTCCGTCAAGGAATACGAGAAGTTCATCAGCCAGGACGACAACGCCGTCTTCGGTTTGTGCATTCTATTGTTTTACTATGATGTCGTCTACAAAATTACATTTAGAGTTCCCTCATGATTAGTTTACATATGATATTTTCAGGATTCTTCGAGACTGACTCGAAGCTGAAGGACTCGTTCTTCAAGGTTGCCGATACCGAACGTGACCGTTTCCGCTTCGGATACACGTCCAACGCCGAAGTGCTCAAGAAGGCCGGATACACTGAGTGAGTTGTGATGCCATTGATTGATCCGTTTCGAATGGACAAGGAGTCATCGTCTACTGAATCAATCTCTTCGTTCAGTGACATCGTTGTCTTCGTTCCCACGAAGCTCCACAACAAGTTCGACCCCAACGAGTTCAAATACGACGGCAACTACGACACTGACAAGATCAAGGCCTTCCTCGTCTCTGAGACGTAAGATTTTGCTTGTTTCAAAAATACTTGGCTATTCAATTTGCATTTTCTTGGGAATGAAGTTGATTGAGTTCATTTCAGCAACGGATTCGCTGGTGTGCGTACCCAGGGCAACGCCTTCCAGTTCGAGGCTCGTCCCCTCGTCGTTGTCTACTACAACGTCGACTACGTCAAGGACCCCAAGGGTTTGTCTTCGATCGTTTCTTTATATTTTTCTCTTTCTTTTTCATTTTTTTTTTACTTTGGTTATTTTTCCGATTGCAGGCTCGAACTACTGGCGCAACCGCGTGCTCAAAGTTGCTCAGGAGTACAAGCGCAAGGTGCACTTCGCTGTGTCGAACAAGGAGGAGTACGGAGGAGAGATCGAGCAGGCTGGACTCGGAGACAGAAAGGGCTCTGACAAGCCCATCGCTGTCATGTACACTGAAGCCGGAAAGTACCCCATGGACCAGGCCTTCAGGTACTGTAAACATTTTGTGTTTTGTATACCTTCTTTTAGTTTTCATTAACTTCATTCTAATTTTTCGTATTTTATCTTCGCTTATTCTGAATGAACATTTATTTCATTTCAGCGTGGAGAACCTGAAGCAGTTCGTTCAGGACGTGCTCGACGATAAGGTTGAGCCTTTCATGAAGTCTGAGGATGTTCCCGCCGAGCAGGGAGACGTCAAGGTACGAGTGGTGATGAATTCTCGAATGAGAATCGTTATCTTAATTGATATTAATGTCCCTGTTGCAGGTGCTCGTTGCCAAGAACTACAAGGAGCTGATCCTCGACTCTGACAAGGATGCTCTCATCGAGTTCTACGCTCCCTGGTGCGGACACTGCAAGTCCCTCGCCCCCAAGTACGATGAGCTCGGCGCCAAGGTACGGTAATTCAAATATTTCGGGCAGCTACCGTAATACTTGCACTTTTTTATTACTGTCTACTTTCTACATTTTTTCCATTAAAAATTTCCCGTACAATTCAATTTAATAATCTTTAAAAAATTTTCTTCTAAAATTTTCATATTTATGCTTGCAGCTCTCGAAGGAAGACGTTATCATCGCCAAGATGGATGCCACTGCCAACGACGTCCCTCCCATGTTCGAAGTCAAGGGGTCAGTGCTTCTTCCCTCTTTGATGCTGCTTGATTATGTGGATAGATAGTAGTCAAATGTAATAACTACGTTTCAATTAACTCATAATTTCCGTTTCAGATTCCCCACTCTCTTCTGGCTTCCTAAGGGCGACAGAAAGAACCCCGTGCCCTACAACGCTGGCCGTGAAGTGAAGGACTTCATCACTTTCATCGCTAAGCACTCCACTGATGGCCTCAAGGGATACGACCGTTCCGGAAAGAAGATCAAGAAGAAGAGCGAACTCTAAGTTGCTCGATTATTCCTTACTCCTGCCTAAGTACCCCCCCCTATTTATATATTGTAAGTATTTATTACATAGTTTTCAGAATTTCAGTACAGTCCAAATGATGCATCATACTTTTCAAATCAGATGACCCTATCATTAGTCAACCTCAAAAGCAATTGTGATACTGTCTTGATGGCAGCTTGGATTGTATTGTTTTGTTTGTCACAACGAAAATAAGTAGTGATAAGGAGAGACTTGATGTGTATTCAGCATCATTATCTCTTCTAGCACTACTGATTTAGTTGATAATAACTTATTTGAAGCGGTTCTCATATTGTTTTAGAATAATTTCTGGTTTTAATGCTGTAGGTGATGCTGGTTTATTGTTCCTAGATTCCCAAATGTTGTTCAATGCATGCCCATACGGAGTGATTACTTCACTAGTATGTTTCCTTCCGTGTTTGTAATGTGCCTTGTGGTGGTTTAGTACTCTTCCCATCCATCCACCTCTCAGCATCTGCTTTTTCTTGTATTTATTTTGAGTTTGCTGCAATAAAATGTGGTTCACTTATGTTATCTGGCCTCCGCAATTCAATGGGACACGTTGTATAAGGGATAGATTATGAAGGGAAGGGAACTACAGTATACCTCCTTGGCTCACTTGAATTGAACTACCGAGACGCGACGCGTCAGCATCGCGTTGCGTTCATCCTCCAAGATTCTCGGTGCGTTTTTCGTGGACTTGTGACTTTGCTGACTCAATTTGGGAGTTATAGAAAGTGTTTATTGTTTTTGTTTTTGTATGGCCCTATGCTTTAATTGATGGAGAATCTTCCTACAAGTGTTAGAATAACGTGCGCGAAGCGGTTTTCACACCACAGCTCGAAGTATAGCAGTTTTGTCCGTTAAATTTTCTTCGTCGTTATTTTACTTTTTTTGTTATTTCTATGTAATCAATCGCTTTCAAATTTGACATGCCGCAAGTAGGCCACCATTTCCATTACATATCCAAAAATTAGAAAGATTGGCCCATCCGCGTTCAAGTTATGACGTTTTGAAGTTGTTAAAAGCTTATTTCTGCTATATTGCTTCTATTTTCAGTTCAATTCATCTAGTTTCCTTTCAGTTTAGCAGTTTTGTGCCATAGGTACACCCTAAATCGAAAAATAAATGAAAAAGTCCGTGTAATGGCTCGCAAATGCGTTTTTTAAGCTTTTGGCATATTGCCAAATGTAGTTTGTAGTTTTTCAGTTTCGTGGAGCATACAGCGAACTCCGTGAATGTGGGACCCGGATAGCGGCGAATCCAATTCGTCGTCGGGCAGTGGAGACGAGGCCGTGAACGAGGACTCTCGGGTAAGGATTCCAATACAATTTCACTCGGCTAAAGCTAAGAATCGATGTGTTTCTTTGTGTGTTCGACCTGGAATGATGTCGTTGCTTGCAGGATCCCTTCGAGAGAACTGCAGCTGAGGAATCGAAGGATGATGAAACGAAAGACGGTGAAGAAGATGATGGTGAACATTCGAGTGATGGCAAGGGTGAAGCTGATTCCGATTATGAAGATGACGATAAAGGTGATTATATTGATCTACCGCGGGTAATGCATGACCCAACCTCTGAATACATCTATCTACGGTATTTCTTGGAAGGGATAACGGTTCATGCATTTCATCATAGTGAACAAATCATCATAGTTAACTCACGGTTGCATGTTCAAGTTCTTGGGATTAACGATTATAGATTAACGGCTCACTTGCATAGTTTTGTTGATTTTTTCATTGCAGCAGCCTCTGTGAAGGGGTCGGATGATTCGGAAGAAGAAAAGGATAGTGAAGATGAAGAGGAATCGGAAGAATCCGAAGAATCAGATGACAGTGGACCAAAGAAGAAAAAAGCACGTAAAGTCACTCGGAAAATCGATGACAAAACGATAAAGGTTAGTTAGAAGGATCATTGTGTGTTATTGTACACTTATCTATTGCAGTTACTCGAGTCGGAGAATTATCTGCGTCGCTCCGGCAGACAAAGAACTGAAGTGTCTGAGGTACGATAAATGCTGATTGTGATCGATTATCGTTCCGATCGATGGCTAACGGAATACGGTATTATTTCAGACGAGATCGTCGTCTCGACGTAGTACGGGCGCTCGCAAGCGAAAGATCGATAGTGATGAGAGCGAAGAGGTACGATACTGCTATTCCATTCTTACCGTATTCAATCACGATTATCTGGCTTATTATTTTCTATTCAGGAATCATCATCCGATTGGTCTGATCAGCCCAAACGAAAGAAGGCTGTTGCCCCTCCGAAACCAAATAAGAAGACTTCGACTGCAAAGGGAAAGAAGGGACCTTCTTATACGAGTGGAGGAAGGAAGAGAGTCGACTACAGAGAAAATTCGTCAGATGATGAGGTATTATCCGAAAGAATCACTGTCAAGACAATTCCATTTGCCAAAATGGCCGTGATTTCAGGTGAATGAGGAGGATGTTCTTGAGTGGAAGGAAGAGGAACCTGAGCTTGAGAAGAGCACTATCTCGAATGGAAGTATCAGTGGAGGGGATACGGTAGAGAAGGTGATTATTGATTGCTTGTTGTTTTGTATTACTCCACGGCTCATCATTTACGGTGGCAATGCCATGTCATTATCAACGATTGATACATATACAACAATTATTATTAGTTAATTACTATGAATGATTCTTTGAGGTGCTTAAATACCGTCTGGGTGTGGCGAGTGCGACGGGTCCTTCAACGACATGCTACAATGTCGAAGAGAAGGGAGATCCAAATGAAGGAGGAGAGAAGAACGAGAGACAATTCCTTGTTAAGTAAGTACTGCTGAAGTATTTCATTTTTCAAGGGAATCGATTTAACATATCAGCACTCGCACCAATTCGTATAATCTTGACACTTGTATGTGGCGCGTATTCACCTAGTACCTGCCTCCGAACATTCGCATTAGATTTTTGTTTTAGGACATCGTTTCAACATATTACTCATGTTTCGTAACTACCAGACATATCGCCACTGTGTAACCTGTGTTCACCTAGTGAGCGAAATGTTTACAGATGGCAAGGTTGGTCTCATCTTCACAATACATGGGAATCAGAAGCATCTCTCGCTGTCGCAGGCGCCAAAGGAGAGAAGAAGATTGCTAATTATATCAAGAAGCTAAGGGAGGTCGAGGAATGGTAAGCGAATTCGTTTCATATCAACTATCATGTGAGAACTATGAGATCGATATTGTGTTCAATAGGACGGTTATACGCAGTCGAATACAATGATCGGCCATTGACTTTGAGAACCTAATGAAACACGAATTAGCTAGTTGAGTGATGCAATGATTTCAGGCGTCGATCGGCCGATAAAGAATACATTGAATATTATGAATGCGAACAGGGAATGGCAGATGAGCTACTTGATGAATACAAGAAGGTACGGTAGAAGGGAATGGATTACGGTAGAATGATTATGTACAATTTTTCGCACAGTAATTGTTGTGGATTGGATTGCCTAATAGTTATGGGTGTGGAGAAACTCAAATGAGTCTGTTGGGCCTTTCGTGCAGCAATAGTTTATCACTTGCGTCTTGGTATGTTTTGAGTAGCGAATAGATTTGCGGGATAACTTGGTATCTCCCCTCTCGTGGTACCATTAGTGGGCTGGTACTGGAGTGGGCACACTCGGTTGAGTGGATTGGACGGCTGGAGAGGGAGAGGGAGACGCTTGACCAGCTGCTGGGGCTGCAGCTGCAGCAGCTGGAGGTGCTGCAGGTGCTGCAGGAGTGGAACCACCAGGAGAAACCTTCTCCTTCTCTCTTGATTTCTCCTTTGAATCGTCAGCTGATGATGGCTGCATCTGGATTATGTCCTGAATGGAAGAGATTACGGTATCAGAAAGGGGAGCGGGGAAGGGTACAGTACCTTCTGTGACTTCTCCGTCTTATCCTTGCAATCCTCTTCGAATGGATTATCCTCGCCCTTCTTGGGGAAGAATCGCTCAGTCTGTAGAGAAGGAAGGGGTACGGTAGATAGTTCAACTGGGTCAGATTCTTTACCTTCATGTCATACTGTGTGCTGTTCTCTGGCTTCTCCGGATCCTCGAATACGGGAATGTGACCGGGCTTGTACTTCCTGTGATTAGTGAGTAGTGGGAATGGGACAGGTAATTAGAGGACTTCTTAGCTTGAGTTCGAATAGAGGGAGACTTGAAACAGCAAGAGACGAGGAAGGAAATGAGGGGAAAGAGGACGAGTAGAAGAATCATCGACCGATTGGAATGAGGGAAGAAGGAGTGAATGAAGAGAGGGAGGGAGTGAACTGCAGAATGGAATAATCGAATGAATAACTTGCAGGTGGAACGAGTGGTTGCGCATCAAGTGTCGAGGGACAAGAAAGATGATGGAGAAGAACATACTGGTAAGATTTAAGATTTCGATGAATAAATAAAGTAACCGGAACTGAAACGTGAATATGAATTGTGTGTATTTTTATTGATTGTGTTCATGCCATATGATGCAAAACAAAATTGAATAGTGAATATATTTACAAGCTGTAGCGTCAAACCATCCCTTGAATTCTAATATTTAATATTTGCAGAGTATCTGATCAAATGGACTGGTCTACCGTACTCTGAGTGCACGTGGGAAGACAAGAGATTGATTCCCAGAGGAATGATTGAAGACTACGAAGAGAGAATCGAGAATGCTAAACTGCCCTCCAGAAGTGCTCATGTGAGTCATCATTTCATTGGCCATCAGCTGGATAATTAATCTAATAGACAGATTGAAACAAGTAATGTTCAGGTGCTGAAGCGTCGTCCGAAGTTCGTGAAACTGGAAGAGATGCCTGAATATCTGGGTAGAGGAGGAAAGCAGAAGTAGGTTAATTGACCACATTTTTCGAACTCATTTTTTTTAAAAATTGAAGACACTTAATTTCGCACTAATTTTTAATAGAAGAGATTTAATTCAGCACTCTGCACACGTTGTACACTTGACGTCGCACTCTTTGAGAGTACTCAAATAAATACATCAATAAGAGGATATTTTGATTGTTGTCAAGAGCGTCCAGAAAAAGGAAAAGTGAGAGTAGAGAGAGTCGTTGGAACCGGAGTTGTGGGGTTTATCTTTTACGCAGGCATCTTTTCGATTTTTGCACAGATTATTCGCACATAATTTCCTTTTTCATCAGCCTGTTTTCCTCATTTCGTCTATTTTGTGATCTATCATAATCCGTTGTATGCTGATGTGGAAGCACACAATTTCTAATTGAAAATGATGGTCGAGAAGATATGATTCGAATGATCAGTACGGGGTTGTATCCATACATTGAAACATTAATCGGCGATGCGATTAAAGATGACAATTCAAATATTTCTTTACTTTCAGATTGCGCGACTACCAACTGGAGGGATTGAATTGGATGCTCGCTGCTTGGTGCAAGAATAACTCATCGTGCGATTAATTATTATTATTGAAAATATATTACTGAGGAAAAAATGTAGGAATATCGTTGACTCTCTGCAAAAAGTGCATTTGTATTGAGCGTGAAGCGCCAAAGTGAAGAGATCAAATGCAAAAATAAGTCAACTGTAGCTAGCAATCATTTTGTTGTAGTATCCTGGCGGACGAGATGGGACTGGGTAAGACGATTCAATCGACATCCTTCCTCTCATCGCTATCGTCCATCCACGATCTCCATGGTCCTTTCCTCGTTGTCGTCCCTCTATCGACAATGGCTGCATGGCAGAAGGTAGGGGGGAGGATAGAAATTTATGAAAATGTGTTTGATGGTTGAGCTTTCGTTTCACTAGAATTTCATATGAGAATAGTGTCGATTGAATGAAATAGCAGGTCCGTTTTCATCGTAAACCAAAAATATTTTACCTGGGGTTTTGGGTTACGACAGACTGTCATGCCAGCAACGTTTTGTCTTTGCTCAATCACTTTGAATTACTCATTGAACAATGTGAACAAAATCGGATAAAATTGGGCAATAGCTTCTTAATAAATATAGTTGAATTTGGAAACCTGTTCACAAATGTGGTCATCTTACAGGAATTGTGTCAATGGGCGCCTGGTCTCAACGTGGTCACGTACATGGGAGATATGTCATCGAGGGAATTCATTCGACAATACGAATGGTATGCAGCAGGAGGAAAGAAAATGAAGGTGAGACGTCATTGTTTTTTATAAGCAAGGAGTGGTGAAAACTGATAAAATATCGGAATGTTTCCATTTGAGATGTAGATGAAACAAGAAAGTGGAAGGTGGTAGATCGTAATTTAATTATACTAAATAATTTCATTCTAGATCAATGTGGTCCTTACGACCTACGAGATCCTCATCAAGGACAAGGTTTGTATTCTTTCATTTATTTTAATGGATTCGATCAATTTGTCTACGCGTTGTTTTGATTTTTTTCTTTGAACCTAGTGAATCCTTGTTTTACTCAATGTCTGATAACTCTTAAATCCCATCTTCAGTCCTTCCTCGGTGGCGTCGAATGGGCAGCTCTGGTCGTTGACGAAGCCCATCGATTGAAGAACGACGATTCCCTCCTCTACAAGTGTCTATCCAACTTCCGCACTGATCACAGGTGAGATACTAATTTCAGCTCGATTGTATACAGAAACTTACGAGAATGGATATTTGAGGGATAGTGTAATAAACGTAATAATTTATTCCATTGAAATGTATACATTGCGTTTTGCATGATTCCATATTGTGCGAATTCTGTGTCACAAATTTATTCCATACAAGCAACAATGAGAGCAGAAATCTAACAATTATGATACATAGAAAATGACAATCGTTGATAGAAAAATTGAGGTAATAACGCGTGCGCATACAATTTCGAGGTAGATCAGGTAATGTTCGGGGTGAGGTAGTATCTGGGCCAATTGGGAGGAGTGTCATAAGTTGTGGTACTCGATATCTATTCAGAGTAGATCACCTGCACTATGAAGATCATTGGAGCAAATTAGGCATTCTATAAGTATGATTGGATCATGATATGGATGCATCAACACTAAGATCAGTTCCGAGTTTGGGTGAAGTCATGGACATGGATGAATCGATTAGAGTGAGAGTAGGAGGAAGAGGTTGATGCAATTGACGAATGAGATTGTAATGAGTAACTTTCCTACTGAGATGATCTCTAGTGGATCCACAAGCAGAACACGTGAGAGGCTCGTGTATGAGAGAATAGTTGCCCTGGAATGGGAAGAGGAGAGGAGGTTAAAGAAGGGACGAAGTGACCACAGAACGTCCTTTCTCTCTCACAAAACACAAGTACACAGTAAGGGGAAGAATCGACCGATGGAAAGAAGAGAGAGAGAGAGAGAGAGAGAAGCGAAGAGGTAGGAAGGCAGAGAAGGCAGGACCGAGACACAAACCTACCATTTTAATGTAGTTTATGAGCTGTGGTGAAACGGAAATGGGCGAGTTGCAGTCATGACAAAGTGGTGTACAACACTGCGGAATTGATATAACATCGAAGGTATACAAAGTACCCAAGATGAGAGATCGACCCATGAATGATTCTGGAATGGGAGAATGAAGAGAGGAATACAAGGGAAAGAGATACCGTCGCCTGTGTATTTGCATCGCCACTGCGAGAAGAGACAGTCAGCGCAAATAACCTGATTGAAGAAAAGATGTTTTCACAAGATTTTGCAATCGAGCGACAGCTATGCTTTGTGGAAAAGAAGGGGTTGTCGCAATCTAGTGTATTATGCGCAGTGATACTCCGTGAGTACTTAACGAGTGCTAACCTGTATGTAATACGGTCGAGAATCGAAGAGCAGATGGACAGATGGAACTCCTTGTCTGAGAAGTTAATTGTCAGAAAGATTCCTACCAGAGGAAACTCTTACCTGGGCAGAGTGGACAGGAAGAATATGCCATCAACAAGCGGATATTTGTCGTAAATGGGAAGTGGTTGGAAGCAAGCGACACAGGGGAGACTTCTCATATCATGTGCACCGAGAGTCTTGAGGAGACAAAGACGGACATCGTCGCCTCCCTGAGGACAATCGTCCTCCATCTATAATAGAGAGAGGATTATGATTGTGCATTACAAGTTAGAATTGTTGGGCATCACCTAGAACCAAGGATTTCGTCCCCCCATTCACACACCTTTATATGGATACCATTGAATTTGGAGGGAGGAATCACTCTTCGAAGACTGTCGAAGTTGTCTCTCTTCCAGAAAA
Source organism: Pristionchus pacificus (assembly GCA_000180635.4). Lineage (NCBI taxonomy): Eukaryota > Metazoa > Nematoda > Chromadorea > Rhabditida > Neodiplogasteridae > Pristionchus > Pristionchus pacificus. The sequence goes on along the minus strand of CM026579.1, from coordinate 9,838,088 downwards.
TGGACCCATTGTCTTTGACTTGGTCATCTTCGAAGAATGTTTTCGCATCGACATTCCTACGAGTGTATCGATTGGTCCATTCCCTTCCCCCTTCTCTTCTCCCCATTGTTGTTGGGTGTACCTCTTGAGTATATCAGGATCGATGTTGCATCGTAGTTCAGTATGGATGGAATCCTTCCGCTGCCATTTCTTGTCATTCCTCATGCTGTTCACTCTTCCTCTCGACATACACATACTCTCATCTGAATACTTCTCTCTTGTTAGTCAACGTTCCTCTCTCAGAGGAGGAGGATGGGGGGAACGAATGAAGGCGCCCGTAAACAACCAACACAACCATCCCATTTTTTGCCAATTCTTCTCTATACTACACTTTTCATCATCCCGCTTTCTACGTCGTTCTATAGAAGCAATTCATACGAAATACGCAATAGGTACACGTAACGAAAGAGCATGTAGCATTGTATACAGTAGGTTGGAAAGTGGACGAAGCATAAACACGATGCAATTGAGATCATTTACATTTATGCATTAAAACAAACTGACCAAATGACAAGGTTTTCTTGCGGAATAGGTTAGGATCAATCATAGTACTAGTATAAAAAGAGCCATGCAGACTGGAATACCGAGCGGGGAAAGGGGAGGGGGAGGAGTTAGAAAAGAAGGAGGAGCGAAAGGAAGCAGAGAAATTCACTTGAGTAGGTCATCTATCTCCCTCCTTCTCCTCTCCTGTTAGTATGTACTACTCCTCTTCTCTTCTAATGGGCGACTATTTCCGCTTCTCAATCCCCATCCGATGCAGACTAATAAGACCTTCCATCTGAAACAACGATTACATGTTCCTGTCTGATTCATTTCCCCTCCCTCTCCTTCGCTATCCTTCCTCCCTCTAATTCGCAATCTTTCGTAGTATAAGGAATAGTATAATAGTGAGATCTGGAAGAGGAAGCCAACAGAATAGAGAGGAGTGAGAAGGAAGACTGGAAAAACAAGTGTGGAAAGAGAGGGGAGAGGGAGAGAGAGGGAGCGGGAGGAGGGAAGGAGAGAGAGAGAGAGAGAGAGGCGAGGGAGGGGGAAGGAGGAGAGAGAAGGGAACAGGGGAAAGACGACCACAGGGAACTGTCACCACAATCAACAACCAACCAGTATACTCATTATGGATTGTGTAGAGAGAAGGGAGAAGGAGGAGAGAGGAAGAGAGACAGAGATACAGAATGGAAGTGAGGGCGCTGCCATTGGAAGGAAGGAGGATAAACAGGGTGTTATCAATGCAAAGGGTGGAACACACTTTCACTATGGTAACTGAGGACACCGAAGTAATAATGGGAATGAACAATGAAGAATATACAAATATGAACAGTATCCACGATTTCTGCAGACTATGCAGAGTTTGATTACCTTTTGCAAGAATGCGTAGATTGCGAAATTATCGTTTCGAAATTTCTAGATATCCTCGTGCTCGTTTTGCACGCTGTTTTCCTGCAAATGTAGAGCAGACTGTATCTAGACTGTTGAGACATGAATGACATTGGAGGATACGCATACACTTTCCCTCATTAAAATATTTTCAGATTGCTCATAACGGGTACGCCACTGCAGAATTCGATGAAGGAATTGTGGGCGCTGCTCCACTTCATTATGCCTGAGGAGTGAGTTGATCGATAATGGCGGGGTTACGGTAGCTTCTGATTACCGTACTCTCTTCCTTCTCAGATTCCCCTCCTGGGAGGATTTTGATCGTGCCCACGCAGAGGTCGATCACAAGGGAATCTCCTCTCTCCATAAGAAACTCGAACCGTATCTGTTGAGAAGAGTGAAGAAGGATGTGGAGAAGAGTCTACCTCCCAAGGTTAGCGAGAATTTGGTAGACTGGGGAAGTTGTGTTTCAGTGAGGAGTATTTATATTGAAAGTTTGTTCTGAATAATGCATCTAGTTCTTGGAAAATTACAAATTAAAGGTTACCAGGGACAGGGAACATTGATGTTTCAGTGGTGGGTATTGAGATTGAATGTTGGTGCTGAACAATTTCTCTTCATTTTTGAGATAAAAAATGAATTATAATTAAACCATCCCCCTGTTCAGCTGGAGCAGATCCTGCGAGTGGACATGACAAGGGAGCAGAAACAATTCTACAAGTGGATATTGACGAAGAATTACAAGGAATTGAGCAAGGGAGTCAAGGTGAGTATATTTGGATGAGCCTTCGTTGATCGAATTGGAAATCTGGAGATGCAGACGTATTAGTGATATGCATGAAACTGTGATTGGACGGGATGTTGCAAACCTTGCAACTTATTGTAAAATTGGTACAGCTTGGGAACTAGTTGGAATTATGAAACTGAGATGGTGTTTGGCGAAAAATACTCTCGAATATTCTCTTTTCACCGTACTGATAAACGATAATCGCAGGGTTCCATCAACGGGTTCGTCAATCTGGTGATGGAACTGAAGAAGTGCTGCAATCACGCGAGTCTCGTCAGACAGTACGATGACCCTGAGCATGATCCTGCCGGGAAATTACAGGTACGGTAGGGAAGGAAAGGGTTGACATCAAAATAATCCAGAATTAGATTACGCTTGAATTATCCAGAAAAACGTTGACATCTGATTTTTGTTGAACCAGACAACCTGGCAGATTCGTGTTTTAACTCAGACTCATAGTTGGAAAGATACAGAAATTTGTAATGTGTCTTGTGTACCTTTCAACAAATGTACCAATGATCAAAATTGAATGTGCAACCCATTGCAGCAACTGCTCAAGTCATCGGGCAAGCTGATCCTACTGGACAAATTGTTGTGTCGATTGCGTGACACGGGACATCGAGTACTCATCTTCTCACAGATGGTCATGATGTTGGATATCCTACAGGAATATCTCAAATTGAGAAGATTCACTGCACAGGTGAGCAATGATGCACATGGAAGAGGGAGCATTACCAGTGTTGAACAGAATACAACCTAGGTGGATACTGGTTGCACGATATCCTAATAGAACGAGAGTGATTGCAGTTGACGCTTATTGTTCCTTGTCAATTTTCTAATAATAATATCTCCTCACTGCAGCGATTGGATGGTTCGATGCGGGCTGATCTTCGTAAGCAAGCACTCGATCATTTTAATGCCGAGGGATCGACGGACTTCTGCTTCCTACTATCCACCAGGGCTGGAGGTGAGAGGGAGGTGTCATTGGGGCTATTCATGTATCTTTTTGCGACGTTAAAATTGCACTTTCGTTTCCAATGTGCAATTAGGCTGTGCTAGGAGAGATGTAGGGATCTAAAATAGAGTCCATTTCACGCCTGGAACTAGAGAGTTTCGGAGATGAGATATAGCTGAGCAAGTCCTCGGGCTTTTGATTAATATTCGATCAATTGTTTCTACAGGTCTGGGCATCAATCTGGCAACGGCAGACACGGTGATCATCTTCGATTCGGATTGGAATCCACAGAATGATCTACAAGCGATGAGCAGAGCACATAGAATCGGACAGACAAAGACGGTGAGGAGAGAGGGGGGGGGGGTACTAGGTGATGGGAGGTTACAGAGATACTATGAAGAATGATTATCCATCGTGAATTCGATATTCAGCTTGGTTTGAGTAGCAATATTTGAGCAAAGGCACTAGGTGAAGAGGGGTTCCAGAAGTGCTAGGAAGGCTATGCGATTGTTCGGTGATCAATTTGAGCTGGGAAAAATCGTTTTAAAACATACTTATTTAGAGTGAATTGTTGCAGGTGAACATCTACCGTTTGGTCACTCGTGGATCAGTGGAGGAAGAGATTGTAGAGAGAGCGAAGAGGAAATTAGTATTGGATCATCTAGTCATCCAGAGGATGGACACTACTGGAAGAACTGTGAGTCATTGGGATATTTATTGTTTTTGATACGCAAGCATGAGAACAAACACCGTCGTGGGGAGCAACATCATTATTATAGAAATGGAGAAACAGTGAAGAACTAACTATTGTGTTTTTTGTAAGATATAATTCAAGCGATACTGGTTCTGCGCATCCAATTCCACTATTATTATAAATGTGAATCATGAGTTTCGCAGGTGCTGCACAAGTCAGACCACAAGGGAGGAAGTTCCTCTCTTCCCTTCGACAAACACGATCTCAACGACATCCTCAAGTTTGGCGCCCAGGAATTGTTCAAGGAAGCTGATGGAGAAGAGCAAGAACCGGAGGTGAGAAAAGGGAATTAGGGCAACTTCCCTAGTAGATATGTCTCGCCGTATTCAGTACAGTAATCTTGGATGGTGAATTAGAGACAGAAATCGGTCGATTGATGGACGTGGTGGTTGTGTGTCACAGGAATAATTCATAGTGTTACCCTGCTCTCTTCTGACGATGGACGTCTTCCTTTCCTTATTAAAAATAATTCAATGACATTTCTCAGGTGGACATTGACAAGATCTTGCAAGTGGCCGAGACGAGAGATGCCGATGAAGCACAGGTAGGGGAAAGTGATCTTTGAGCTTTTGAAATTTAGTATACCAGTTGCATCTCTGATCAAATTCCCCCATTTTCTACTTTCTGTATTATTGATCAACAAGGCGATTTTCAACGGTTGATTCATTCAGGAAACGGGAAACGACCTTCTGAACGCGTTCAAATACGCAAACTTCGCGATAGACGAAGAGAAAGACGTGGCGATGGCTGGAGAGAGAGAATATGAATGGGACAGTATAATACCTGAGGATAAGATTAAGAAGATGGAGGATGAAGAGAGGGAGAAGGTATGTACTGGGGATGAGATTGTGTTTTCGAGCATCCATTGATCATTGCTATTTGAGGAATACTAGTGAAGAAGAGTAGTGGGTGAAACAACGGCTCATCGGGTTTATTAAAAAACATGTAGGAGTTGGATGCTTGATTTTTATACACGAAAAGCCTATCTAATTGAATATTCTTCCGTAAGGATAATGTTGAATAGACGATGAAACACTGATCCTCCTGGTTGACTGACAATGAAATGATTCTTCTCAGGAATTGCGGGAGCTCGAATTGGGTCCACGAGAGAGGAAGAAGGTGCAAGAGACGCCATCTGCTGCTGGAAAAGAGAATAGAAGGGAAAGTGTTGCCGATGATAGTGATGAGGTACGGTAGTTTTGAGCTTTTTATTGATTCTCGGACCCGTAGCATTTCTGCCTCACGATCTTTCTAATACGATATCCCTCATTCCAGAGTGACTCTGATTCTGGAGGTCGTAAGAAGAAAAAGAAGGCGTTCGGTGATTTCTCTACGAGTGAAATAAAGCGATTCGTAAGGTGCATCCGGAAATTTGCGAGGCCAATTGAACGGTGAGTTTTTGATTGCATTTTGCTAATATTTTATTTTTAACGAATCATAAATATAATTAAACTACTATTCTTAGACTGGACGCAATCGCTCAAGAAGCGGAATTGGAAGAGCACGGAACGGGAGAATTGAAGAGACTCGTCGAAGCATTTCTGACTGGTGAGAAAAGGAGGAGAGGGGGGAGAGATGGAAAGGGTGGAAAGTGAGATGGGGAGGGGGGATAGTGGGGGAAAGAGAAGAGGAGAGCGCGGCGAGGGGATAGTTTGTTCTCTCGCCCGTCGTCTCATGTGCAGCGGTGTCCGAGTGGTTAAGGAGATTGACTAGAAATCAATTGGGCTCTGCCCGCGTAGGTTCGAATCCTGCCCGCTGCGAACTTTTTGCTACATTTTTCGCTGACGCCCACTAGTGTTTTCTTTCAATATTTTTGCTTAATTAGCATAATTTTTGTCATTTGCAGGTTGTGATACGGCAGTGAAAGAGTATGCGGAGAACGAGGAGAAATTGAAGGATGCGAATGAGACGAAGGAGACTGAAGATAAGAAGAAGGCTGACAAGGGACCCACTTTCAAGTACGATTATCAACTTTATCTATCATTTAATTAATTAATTGGCTTCATTAAGAATATGAATCAATCGATAATTGCAGATTTGCCAACGTGGTCGATGTCAACGTGCGACAGTTCACCAAGACCCAGAATGAACTTGGTACGGGAATTGAAACATTGATTCACGGGGCAAAGATTCATTCGATAATTGCAGAGCCCCTTCATCTCTTGCTCGCAACGGCCGAAGCAGAGGGCAAATTTTCCAACTGGAAACCGAACATCAAAGTACGGTATCAATCGATGAGTACGGTAGCTGCTCGATCGATAATTAATTTTTCATAATAATTCTCTTTAGCCGCGTCCCCAGAATGGTTGGGATGTTCCGTGGACGGCTGTAGACGACGCGGCCATTCTGAAAGGAATCCACAAGTACGGAGCTGGAAGTTGGGAAGCGATCAAGATGGATCCATCACTTGGATTAGCTGATAAGATCCATCTCAAGGATAAGGTACGGTACATGAGGGAAGATACGATATCTATATCGATCACTGCAGGTGAAAAAACCGCAGCCGAAACACGTTGGTCAGAGAGCGGAATATCTGTTGAAGTTGATTGGCGGTGTTGGAGGAGGAGCAGTGAAGAAGGAGAAGAAGGGAACAGATGGAGGATTGAAGGTAGGCTGGAGATTTTTTTTAGAAAGTATAGTAAGATTCAACATATCGCAAATTGTAGGAGAGGAAACGTGCTCTTGAGCGAGAAAAGGATAGAGAAAGGAAGAAGAAGAATAGGGAAGAGAAGAAGAAAGATGGCGGAGAGAAGGATGAAAAGGAGAAGAAGGAAAAGGTTGGTTGCTATTTTATAAGCAAACCAAGTAAATCAAGATTTTTTTGAATTAAATCAAAAGTTGTATATCTGCTAAATTGCAGAAGAAGGAAGTGGTGAAAGTAGTGAAGAAGGACCATCATCATAATCATCATAGAGAGAAGAAGGAGGGAGGAGAGAAGAATATTGAGAGAGATAGCAGGGTGAGATATTTGATAAAACTGCATTTGTTGATGTTTCACTCCAACCGATTCTGTGTTGCACTTCTGCTTCAATTCACTAAGGATGTTCATAATTCGATTGAACTCGCATATTCTTTCAAACGATCTAATAAAACATATTGTGTTGAGGAAAGTGGTCTCGAATCGTTCCTCAATACGATAATCATCAATATGTCGACGTATGGACCCGCACTCGATGATAAGGAAGGAAAAGTATTCACGGTTAGTTGAGAGGAGATTATGGAAGTGTGATCATGACTTGACTGGGTGATTTACTGTTGCGAGGGATCTTCATAAAGGATAGAATGTGGTAGTCTGTGATTTCTCTAGCAATAGTTCCTCAAACTGCTTTTTAATTGCAGGAATGCGTGAGTATGATGCGGCCGGTGCACAAGTACATCAAACGATTGTCGAGTGACGATGAGAAGGTGAGAGGGAGAGCGTCATTGTAGGACCAGAGAATTGATGGGAACTAATAAATGTCCGTCTATGTTATAGTGTGGAGAAGATGTGATTATTTGTCAGGAGAAATCAAAATCAGTGCAGCGGATAGGGGAGCATGCGAGGGAAGAGATGAAGAAGCTCAAGAAACGGTGAGTGCAGATTATTGATTAGATGGCTACTGTAATTCGGAAAATGGTCATTTGTTGTTTCTTGACTAAGTGAATGATTGCAGTAGGCCCGAGTCTAACATCAGCAAGTGGTACAACTACGTGTGGATCTTTATCGCCAAATTCTGCTCACAGGTATGATGAACTTTGATACGGGTTAATTTATGTTTCACGAGTATCTCAAACCCGTGGACAATACAAATGTATTAATAACACTAGGGCACTCTTTGGAAATACAAATACATAAACATGTATAAAAGTGTTCAATTTGAGGAGCCAATGGACCTGTTGATCGCGTATCGAACAGTGGAGAGTAAGAACCACAAACACAAGGATAAGAAGGATCACAAGAAGGATGGAAAAGGAATGGTGGAGAGAGAGGGAGAGAAGAAGAAGGAAAAGAGGTTTGTTGAGTGGAAGAGGGGGGGGGGGGGTGATTTGACTTTCACTTATGTTATTATGATATCGTGATCGAAGCTGGTGAATAATGTGAATTTGGCTTGAGCTAAATTAGAATTGACAAAGGAGGATTTGAGTTTCTATGATTCACTAAAGGCGAATTCTGCAGTGTTTGAATAATGTACTTCAGAATGCGTCCAAAATAATTCATAAAAAATAATTGCAGCGATCACCACCACCACACTCCCTCCTCCTCATCCCATCGACGAGAGAGGGACAATCATCATCATCATCCATCTTCATCTTCAAGAGATAGAGGAGATCGAGGAGATCGAGGGGAAAGGGGAGATCGTGATCATTCGTCATCTCATCATCGTCCCTCTTCAGCTGCTTCCTCTCACTATCAACGATCAGGTGAATCGACAGACTACCGTAGTCCACTCAAACCTCCCACTTCTATCACACCCAATGGATGGAGACGGTAGTCTATCGATTACCCCGTCCCCCTCTTCCCTTTCGCATAGCGCATTCTTAGAGAATATATGGATTAGCAGAGTATTTCATTTGTTGACAATACCATGGTCAATCAATCGGGTATTCGTTATCTCTGCAGCTAAGCTCCGCCCACTCAGTACTTTGTTTGTTTTCCCCTTTCTCATTTTGTTTATTTGTTTCATGTGTAATTATTTGATGCTTATTTACCCAGCCTAGTCCCGATTAGACTCGTTTCCCATCACAATTCCCAGTATGTTTCTTATCTTTCCATTCAGTCCACTCAATGTATACGGGTGTGCCATCATTATAGGTTATCCCATCCCCCCCCCCCCCCTTCTTCCCCTAGTTGAAAGTAGTCATTCCGTTCTATCCTTCGTGTAATATAGCTATTTTGATGGTGCCTCTCATCTTTTTACTGTCTTTCTTCCCCTTCCCCCGATTATTTCATTGACCTACTCAGTATGATATAGTCTCACCCATATCCGCACACCCCATATTTGCATACAGTAATCTCGTCTCTATAGTGTACTTCAATCAATAGTATCTTGTCCCTACCATATCCTGCCCTTCCCCTTTCCCAGTTAAATGTGCGGTAGAATGGATTAAAGTTGATCAAATTATCTATAGAAGTATCTAGAGTAAACTCTATTTTCTCTTTATTTTGGCTAAGTAAATCTAGGTTCCCCACCTCTTTCATTGTGATACAAGTCTTTTAGTCGTTTACGGATCCTTTTTTGTATGATAAACGACTTTTTTCAAAGATGGAAAGTGCAGTTCGCATTTCAAAAATTGAAATTTTAGTGATGAGAAGAAGAACACACTAAATAAAAGTTATCTTCATGAGAGTCCAGTTGAAGAGAATTAAATGAAAACCACAAAAATTTGTGAGAAATGTAAATTCATGAAACAAAATTACCACATCCTTACCTCCCCTTCGTTCCATTCTCTCCACTCCCCTCTTCATTCCCACTTCTCTCCATCCTCGCGAGTGGCAGTATTCGAGCAGAATGATCGGAGGAATCAAGGTTACCGTATTTCTTGCTTCTGAATACCGTATCCCTCTCAGGCAAAGATGAAGATCTCCTTGAAATCGAAGGAGAAATCGTCAAAGACAAAAACTTGTTCGAGTAAAGAGGATAACAGTGGAAGAATGGTATCTACAATATTCCATTCTACCGTAACCTCACCCTCATTCAGACTCCACAGAAAAGCGGCAAGTTCAGCGATGGATTTCTTGGGGTTTTCGGAAAAACGAAGAATCAGGGCGATTTCTTGGTGAGATACTGTTTGAACTATTGTGTGGCGATCAATGTACTGTAGCCGAATGTTGGCAGGTGCGATGGAATCACTCGGGTCCTCCTCCACTCGGCAACTTCAAAGCAGGAAGCACTGTGAAGGCACTCGAATTTCAGAAGGAGTACGGTAGATGGGAAGAGGGCCAAATCGATAACTGACTATTCAGAGTATCGATCGTGACGAAGCGAATGACTGTGAAAGCGCCGAATATGGTCAAGGTACGGTAGATCGGAGAAGGGATACGGTTATCGATTGAATGCAGGTCGAAAAGATGAACAAGGGAAAGAAGGAGGAGCCAACTCTGATCAGTGCAATGTACCTCGAATACATGTGAGATTGTATAGCTGTCCTCATTAGCGCATTTCGGGGCAGCCACACAGTCGATCGATTTTAGTGGCGACGGAAAGCCGAAGACGTCTGTGGCTGAGCAGGTGTGCAAGGCATACAATGTGGACAAGATGGCATTGGAGGGAAGGTGAGAATGGGGCAGTCATGCAGTCTACCGTACCCCTTCTCTACAGTATCCCATACAGTACTCCAGATGGTTCTTCGGCCGTTGTTCTCCTCTCGATTGCACCGTTTGGCTATGCAATCGATCGTATCTCACTGCCGGTTCCTTTCTCGTCTGTCAACCGGTTTGTGATGATCTCTGGATTTCAATATTTGATCTTTGATCTTTTCAGTCCTTTCTCTTCCCCGTGACTCCCTATGATTGGCCTCGATTCATGCTGGTCGTTCGAACCATCGGAGGTACGGTAATCGATGAGTACTGTATCGGATACGGTATCATTGCAGGATCGATTGAGTGGTTTCATCAGGGATGGCTCATTGATGAACTGAACAATGCTATGGGACGAAGGGAACTCGTCAGTTGACTGGCTACGGTATCGAACAGGCTACCGTATCTTTGCAGGAGGGATTCAAACGACGCGAGAAGGAAAATGATCTGATGCCAACTCTCCCTCATGATCCACCTCCCGTTGTTGCATACATTATCATACAGAGAACGAAGTGAACATCGAGACTAGACTGTAGCTTGATCTTTGATCTCTTTCAGAGAGGGCCGATACTACATCGAAGATGCTGAGAAGTCGTTCTATCTCCTGCCCGATCTACTCAATCATCACTGCTGTCAGTTGTCGATAATACCTTCGAGGATACGGTAGATTCAATCGATGGTTCAGCCAATCCGATAACATTCAACGATGGGAAGCAGACAATCACATTGAAAGAGACTCGTCCGCCCCTTCCCGTACTCGAGGATGGAAAACCTGTTGAGGTATACGGTAGAGAGGAGAGTACGATAGGACACGAAGACGATTACAGAATGATAATTCGACCTACCGCTGTCCGCCTCCTCCTCCTCTTCCTGTGGCCATCGATGACTTCTCCGGAGCGGGTACACCATTCTGATCTTTGATCTTTGATCTCTCCCTTTCCTCAGACATCCTTCCTGAGCTGGTTAAAATCCCAAACGTCCGTATCGCTAATACTCAAATGCGGATTGGTAAGAAGCCCCTCGTGACCTCTATCGATGAACATTCGCCTACGGGAGAAGCGAAAAGAGGTAGGTCTGAGACGCGTTGCGGTCGTGTCGCGGTCATAATCATCCTCACTGTAGCACACTTCTGTCTCAACGGTCGATGGCATCAAGTATCGCTGCGATTCTTCAGTAAGGAGGTAAGGGAACAGATGAGGGATACGGTAGACCAATCGATAATCGATGTCAGTTTCTCGTAATGGAGGGAGTCGCTGAAGATCTGCTGTATGTCGATTCCAAGTCTCGCGCACGCAATCAGGCTCTTTCCGAACTGAACAGGTACGGTAGGATACTGTAAGTGGGTTATGGTAATCATCAATCGCAGACTGAAGCTGAACCTGAACGGCTTTGAGTACGTGGCTCAGATCGTTGCGGGAGATCTGAATGAGAAGGTATACGGTTAGAGACCGCAACGGGGTAGACCGAATCGGAGCTTGCGGTCTCTATATACGGTGGACGGGCTACGGTAGGCTAGGTAGCAATCGATCCATTCGATCCAGCAATCGATCCACCGTCGGTAGCAATCGATCCATTCAGAAACTCTCAGCTTGGCTCGCGTACGAATTCGTACCAGGAATGCCTCTGGACGCGCTGCTCGAGGTGAAGAGCCGGCTTTTAGAAGAGACAAATGCCGGTTGTGCCATTTTGCAGATGCGACGAGAGGACAGAGACGCGATTGCGATGCGACAGCGATATGAGATTATGGGACAGGCAAGGTATACGGTAGTCGGATATCGATTGATTGAATGATTCAGATCGCTGGAGGGATGCGATTCCTCGAACAGAATGGACTGTGCCATCGACATCTCAACTCGAGGAATGTGGTACGGTAGATTGAGGAAGGTTACGGTAGTATCCATTGATTCAGATTGTGATGCTCGAATCGTTCGCCCATCTTCGAGTGAAGATCACTGACTACATGGTACCGTACAGCTTCCTCAACAAGGTATACGGTAAATGCCGATCGAGAACTGACTGATCACCGTAATCTCAGGCGAACGCCCGCCACGTGAACATGGTGAAGCTAGCAGAGAAGACGAATGCCTACCTCTGGTAATTATTCTAGGCCACGCCCCCTTTCTAGCTCCGCCCCTTTCCCAGGTGGTCTCCCGAAGCCGTCAGTAACGAGCGCATCTTCGACATCAAGGCGGACGTTTGGTCGTTTGGATGTCTCTGCTTTGAGGTATCCGAAGCTTCGCCCACTAATCGATAATCTACCGTAGATTATGAACGACGGCGCCCTACCATACTCATTCGAGAAACCACCCATCACAAAGATCACTGCGTACGTTGATCTTTGATCTTTGATCTGTAAGTGATCTTTCGACTCTTTAGATTGAAAACGTTCTTCGATAACAAGCAATCGATGAAGTTGACGGAAGACGCAGCTGAACCATTCATGAACCAAGTCCTGACACGATGTATGAATAGAGATCCCAAGGTACGGTAGGAATGGGCTACGGTAACTAATCGATATGTGCACAGATTCGTCCATCGTTCAAGGTGCTCAATCAGTTCTTCCACGATCTCCTCTTCAATTCGAAACTTGATCCGAGACAGGTATACGGTAGAGTGGAAGGAGAGTATTGATTGATTGAATGGCAGGTAATCGAGAAGGCTTTCTCTGATGGAGATGCAATCATTACGACTGAACTAACAACGTATTGATTGGGTGCACGAATCAATTCATTCAATGGAGTTTCACCCCGTCAAACTTATTCGATAAACATTCGGTTGTCACTTTTGATGAATAGCACAAAGACGAGAGAGATCGTTTGAAGGATGAGACACAAAGTGTACAGAACACATTAGACATAAACTTGGCCACAAAGTTGGACGTTCACATGAAGAAATGTGTCGAAAGGAGTGAATTCGTTATGAGAATGAGGTGTGTCTTCATCATAGATAAGAAGAAAGGCGAGGCCGTTGTAAGGAGAGAAGAGAGAAAGAGGGAGAAGGAAGGGGTTATCATCTGTGGTTGAATAGCCCTGTTGAGCGTATCGTCAGTCCCGCTTGAATTACTCATTTTATCGGGTCATCTCGTTATTGTATCGATTGAACCAGCTATTTTTGTTGTCTGATCCTCTTATCGTTTCAACTAGATTTGAATGATAACGATACGATTGAATGTGTTATTGATCCCTCTTCAGTCATGTTGCTTGCAATGGTGGAGCAAGCAAAGGGCAAGACTCCTTTGGATGATGTTGAAGTGGAAATAGCGATAGTGCAAATGAGGGAGGAGATTGTTATTTGGTTGAGCAAGGACAGTGTTCAAGCATCCTTTCTCAGGGTTCGTTATGTTTAAAAACATATTTTCCAGCCGCTAGGTTCATTCTTAATTTGAGTAAACATCAGTCACTCAGGTGACAGTGCAAGCCATTCGAGATCAAGAAAGTTCAATTGAGAGGGCGACTCTAGAGGCTGTGAAGAAGGCCCTTCCAATGTATCCTCCACTTTCGTATTTAGTATCTGATCTTTGATCTCTTCAGTCCGAGTTGGCGATTCGTTTTCACTATTCCGAGAGCAGAAAAGAAGAAATCGATGGGAGATTCATCATCTGGTTCATCATCATATGGAGGAATGGAACGAGAAAGGAATAGTTCCGGCAAACCACTTATCTGTCTTACTCTACCGAGTGAGTACACTTCTTGTTAGAAGAATTTATAAAATATAAAATATTTTCAGGAGAAAGTTCTCTGGAGGGAATAGCTCCTCGGTGCGAGCCGTACACTCTCAAGAAAATGGCTGATGATTCGAGGGATAAGGAATACTCAAAGATGTACTATGGCAGTAGTACAATCTCTGGAGCAATCTACTTCATGAAGTATGGTTCCTATCACGCCTCTCACCTAAGAATCGACTCATTGTCAGAATAAAAGAGATTTGTCAGCGAGTCAAATTTCGAGGTTGATATTTTGACAGTTTTGGGGTCCACCAAGCCCTACTAGACAACCTATGAACGGAATAGTTCCAGAGATCATTCCCGACCGAGCTGCAGCACCGGTCGGCTGCAGCCTCCTAACTTCAAACCCAATTTTCAGCCCTTCAACGTAGTTCTAGAAATGACTTTTCTGAAAGGGCTATTTTTCCAAGCTCTATCCCTCTGTGTTGATCGTTTATCGATATCTTGTTTCTAAACAGTGCTATACAGAACGAAGTATAAGTAGAAAACCGCTCGAAAACCCACGATTTTTCTTTCACAGATGGATAGCCCTTGCGATGACGATTCGAATGATATGTCTGCGCTCGCAAACGGAGAGGAGTGAGCATGGTTTCATGCCAGAAAACTGTTTTTCAATTTTTGAACTTTATTTTCAACAGTCGATTTCCGTTTCATTTCACATTTTCGCGAGCAATGACCCGGCTTCATTCTTATTTATTCGTTATGTTTCATTCTACTTTAATGTTTAAACTCGGTGTAAATGCGACTTTTTTGAAAGCAGATGAAACATATCGAGAATACAGAGCTGGACGCCGGGTCATTGCTCTCGAAAATGTGAAATGAAACGGAAATCGACTGTTGAAAATAAAGTTCAAAAATTGAAAAACAGTTTTCTGGCATGAAACCATGCTCACTCCTCTCCGTTTGCGAGCGCAGACATATCATTCGAATCGTCATCGCAAGGGCTATCCATCTGTGAATGAAAAATCGTGGGTTTTCGAGCGGTTTTCTACTTATACTTCGTTCTGTATAGCACTGTTTAGAAACAAGATATTGATAAACGATCAACACAGAGGGATAGAGCTTGGAATAATAGCCCTAGCTCTTTCAGAAAAGTCATTTCTAGAACTACGTTGAAGGGCTGAAAATTGGGTTTGAAGTTAGGAGGCTGCAGCCGACCGGTGCTGCAGCTCGGTCGGGAATGATCTCTGGAACTATTCCGTTCATAGGTTGTCTAGTAGGGCTTGGTGGACCCCAAAACTGTCAAACTATCAACCTCGAAATTTGACTCGCTGACAGATTCAGGTCGAATCTTAGGTGAGAGGCGTGCTATATTGTATTCGTACTTGTAATCGTGAATTTGACATCGAATATATTGTAGATGGCTGAAGGAACGAGAGAAAGCGGAACCGGGCTTCAAGAGGAAGTTGCTAATGTCATCCAAGAGGTGGAAATTGAATATTTGTTATTATTTTACTCGAAACATTCTCAGAATCATCACATCATGCTCACACAACCCCAGTCTCCCCTCTACCCAGTGCATTCGCTTGAAGTCCGGAGCGCGAGAGATAACCGCAGAAGTGAGCCGCACCCCCACATCTCTGGTAGTATAGTGGTTAGTATCCGCGCCTGTCACGTGCGAGACCCGGGTTCAATTCCCGGCCAGAGAGAACCTTTTGCCCAATTTTTGATTATTTTAATTACGATGTTACAGGAAAATCAAAAGACTGAAGCAGTCTCAAAGAAGCTGGATAAGGTCTTCCCAACTCCTTTGATCTTTTACAACCCACTGTTCAACACTGACTTTGCGTATGCAGGAAGGAGCACTGTGAGCTTCTTATTTTTACATTTTAAACTGCTAAATCCATCGCAATCACGAGAACAATCTTTTTTTTTCAGGCGGGAGAGCTTCGATACATGCGAGATGGATGTATTCAGGGAGGAGGAACAGTCACGTACGAAATGCATTCTGCTGCCAAGAATAACGATGCAAAGAGAATCGAGTAACTTTAATTTGATTATTTTTCGGGATAATGGGAGGTCTTAAAAACTAGGGTTGCCAGAGGGCATTAGCGATGTGAAGATGTTTTTCTCTTTAGACTTCTCTTCACTTCTGGATACGATCTCAATCTTCGCGATGACAGTGGATGGGCGCCCATTCATTATGCTGCATTTTTGGTACGATTTTCACCTGAAACAACAATAATGAAAGGATTCAGGGTCACCAAATAGCACTCGGAGCACTGATCCATTCGGGTTGCGATGTAAGCGATTGCTGAGGTTGCAAGTTGATCTTTGATCTCTTCATTCTAGGTGAACATTCTGAACAACTCTGGCAGTTCAGCCCTTCATTTGGCCATAATGGCAGTGCAACCATTCGTCGTTGAGTTGTTGTTGCTGCATCCGAAGATTAATAGGGTGAGGAAAGGAAGATTTTAACGAATGAAAATGGAAAATTGCAGTCGGCCGTGGACGCGAATGGATGCACTCCATTCGATCTGGGAATGAGGAAGAAACAGGTACGAACAATAACCAATGAAGGGAACGATGTTCAATATTTAGAATTCGGTCGGAGAAGAACTGGGCAAGCTGCTGTTCCTACTAGAATTCCTTGAAGAATCACCCAAGATTCTCGTGAGTGAACTAACTTTGAACCGACAATGACATCGCCTGTTCAGGTAACCTTCCCCGATCGTCAGTCTGCAATGATGAAGATGGAAGATAGGAAGGATACGAGGGCTGATACACTACTCTATGAAGTACTCACTCAAGATACAGCAATGAAAGCATCGGAGCAGAAAGCGAAGGAGGTTGGGATTACTCTCACAATGAGATGGTTACTAGATTTGGGTGCACGTCTAGTGCCTGAACATCTCATCTGATGCACGGTTGCAAGTTATTTTTAAAAAATTCTAACTTGTGAACCATAATTCGAGGATTCTAATAAGAGCCAGCCAATATTTTTTTGCAGTTGATGTCGTACTTCTCGATCTGTATCGTGAGTGGTGACAAAGGAAAGCATCCTCCATGTATTCAATTGGAGAGTGGAGAATTACCAGCGAGATTGGCCACTGCATGGGGAGAAATGAGTGGAGGATCATGTAGTATTGAGATACGAAGAAATCAATTAATGGCCATCGAAGAGGAGAAAAATGTGAGTGAATAATCACTTGAAAATGAATTAAAAGAAGTAATACTTTATCATAATAACTCTAATGGCAAACAGAGACAATCGAGGTTTTTGTGGCAAATGGGGATCACGATTATTAGAAAGATACTAACTAATAGGGAGCAAGGAAGGGAAGGGAGGTAAGGAAACCCGTGAGAAGGATAGACTTCTCTCTTCCAATCGCACGCTATATCGATGGTCATATAAGACGAGAGAGTAGGGCGAATGGAGAGAGGCAGAGAAAAGAATGGAAGTGAGATGATAATTAGATGAAAGGACAGGGCAACCGGTCAGTTAGCGATCCGTATCGGAGAAGGAGTGTCAATACGGTGGGAATACTGTAGGATGGGCTGATTACGGTAGATCAGTTGAGTGTACGGTAGGCAGTGAGAATGAGAAGGAGAAGAAGGGAGATGGATGATGAAGAGTTGATGCATGCTCCGTCGGGGCAAGAGGTTGAGCACACCTGTAATTTCGAAAGTGAGAAAATCCAAATTCGGTTGGGTTTCACTCTTCCTTCAATAGAGTGCTACTACTACCTCACTACCTCAACATAAGTTGAAACGGTCCTCCTCGCGGGTTTCTTCGAACTTCCATCAGTTGTGATCAAATGACGCAACTGGAATTGATAATTTAATCTTTTCATGATGATTCAAAGGGGGTTTCACTGACCTTTCTATTCTTCTCATCTCCAGCACTCTTCGTATTGTAGAGTGTGCATCCTGAGATATCCTCCAGTGTTCCACAGCGACGAGATGTGATCACTCGGGCTGCATTAAATTTACTTTAAATCCATTATTTTAGAATTAAAAATAGTTGAATTCTTCTACTAGGTCATCCGTATGATACGGAATGCACTTTTTACGCATTGTACTTGTCCCAGTCAGCAAAGACCCTCCTATTCTCTCATTTTCCCTTGGGCGCTTTTCCCTCGTCCTTCCTCCTCATTTCACACCCGATTATCACTCCACATGTTTCTACGATGAATAAGTGCTTTCTTCTCAATTCTTCCCTGGGGGGAAGATGAGGAGGTCCTCAGCAGAAATCGAAAAGTGCTGCTGAATTTACACAAATATAGGAATATTTATAAAGGGTTCTGCACCAAATGAAGTTCAAAATATTCAGTTGTTCCCAGTAGTTTGCAATGGCCCATCTGGTAGATGCCTTCATAACTGGGGGGGGGGGGGGGGGGGGCGAAACAATACACATCTGAAGTGGCCTCAAGTACTTACCACATCTGAGTGTGTTCTATCCCTCCTTCTAAGTACTTACCCCTACGACAACTCCATATGTTCATATGCCCCCTCCTTGATTGTGCTCATAGTCCAAGGTGGGAAAGAGTGTGAGAGGGGGGGGGGATCAGAGGAGGAGGAAGAGACTAATTGGGCATCCAGGCTCATTACGATTCCATAAGGAACGCCCATTTAGAGCCACTCTCGAATTTCGAGAAAGATCTTCGCGTATTTGAACCTTCCTTTGGTCCCGAGTCAATGTGTGCACATGGAATGGCCTCGGGGGACAGATTGATTTATAAACCAGAAAACGTAGAAACTCACGATTTTCTCCCGATCTGAATGAATCGACGATACAATGAGTGTGCGTCTTGTTAGAGCACGGAGTCGGATCCATTAATCCAAGATTGCAACTGAAATAATAGCGATAATAATATTCCCCCAACTATTATAGATAGTATGTTATTCCCAGTTGAAGCAGTAAATAGTGAATAAATAGTAGTGACCACTCTGCAACTGACACATCTCACTGCTATTTCCCCTGCACGAAAATGTGTTCGGGGCAAAAATAAAAGGGTACGGGGTAATGGTTTCCGCAGGAAATTCTCTGTGAGATTGCACTGCAGTTTTGCCCCTTTCCATCAACGAAATTGAGCAGTGATCTCGACATTCCCCAAACTTTTCAAAAGTGGTGCGCAGGAAAATTTGGTAAATGCGCGCAGAATGAAAAGATCCTTCGCAAGATCTCTATATTTGGAGATGTGTTTCAACATTTGCCAATCTATCTATAGAAGCTCAGAGGATAGAGAAGAATACCTGGCCAAAACCCGAATCTTCATCATAACTCACATCTCGGCCTTCTTCTTATTCACATCGTGGTCAAACCATCCATCATTCCGATCGCACTGCAGACATTTGAGCGCCGTGGATACTGTAGATGGGAAGGGTTACCTATCGATAACTGACTGCAATTCTTACCTGACACGCAGACTGTGAGAAGAAAGAGGAAGCGGTAGTTCATCGTAGTCGATCGACAACTGAAATATCCATTGATTATTGCAGATTCGTCCGAATCAGACATCACAGACGATGCTCGTACACGAAATTGCACAATATTTCCAGTGAGTTCACGAATTAAGACCAACGAAAAATGATATTTTTCTACAGGGAGGGTTGGCTGGATACGAGCAGGAAAGACGCAATCTTCATGACGGTCCATCTCCCACCACGAATGGCACAGAGGTATACGGTATCGATCGATAGACTAACGGAATTCATCTGACACAATAGAGAGAAGGGACTCCTATCATTGGTTATTATTGGGCGGGGAATAGACGAAGGAAGGAGAGAATAAGGGATCTCAAGGGAATGGAGAAGGGAGGAGGAGATATGAGGAGAGGTGACCACTTTGTGTCTATTGAAGAAGAAGAAGAGAAGGAAGAGACGTGAACTTGTCAAGGAAGTGGAGGGGAAGGGGAATGAAACTCGTGAAAATCCCGTACCATCCCCGTCCGCTCTTTTAAATGTCAAAATTAAGTGTGCGCGGGAAATAGAGAGGCTATTCACTTCTAAAAGGGATGGCATAGTCTATTCTGAATTGATAGATGACCAAAATTGACAGATGTTTCAATAACAAATTTCTGCAACGTTGTGGAACTTGAAGTGAACGACGATGGGAGGGGACCTCAATTCATCAACCCTTCCCTTACTTCTCGTCCTCCCTCTCCATAATCCCCTCCCACTTTCTGAAACACTCTCAGAGGGTGAGAAAACTGAAGGACTGAAGGGAAAGCGTTTAGGATTCCGTTTGAATTGCTCCCAAATACAGTCGCAAATCAGTGCAACAGGTAGTTGATGTTCAAAGAGATCTGCGCTTACAGAGGGATATGACCTAGGGTGCAAAGGCTAATTAAAGTATCTAAGAGAGGAGGGAGGGGAGGGGGGAGAGGGCTCTCGGAGATCCCTCCCTCTCCGATGGCATGCTACGATAGAGAAACAATTGAAAGGAGTGGGGGAGGAGACGTGAAATTAGAAATGACCAAGGGGAAAGGGAGGAAACAATACCGAAGAAGAGAGAGAGGGCCACTTCATCCCTTGAGTGGGTTAGACCGACGAATCACAAAGTAAGTAAAGAGAAGGAAGGAGGGTATCTAATCTAAGAGTCTATGCCAGGGGGGGGGGGTACAGTATCTATATATCGTATCTAATCTTCTCGAAGGTGACTCACGGGGATCTGTTTTCGTTGTGACCAGGGACAGTTTTGCAATGGATGAGACTGTCCGCTAGATGAAAACATGGGAGGAAGGAGAAGATGGGGAATGGAAGGGAGAGGCGAAAGGGACACGAAGATAGAGGGTAATCAGATCCAATGGTCGAATCTGTGCATGAAAGAGATGACATCTGAGCCCCGATATTAGATGATATTAGAGAGGAGGAGAGGGGAGAGGGAGATGTTCAATGTGTGATAGAGTGATTGATACGATGGAGGAAAGGGGGAGGGAATCAGATGTGAGAGAATGATGAATGAACTGGGATATCAACTGATGGGCAAGGACCTGGAAGATGTTCAACGATTACAACCATGTCCTTGAGGACCCCAACCCCAGGGAAGACCTCTCTTGAATGCGGGAGAATGGGGAGGAGTGAGGAAAATCAAACACGTGCGTTTGTTTGAATGAG
The DNA here is from genome assembly GCA_000180635.4 of Pristionchus pacificus. Lineage (NCBI taxonomy): Eukaryota > Metazoa > Nematoda > Chromadorea > Rhabditida > Neodiplogasteridae > Pristionchus > Pristionchus pacificus. The sequence continues at coordinate 9,817,119 of CM026579.1, read as the reverse complement.
GAATGGTCGAGGTGATTAATGCGAGAGGACTCGAGAAATGACCAGTTATGACGGGCTGCAAAAAGTGAGCCATTTCGCGCAGCTGTGATTGAATACGAAGAGGACATCTGTATCTATTGGACGGGGATGGAGAGGGGAAGAGAAGGGGAGGGTGGAAGGAGGTGGGAAGTGGCCCTAAACGAGCCATGATTATGATTCACTCAAGGTGTTCAGACAGATGGCGACTGGAGATAAGATATGGATTACGGTAGATGCCAATCGACAACTGAGTCCTCGTTTACCCCCAACGAGTCTCGAGTGATGGGTTTCAAGTGGAAATCCGATGCGCCAGTCAAGGGGATCACTCCCTATTTAGCCCCCCTGAAGGAAGCTGCAAATATTAACCGAGCTTAGGTTACCCGCAATGCGATAAGTAGGGAGCGAATGGCGTGATGAAGTGTGGGAAAGATCAAAGATCAAGACGAACGATTGTTATGAGAGTTGAGCGAGGGCTGAAACAATTGACTTGTTCCCTTCCATGATACCACCCGCGAGGGGGGGGAGGGCTAGTTCCCCCTTCTCTCTCTGTGATGGATTGCACTGTCGGATGTGGAGACAGGAAAGGAGAGACAGGGAGAGGAGAGGGGAGAGGGAGTCTGCCATAGAATCCCCGAATTAGTTAGCCCCTTCGAATGGTTGCACAAAACAAGTAGAACGAGAAAATTGGCTACGCTTATTGTTAGGTGTTCTTCATAAGGAAATGAGAAGGTGATGGAACCGCGGGCATTAATTTAGGATACATTCATTCTACAAAAATATGTGTATCCTGTAGTTTGCAACGGAAAAGTAATATGCGAAGGATCGGGCAGTGGATAATCAAAGGCTAATGAAAGTAGACTACCTCTCTCGCATACATTTGCATCGCCGATTGATCTACCCCTAAAGGGAGGGGAGGGGAGGTGAGAGGGGGAGGGGGACGGAGGGGAGGAAGGAGAAGGAGGCTTCAATGATGAGCAATGCGGATGAATGAATAAGGGACGGCGAATAAGGGTCTCTCTCGAATATGGAAGAAGTCTTACTAGAAGGGCCAGTGAGGATTCACTCTCTTTTATAGAATCCAACCATTGATACGAATGAAGGAATTGAAGTGACACAAGCTTTGCATATCCGAAAGATTAGATAAAAGTGTGAAATCTTTGAGTAGCCGAAAGATATCTAAGAGAGCACCCGGAGGGGGAGCCAAAGTGGAGGGAGGAGGTGAGAGGCCGCGCAGCTTCCGCCAATTAGCCCCTGCACTCCCACGAGAACTGTGATTCAGCAAAATCATTCGCAGCGAGCAGGATTAGAACCTACGCGGGCAGAGCCCATTTGATTTCGAGCCAAACTCCTTAACCACTCGGACATCGCTGCACTTGAACGCACAGCCTGAGGTCACGCTTATCAACTCTGAGCGATGATATACGGTGATTGATACAGGGATTAGCAAAGGTCGAGAATGGGTATGTTTGAGATGGGTGAACACAAATATGAGAGGGGAGAGGGTTGCATAATGACTAGGTAATGGAGTCAGCGATGGGAAAGACTGATGATCAGATGGAATGACCCAGTGAAGGAAGGAGGGAGTCTACAGAGATTTGTGTTGATGCGAGACAGAGGGAGGGGAGGGGGAGGGGCATCTATGAAGGGGCCAAGATAATCTCGTATCCAATTACGATATGCGCATTCTTCCTCTCTCTTTGGGGGACTACTCTTTTGAGGGAGCGGAGAGATCAGAGAGACTCCCCTTCTGTATTGAACGGAAGTATGCACAGTGAGAGAGAGAGAGGAGAGAATAATTAGTTGAGACCATATACAGGCGCTAAATAGGAAGAGAAGAGGGGGAACAATATGGTGAGGAAGATGGAATACCACGAATGAAGACGATGTAGACAAATTAGAGTACAGTTTGAAAGTTAGGAAGTGTAACTAATACTACAAGCCATGTATTCTGACTTCTCCCGGAGATGCTCTGTGGATAATGCACTAATGCGGCTACTAACGTATTTCGGTGTGTTTTTGGAGTGAAGAGTCTAAGAGGGGAAGAGGAGGAGGGAGTTTATTGCCCTTCGTAGAGAGGCACGAAGAGAGGGGTCCATCAACGATAGGATAGGAGAGAGAGACCCAATATATGAGAGGGTGTACCGGAAATAGCCATGATATGGACATACAAAGGAATGGGAAAGAATGAGAAGGGGAATACTACGAATTACACCAATTCAATATTCTGTAGACAGTTGACAAGTAACAGTACAAATACGACAGTTTTGGCCACTGGACTAAATTGAAACGAATCTGTTGACCAAAAAAAACGAATGCGGGTGGTCTCGTCGGTCCTCAAAAAGGGAGGCGAGATGGGAATTGGAAGAGTCTCAAATCTGAGTAGGAAACGCTGACTGCAGTTGATTGTTGTGCCGGAAATCAGTTAGAGAATGAAGAAGAAAAGTGGACGAATGACCAATTGGAAGAAGAAGAAGGGGAGGGAACGGAGGAGGAGGTTATCTACTTCGAAGGGACATTACTGAATTAATCAAGTCGCTTGTACGACGAGGGTAGTCCAATACGAGTTATGACGGGACATAAAGATAAAAGAGAGAAGAGGGTCTCTCTTCATTCATCTGATCCCTTGTCTTCTCTATCTACGAGAAAGAGAAAGAAGGACTCACCACTTGAGAGTTCATTTAAGTATTTTATGTAGGTCCTAAGCTCGCCGCGAGAAACATAAAAATATGAGGAGGAAAATGAAAGAAGAAACTTTGGATTCATTTTGAGAGGGAGGGATCAGAGAGGGGAAAAGGGAAGAGAAGAGTTGAGATTCCTCGCGAGAAGTCTCCTTCTTCCACCGTGTGAATTGGATAGAAGCCGATTTATGAATTAATTAAAGATGTGTGCGGTAAAATAGATGATAAATACAGAGAAGGGACTACGAAAAAGAATGAAGTTACTCATTTAGAGATTCTTTTGAACCTGAACATTTTTCGGTCCTACAAAACAAGCACTTCCTACTCATAAATGACGGGTCAACAAAAATGTGGAACCGTGCTAATGTAAGGGTCGCCGGTCAGAAGTTACTGAGAAAATAAGCGCCTGTGGGTCTTCTCTCGAAGGGGCAGTCAGCATAACGATGGTTTGGTCGTAGTAATGAAAAAGAGGAGTGACGACCCACAGGGATATTGCCGACCCCCTCTCTTACACACAAAAGAGAGCCACGCACTTTAGTTGATGAAAAAATGGAAGGAAGAAAGGGGACAGAGAGGTAATGCAGTGCTAACTTGAGCTGTTGGGCGGAATCAAATCGGGGCCAAAAAGAGCTGATCACGGGGAGGAGGCTAGTTCACATGAAAAACGAACAATTTGAGTGCGAGCAAGTGTGGATTAATAAAGTGGAATGGGAGAGATTGAAAGGGGAGAAATGCAGAGGAGAGATTTGTAGAGGAGGAAAGAGAGGGGAAGTGAGGGATTGTCATAACCGGAGATGGATGTTCCAAGTCTGACTTCTGGACGTTGAATTCAGACGACAATTTATTGGATAGCAACGAAAATTGACTTGCACAGAGATCAAAGATCAATAATTTCAGTATGGCGGATACTCTGGATCGATTGCCTCGGCGACTGAGGAAGATGGCTGAAAGATCAGCGGATGAAAGGGAGAGACTATTGAGGGAGATCGAGATTGAAGTCAGTTATCGATCGATACCGTACCCCTACCATATCCCTTGCAGACCTCTCTTCTCGACAAGAATCTCTCCTACTCTGAACGAGAAGCGAAATTCCTGGCAAAGGCAAGAAAATCAATAACGTACGGGTGCAGACCGTATGCTTGTGTCGTAGAGTATATAATGGTAAGTGGAGGAGGGGGGGGGGGGGTGGATGATCTACATACCGTCAAGCGGGAGGAAAATGAACCAAGCACGGGAAAATCCGGGAAAATCCGGGGAAAACCCGCACCTGCTGGCAAACGCGCCACAGTTGATGAAATGACTCAATATTTCGATTTTGGGTGTTTCAAGTGATTATCTAAAATGTATCGTGAGGAAATTTTAATTGGTTGGTTTTAAATAGTCAAAAGCGTGTATCCAAACGTCATCCGGGAAATTCAATTTTGAGAGCCGGGAAATGGCAAACTCACAATTTTACTGGAATTGATATATTTATGTTAATTGAGGTTTTCACTGATATCTAGAATATTAGGAAGCTCATCCCCACAGATTTTGGAGATTTCAGCGTTACACCATTTCCCGGCTCTCAAAATTGAATTTCCCGGATGACGTTTGGATGCATCCGTTTGACTGTTTAGAATTAACCAATTTAAATTCCCTCACGATACTTTTTAGATAATCACTTGAAACACCCAAAATCCAAAAATTGAGTCATTTCATAAACTCTGGCGCGTTTGCCAGCAGGTGCGGGTTTTCCCCGGATTTCCCCGGATTTTCCCGTGCTTGGTTCATTTTCCTCCCGCTTGACGGTAGGGTGACACGATGCTGGGTACTTTTTCGTATTTCTTCAATAGTACTACTATTCACCACTACTATCAGTATGAGCATTCAAAAAATGAAGGGTTTGGGCAACAGCGAAGTTACGCAGGCAGTGATAGCCAATGTTGAATCAATTGATAAGGATCACGAAGGGATAACAAAAGAGCCGACGGTATAGTTGCACAACCGTATGATCACAATGATGATCATCGGTCTTACGCAATGAGTGAGACAGCAACTCGAGACTCGAGATGAAAGGAGAAGGTGAGAAGAGAGGAGGACTAAAATACGCGCGCACCGGTCACTCTCCCTCGTTGCCTCGTGAAAGAAAACGGAAGAATTGCGATCTGAGTGAGAGAGAGGGCATGGAATGAAGAGAGCACTAGGTGTTGCCCCTAGTGAAAGAGAGAAGGGGGGAGCCATGAATGGTCGTGTAACGAAGTAGGATTCGTCGTCCTGCTCGAAATGCGACGGAAGTGCGCGAAGAGTAAACGTCGGCCACCTGGTGGTGTGTGGCCACACCATGCGCCGGAAATGGATTGAGAGCATCGTGGTTATGTTTACGAGTGAGGATTAGAAGGGCAAACTAGGAGGATGGGAGGGGAGAGTTCGATAGAATGCTCTCTCCCTTGGTCAAGGCGGGAACCATCCTTTGGAGGCTTCATTCCCATTCAGTCACAGTCAATAGACTGTATGCAATGACCCGTTCAGAGGGAGGGAAGATAAAAGAATGGAGAGGGCTGGCACCAAGATGGACTCGGTTTCGGTGTGAGTGACCAGAGTGGAACCATACCAGACAGGTGGGCACTTGGGAATGGGATAGGGGATAGAAAGGAGTTAAGGGAGAACATTGAGGCAGTTTTACACGATCGACACGGGACATAACGAGGTTTCCTGTGGGGGACATAAATGGGAAAACGAGGAGAGACAAATTGGAGGAGGTTTGGAAGAAGAAGACAGATGGAAGGAAGATGGTTGGAAGTTCGTGAATAATAACAGTCACAAAGAAGGGTCTAAGCAGCAGTTAATTGCTCTTGTCGGTGAAACTTCCCACGAACAAAGATATTTGTTTAGAAAGAGAGACTGATGATTGATGGGGGGGGGGGGGGGGGGGGGTAATGTGGATAAGTGTGGAAACAGGGGATATCATTGTCGCCCCCCCTCTCTCTCTCTCTCCATCCTCTAATGGATGGCTATCGAGAGTGACCATCATTAAGACCATCCTAGATTATGGAAAGAGAGAGAGAGACTGAGACCACTCAATAGCCAAACAGGTGATCGTAGGGAATGGAGAAGAAGGAATGAAATGGAGAAGGACAGCGTGGGATGGCTATCAAATCAGCCGGAATGAAGAAAGTGGCTTATTATTACCAGTCTCAATAAAGGAAAAACAAGAAGCGATTGATCCAGTGGAACGACTGGGATCAATGTGGGGTCTGTTCAAAGTGGGTTAGCACAGAGGAAGGGGGAATCCCCCCTAGAAAGAAGTTATGTGACCCTCAATTAGAAACCCCTGCTAGACTGAAGAGATTCTGTTGTTCTTAGAAGTGGAATTGATGAATGGATGGAACTCTGATAGAGGACACTTGAGAGTCCAGAAGGTTGAGAAGAATGAAGTCCATGTCTCTTCATTTGTTGTCATCTCTCGGTTGGGGCATACAATTCCTAGTATGAAGGACTAGGGATGAATGGTAAGGGAAAAGGTGTTGAAGTTCACAATGGTTCAGCTTCAAATTCTTGGCATCTCATTTTCTTCGATCATTTATCCCTAGATACATCCCAGCCGAATTCATGATATTTTCAGCCGCATTCGGACAGCTGTGGATTCCTCGGAGTGAATGAGGATGGAGTACACGTTTTCACCTTCGATCAGGTATGACAATATCACATTTTGACGAAAAGTTGTTTCTTGTTCCGCGCGTAACGAAATTGCTATTAAACTATCGTCGCGTTTAAAATTAAGCTTTAATTATATAATTCCTGCTTAATGAACGCGAAACCATACCAGAAATCGAGTTTTATCATTAAAAAATATGATAAAGTAGTAAAAACGGGCGAAAAACGCGTGAAAAGAAGTGAAAGTGGGCGGAGCTAACGCGTTTGCCGCGCGGAATAGTTTAGTAGGTGTGCAATTACCATCGTATCATTTTAAAAATGTGATAGCCACCCACAGATTAACAAATGAAGTTCTCAGAACCTCTTCGAATCGTATCGATGGGAAAACTTCTTCTTCTCTTCTTCCTCTTCTGCCGATGCTACCGTTATTCAATTCGATCACCACACGAAAGAACACACTTTCACGGCGCATGTTCATGATTCGGTATCGTAAGATTCAAATGCTCAGCGGAGACGCTACGGTGTTTAGCGCATAATACGGAACGTTTTATTCCCTTGCTCATAATTGACTCTAAAATTCTAATTTTGTCAGTATGTGCAACTAGTGCCTCTGGGAACCGATTAGGAACAAAAGCTAGGGCCTGAGACCCTCTAGTCAAAATGTGAAATGAACGATATGAATCGGATTACGCGGAACGGTTTATTATTTTACGATATGTGAATTAAAAATATGGACCCTTCTTTATTCATTCCGGCCACTTCACTTCCAGCCTAAATGTCTTCACAGTTAGGCAGAAGAAAGGGCAAGCCGACTAGCATTATTGACCCTTTAGTAGCGCATAAAATTTGGAGGACTTTATTACTCGAAATTTTCATTTTGACATGGCGTTTGCCATGTATTTTCTATCTGCATGCTTTTCTGTAGTCGCTGCTAATAATTCTTCAATTTCAGTTGGTAGCTGCAGCGATTCTCCGTCTGTGCGATTATTTCGCCCTTCGAAGTCGAGGAATAAGAAGATAGAGCCAAATAAATAATTAAATCAATATTTAATTATGCATAAATCAACTTTATCGATTGGCAACACTCGTTGGTGCACACCCGTGTGGGAAAATACTCGTTCTGAACAAATTAATTTCTTTAGTAAAAAAATCGTGGGTGATCATAATGCAAATTTTTCTATAATGTCTTCGTTTCCACTTCGAGATAAGGAACGAGATACCGTAACCAGTACTGAAGAGGGGATGATTATCGATTGATTGATTGAGGAGCTTACGGTGATATTGAAAATGACGAAAAATAGAGGGAAGATGACACGGGAGATCAAATCGATTCGTCGTGAGTGCTCACGGTACTTCACCTGCCATCGTGCAATTGTTGTCCTATTTGGGAATCAATAGAGCCTACGATTCTGTGTGGTTTCGGCCTTTATTCAAAAAATATCCGGATAAAAGAAAATGTAATCATACCTGCCACAGTGATCCCCACCACGACAATCCCACTCGAGCAGTGCCCATTTGGGTGAGGGCGATGGGGTTGGAGAGGAGGTGATTACTGAAATTAGTTGTTCGATTAATTAATTAATTAACCAAGATAAAACTACTTGCCTGATGACCATGCTGTGCCCGTTGTTGTTCATTCGTGGAGGTTCCATCGGGAGTGCCTGAGCATTTTTGAAAATAACAACATTGTATCTTTCATCTGAACTTACGGTGTAATGATGGCCGTTGTACGCCGAGTGATTATTCGCCTCGCTTTGTCTGAAAATGAGCAGTTTTAGAATTGTTTTTTCGAATTTCTGGCAGCATTTCTTTGAAGAATAACTGACAATCGATAGAGCATGTTGGTCTGATGTCGCGTTCTGTACTGATTCCTCACAATATCCTGCCTCGCTGCCCAATTTACGAGTGCGAATTCGAGCAAAGCGCCGAAGATGAAGGCTGCAATGGAGAAAGTTCACCATTTTCAGAGAACAAAGGGAATTTATTGAGGGGGAGAATGGGAAGGCGGGTGCGTTGGCTCTAAAAATTCCATTGGTTAGCTATGAATTCGTTTAGGCTACATGTTGTCTATATTTCTATAATATGAAAATAATTTCGTTAATATTGAAAAACAAATCCAAACGCTGACCGAGACAGACTCCAATCCAGATATCGATAGCCTTCGTGTAACTGACTGGAGGAAGATTCGCATTCACACCAGACGCCTGACATTTATCCTCGTTTGACTTTTAATTTTAAAGCCTCGATTTTCAAAGATGATTCGTGTTTTAGGTAAAATTCTCCGAAAATTCATAGCTCAAACCTGAGTGGTCATGGTGAGCAGCGTGGTTACTCCCAACGTGACTCTCGCTGGCACCGAATCCTTGTCCAACCTAGAAACGAAAGGCTATTTTTGTACAAATAAACAAGAAAAACAGGGAAAACTAACCAGAAAGAGACCCAGGACACTGCTACTAACATGAAGGAAGGAATATACAATTGGAGGAGATAATAAGAGAATTCCCTCTTCAATTCGATCTCGGTACGGAGGCAGGAATAGACTCCTGAATGAATTCATTCGTTGCTACGTTTTAGAAGCTCTTCATTTTGCAAACGAATACGATTACCCGATTTTTCCATCACTATTATGTCTCATCTTAGCCATGAATGGAAAAGAACAGATAAATAATGTCACCAGTATTCGTGACCGATGTACAGCTGTTCGTTCGTACATCAGAAAGAATAAATGAGGGCAGAGATTCCCTTATTCCATCCTTGATCTGGATCGGTTTAGAATCCTTCCAGTGGTATTCTGCAACGATTCAATTCCTTCTTCAAATGGGGAAATGTGGTTTTGACGTACCAATGTCCTTGGTGGTGTAGGCATACGATGCAAAATCGATGAAGCAAGTTTGGACGTCGAGTGGATAATCGACGAGCCTCATTGGACACGAGAGAGTCAACGTCAGTCTAAAGCAATCTTTGATCCACGCAAACTATTTTTTACTTCTTCACTACATTTTTACGATGCAGAACACATTGTTGGACCTACATATTCTCAGTTCCCAGTTCATGCATGGCAAATAGCCTCACATCACTCTTGGACCAAGTGGGCGCTACTTCCCATTGGTCCTTGACCACTGAACTGATCGATATCACCATATACCTGCATGAGTACAGTATCCGTCCCGTTCCATTGTAAACTCGAATTAGGACGTTCGGTTTGTCAATCATGTGCTTTTTCCCGTCTTTCTCATTTTGGAAGAATGTATCCGGAACCTGAAGAGATTGAAGTTCAACTCAAAATATGGAGAAAAGCAGGAAATTGATTGATGCAAAGTTTACACTCGCTGTAGATGCCCTTTCAGTTCAACTTAGCCTTACCCAAATCTTCTGTTCTGGAGATAGTACGATGTGTTGTAGAATGGGAGAATTGAAGTAGAGACGCTCATCAACCCATTCCTTCATAAATAACAATTAATTATTCAGAGTTTGCCCCGTCGAAAGATATGGTTAGTGAGTATTATTCAACAGAGCAAGTCATTCCTAGACGGTTAGACGATCAAAACAATAGAGACTTCTTCTTTAATGGGAATATAGAACGAGAAGAGAGGAGATCGTACTGATATACGACCGATAAAAAATACTCTTTTGCCATTGTGAACGGCTAGACAGCTCTAACGATGATTTCTTTCACTAGAAGAAGATGAATAAATGAAGAAACAAACTTCTCGAAATGTGAAATGCAATGAGTATTCCATGTTAACATCGTCCACTTTCGAGATACTCCTGGAAAAATAATTGGTGATGGTGGAAACGTGCAATTTCTTCAATTTTCCAGTGCATTCGTTGCAGGAATAATGGAAAAGGAAGATAATAATAACGTACCGTAGATACATATTCGCATGCACATCAACTGCCGTTGCATCGGATGAGATTGGATTGAGGGTTCCTCTGAATTTAGTGATTTTACATTTTCGAAATTCCTCAAATAAAAAGAAGACCCTACAAGATAAGAGAAAGCATGGAATACCTCGGTCTCACTCTATAATCGTAATCAGATTCCCTCGAGATTAATCGATTGATCAGTGCTTGCTCGTCCATTAACTTCTCGTACCTTCAATTATTGATTAAATCTCGAAAACCGGAAGTTCGACTCACCCAGTGTCTCTGAATTTCTCTCCACTCGTTTGGAGAATACTTTGCTGTACGAGCAGAAGCACAGAGAAGAACATCCCTCCTCGGTCCACTAGAGCATCCTGACACGAAGAGTTGGAGTACGGTATCGATTGATTACGATGGCGAATTAACAGAAGGAATGACTCGGTCGAGGAAGGGATTGCCTTCCACTGCTAAGGGAGGAAGCGACTCGTTCAATAATTCAGTGACTTTAGAAGGGGAAATTCGGAGAGGAGGGCTTTGTGGAGGGAGGGGAAGAGAAAGAAGAGACGACTGCAGATACAGAAGAGATAATTATTGGGCTGATGGCTGTGTGTAAAAAGATCGGAATTTAATGGGGATGTAAGAGGAGGGGGAATGGAATGGAGAATAGAGATCGCGTGTACGAGGCAATGGATAAAAGGAGGAGGAGGAATGGAGGGGGTGGTGGTCATTGGAAAGAATGGGATTGAGATACATGAAGATAAGAGGACGGACCAATCAGGAAAGTAATCAAGAATAATGTGCTCGATCAGTTAGATAGTGAGCAGTGATGTGTGAGACTTGATTCACCTGCTTTGTAGATATCACATTGTTGATTATACCATCCATTACCAATTACGTATCTACAGAGGCAGCAAAAACAATCAAATATCACTATTTCCTCTTATCCAAACAAAGAATAAAATATATTGAGGGAAGTGTGAAGAACCAGAGTGAAACGAGAGAAGATGTAAACTTTATGAGCAGATGGGAAATTCCTCGTGAATTTCAGAGAATGAAATAAAACAGATTGAGAAAGTTCAAGGAAATAAAGAGTGGAATGAAGAAAAGCAAAAATCGAAATGAGAGTATTTTGATGACGCCCGTGGTGCAATATTACGAATTTAATATTTAGCGAGAGAATCGCGACGAAATTGAGGAGAAGAGAAAAGAGCAATAACTATTTTCCTCGATCTGGAGAAAATAGAGGGATTCTGAACGGATTGGTAGACGAGTCTCAGAGTATCCAATGGATGGGAAAGGGAATCTTGTGATAGAAAAGGGAGAACATTGGGAGCCAAACACTTCCTCGAGTCCACTGAAACATTCGAGTCGCTCTCGGTTCATATTTCTGATACGAATCGCACGTAGAGTATAATACTTGTGAGGAGGATCTATGGTTAGGGAAAATTGCAAGTGGCAAACAAAATCACGAGAATAGAGAGTTGCCAAGGGTGAGAGTTGGTCTGAATGATCAGTGAGGATTGATCACGGGTTAGAAGGGAGAAGAGATGAGGAGAAGGAAGGGAAGAACCACGTTTGAATCGCGAAGAAGACTACGTCACACGAGAGTCATAGACAATAAGAAAGAGTAGATAATAGGAAGAATTCCAGGAAGGATTGCATAGATCAATTCAATGAATTCAATTCAATGGAATTGAGTCCTTTTCTGACGTCGTCAACTCTTGATTTCTTTAAAGGGGAACAACATTCTCCGATTTCTAATCCGTCCTTCGATCCGTCTAGAATATTCCCCTCTCTTCTTCTATTCTCTATTCTATTCCAGTGCTAATCTCAATCTGAAGAGGGATTGAAATATGACGAAGACCTGATGGAGAAGAGCACATGAAGACCGAAACTTGAAGAGAGATTGAAGAGATTGAAGAGTCAATGGAGGATTACTCAGGAAGAAAACGGTGTGGAGCATGCTGCATAGACCTTAGAAGCGAGTAGAAAGGTGAAATCGGGAGGAACTAAAGAAAGGGAAGAGAATGAAGATGAATTGAGTGAGAAGAGAGATGTCTACACTGTCATGGAGATAGAGAAGACTGTGAGAAGACAAAGATGAGGAAATAAACACATCATCATCTACTATTATTTATACCCATCCGGGACGATTTATGCCAAGTGTTTTCTTCACTTTAACAACACAAGAGATATTTTGATCGATTGCTAGATTCTATACAATGTAAAGCAATAAGGGAAAACGAATGTTCGACCATTGCCGATTACTGTTTTCCACAATGGAATAAGAACGCCATTATGAGCGAATATTTACGACGAGAATTATCAGAGGGAGAAAACAAGGGGGAGAAAGTGATCGGAGATGAAGAGAAAGACTCGGAATAATCTAATTGAGTGAGTTTCGCGCATCTCTGAATAGACATGAATAAATGCAGGATAGGTCGGCGCGTGCGAATTGAGAATACAATTGATAATGACCTATAATTTACATTCCGAGAAGTCGTGCTTAGACTATGCAGTCATCACGGGGACCAAATTTTTTCTTTCGAGACAAAAGAGATAGACTAGAGGGTGTTTGCAATGAGCATTCGTGCAAGAAGTGAGAGGGAGTTGCAATTTAGAGACACGAAGGGCCATGAAGAAGAGTCCTTCTCAGAGGGAGATGTCAAAGAGGAGACCGACTGAGGAAGAGGGGAAAGGCCATCTCAGTAGGTCACTCTACTAGATTGAACATGTTGCCGAAAAGAAGGACTGCGATACTCGATTGAGGGAGAAAGTATTCATTACGAATGGTTTGTCTCAACCTTTCACTGAAAAACGCGGTTGAAAGTGAAAATGGATGGAGAAAGGAGTCGATCCGTAACCTTTTCCGGATTGAAGCTGACCCTACCCCATTACCTACTCCTTTTCACTTTGGCCCCCCAACGGACTTTCTGTCCATTCCACCACTACCTTCTCCCTATGAAACGATTGCTACTGGTTATCCTTTTCCACTCTGTTTTATCGTCTACTCAACTGTGGAAGGCATTCCCTATACGATATACGGTCGGAGATGGAAGTAAGTCATTTTAAAAAAAAGCCTTATCAGCTAAGAACTTTGAGCCGTAGAAATTTTTCAAATGACCAGTGCTATTCCATTTGAAAGGAGTTTTCTAAGTAGAAGAAGAGGTCGTAATAGGTACGCGTAATGAGGAAAAACCTTCATGAAAGACCAGGAAAACGAAGGAACTGTCAGTACTAGTGAAGGGATAAGGGCAGTTCTTAGGAGGATTGAGAAGAACGACAAGAGATGTCCCGAGATGGCTCAATTTAGAAGAGGATAGAAGGGGAACGGGCAAGATTGAGTAGAGATAGGAGAGAGAACTCATTCAAAGACACAGGCTAATTCACTCCTTTTCTTCCCTTTTCAGTCAACGAGAAGTTGATAGAAGAAGTACTTGAAGAATGGATGAGAATGACTTGTGTTCGATTCCAAAGGACCAAGGGAGAACAAGAGAACAATCTACAGTTTGTACGGGCACAGAGGTTAGTTCGAATGCTGAGGAGCACCTCTGTAATACACTATCTATTCATCTCTCTGTATGGGAAGAGAACATGTGAAAAAGGATCAAATTTGCACAAATATCCCTCTCTTTGGACCGTTGGTTGACCAGAAAAACTTCCTCAACTGGGGTTCAGAGAAACTGGAAATGAACCATGATCAGGCGCTTTTCTTTTGTTTTCGTCGGTCTGTGAGAGATGACGGTACTGTTGTTCTACCACCTGTAAGAAAGAGGAAGGCACAAGCTGTTATGACAGGGGAGAAAACGGAAGGAATGGACCAAATTGGATTCACCACTGGTGATTCGGTAAGGTTGATCGAGGGTCCGGGGGAACGGGAGGGGAGGGGATGGGAAGGGCGGTCCAATCGGTTGTTGTTGAGGGAAGTAGACAAGATGGATTAGACTTGAGCGTGTGAATCGAAGGAGGAGGTACTTCGTGTTTGTTCCATGAACATTTTCAGTAGAAAAGAGAATGGAACAACGGGATTAAACGTTCAAGATGAGGTTTATACTGCAGAAAATAAGCGCTATAAAAAGTAGGATTTGGAGCGCGCGAGAAGAGAAGGGGAATGAGGAAATTATGAATTGAATAAAGGAAATAAGGATGGAGAGGAGAAGGGAGAAGAGGAGGGGAGGATACTTGAGAGACACTTCATTGTGGATCAACCAATGACGACAATAGGATTCCCCCTTCGAAGGAAAGATCAGACCAAGGACTGAATGGGGGAAATCACGTACGATTGGATAGTCATGACGTAATCTTTGCTGCTGTGCAGGCAATATTTTACGAGTCTCATGGGCAGAAGAAGAAGGGGTGGCAAATAGGATTAGATTCTGACTGAGGTTGACTCACAAGTGCTAGAGATACAAGAAGAGTGAAGGGAGGAAGTACCCGAATATAAGGAAGGATGTCCCATTCTGCCACCTTCTCCCCTCCCTAACCCATCCCCTCCCTCCTCATCCTTCCTCCCTCTCATCCCTAAGCTCTCCTTCTAAATGGACGAGTCTATTGTCTATGACGAACTTAGGAAAAGTCGGAGCAGAAAGAGTCCGAGAACAAATTATGAATACGTAGTCAGTCTCGAGACTATGAAAGGTGTGGGCATAATGGGTTCGAAACAGAGGGGAGAAAACGTTGAAAACATGTTGATTTCGTTTTCGTCCATATGAAATTGTTGAGGAGTGGGCACAGCCGATTTAATTGCGACTGAAATCTGGTGAGACGCCGAGTAAAAAAGTGATGCGTTATTTATTTATGGCCTCGTGGAGACGAGATTGAGAGGGGCGTATGGGAAAGGAAGAAGGAAGGAGAGTCTGTATAGAGCCATTATTCGTCCCTGATCTAGAAGAGAATATGAAAGGAATACTCTCACACTGCATCATTTCGGACAGTTTTGAATGAACTCTTTCAGAGTGAACTCCTTTTGATACTATGAAAAGATTCTCTCTTTCGGAAGATGAATGGAACGTTTCATCATCACTAGCCAATACTCTTCATTCAGTTGCTTTTCGCACATTGGACGAGTTCGTGCAGATTCAAATCAAATGATCGGAGTTCATCCTGCTTGTGAGATAAAAGGTGTACTACTTCATGAGATAGGTAATAAATACAGTCCTGGCTAATCCCCCATGAAAACGGGGCGCCCGGGGCGTCCCGGGGCGCCCCCCTCGCTTCTGGCGCCTCAAGACATTTTCAAATTGGGCCCAATTTGTGTTCGTCGTATTCTCCGTTCAATTCTGCGTCGATTCATGTGAAAAAATAAAATAAAATATTTAATTATAATTTACATTTTGATTTTCAAAGAATTGTCGAATAAAACGATTCATGCATCGTAGAGTACACCTTGCGGTATTTATCAACTGCTGCTGCAGAATCCTTTGATAAGTACCGTAGAACGTACTCCGTGATACACGAATCGTTTTATTCGCCACTTTTTTGAAAATCAAAATATAAATAATAATTAAAAATTTTAATTGATTTTTTATTATGAATCGACGCAGAATCGAACGCTGAATACGATAAACACAAATTGGGCCCAATTTGAAAAAGGTCTGTAGACGACAGAAGCGGGGGGACACTGGGGGACGCCCCGGGACGCTCCGGGCGCCCTGTTTTCATTGGGGGAATCGCCAGGACTGTATTTGGTGCATTTCTCGTTTTCTATTTGAAGAATGTTTGAAACACAACTCATTCATCGAACCGACCTTTGACCTCTTCATCCTATATTCTCAGGTCACACTCTCGGTCTTCATCACACTCACACTAGAAGAGATCGAGATCGATACGTCGTTCTCAGAATGGAGAATGTACGGTAGGTATATACGCTAGCATGGAAATATCGATTGGTAGATCACCTGCGTACACTGCTGATTTCGTGAGAAGAGTAAGAAGAGGAGTACTGGATGGAGTACCGTATGATGTGGGCAGTATCATGCATTACTCGATTACGGTAGGTGGTGGTTATCGATTGGACGAAGATACCGTAATCAGACGTTCGCTCGATCTCCTTCCTCCTTCACTATTCTACCGAGGGATTCAATCTATGCTCAGACTCTTGGGCAGCGTTCTCGACTGTCTTTTTATGACATACGGTCAATCAATAATGCGTATTGTAGAGGTACAGTAATCTTTAGGTGATGAGAACTACAGTATTTCTGCAGACGCTTGCTCCTCTACAGTAATCGATTGTCAGAATGGAGGTTATGCTGATCCCGATAGATGCGAATCGTGCATTTGTCCCGACGGTTGAAATCGTTACCAATCGATGGCAGATCGATTATCGTAATCTTGCAGGTTACTCGGGCAGACTCTGTTCTGTCTTGGCTAATGACAATGGATGTCCGAGAGATGTCTATCGATTAGCATCCGCTGAGTGGTCGACGATTCATCACACACACCACAGTGTTGAATGTGCATGGCGTGTGGAGGTGAGGTCGACGAATATCAATAGGATACGGTTGGTTATTTGCAGGCACCGATCGGCTACAATATCGAATTTGAGCTGGTGGAAGTCAGTGTTCCTGTGATTCCGGGAGCGGTAAGAGCAATTATTTTATGAATAACTCAGCTACTTGTTTAGGTCTGTTCCAAAGATTACGTGGAGATAAAATTCAGAGATGATATTGGACTGACTGGAGCCAGATTCTGCCATTTTGGAATGAGTGAGAAATGAAAATAGCGAATTATTGACTTATTGATTGTTCAGAACATCCTCGAAGGTCGGAAGGATCCAGCATTGTTGTTCTCTTGAGATCCTCCAAACAGATTGAGTTACAATCTTCTTTCATTTTGCGATATCGAGTAGCCAAGATCGTTTAGAATGTTCTAGTTGTTTAATTTATAATTTTTATACGAGTAACTATTGTTTCTTCACGGGTTTTAGCATTCACAAAATAAATAAATAAAAAATTGTCATCGAAAATCTGACTGGAAAAATAAGGAGTGACCGCTCACGCGTCGCGTGCTCACGCGTCGCGGTTCGACCCCAGTCTTGTTTCTTTCTTTTGGCGGCATGTATCCTTTGAATGGTCCTCCTTTGCCCTCAGGGCTTACTTGTCCCATAACGGGCCAACTCCTCTCTATCATCTCTAACCCTCCACCCGTTTCCCTCCCACTCAATTGTCAGTTCATAACGCGCGCTCCTCTTTCTTCCTTCTTTATCTTGCTCGTTTTGCTCCTTTTTCTATTGGGATTCTGTTTATTTCATGGCTATTTCGCTCTGCTCAATCGGGACTAACGGGGTTCTCTAATTTCAAATGTCTAAGGCGTCCCTTTGATCAGGTATAGTTCAAATACCTAGCCAACCTTTGATCTCGCCGCATTTCTTTCTCAGTTCAAAAGAGACAATAGCGAGGCGCGGTTCTCTTGTGAATTCAGTTGGATGGTCCTATTCAATTTCGAATCCTCACCTGGTTTCTCACGGTCCTTCCTCTCAAACATAAGGAAACACGTTGCATCTGCAGACCTCTCGTTACCGTACTCTCCTCGATCCCCATACTATCTCTTTCTCTTGTTTTCTTCGCTCTCCTCCATTCCCATTCTCTCTCGTTCTCCGCTGAACACCCGTAGAGTAGTCGGTGATCTCTTTGTGGGAGGAACGACAGCCCGCCTTTCTGTCTTCCCATTCCCAGATCCATCCCATCCCCTCATCCGACACTGTCCATTATGACCCCTTTCTTCCTCCCTCGGGGCTTCATTGTCTCTTCGCATCTCTCATTAGGAACGGACGGCTGTTTCAGTGTGAGGGTAGGGATTACACTCTGATTGGGATGGATTGCATCTGTGTAGCCACTTCAAAGTGAACTCCCTTCGAGAGAGAGAGAGACCTTATGTTACCCTGTCTCGCTACGCAATCGAATACGTTCCTTGTCGGTCTTATCTCTCCATCGTTCCCTTCCTTACCTATCACTGTTTACGAGTATCTTATCACTCATACCATCTGGTCTCCTACGTATTCCTCCTTCCTTTCCTTCAGTGGTCGCGACTCTTTCTGACTCATATCTCAGTCTGTCTACTTCTCTCCTTCTCCTTCTGAGTTATGACCATTCCATTACAAAGGTTGCGCTCTGCTTTGAGTCTTCCGCTTTCCACTTTTATGTCGTGTTGCGCCCTTCACTCACTCACATCTGTCACCAAATGGTTCCATTTCACTTTATCCGTATTTCATAATTTTAAATACAATCTCTCGATTTCTGGGGGTAACCTGATTATGTATAATAATGTTACACAAATATTCTACAAATGTTCTCTCTGAGATATGTGAGCGAGTGTTAAAATGCATACTATTCTGAGTATCTGTGATCTATAATCTAGAAGTACCATTGTCCAACTGATTGCTGTAGGAGCAACCATTCAATTGATGCTGGATCAAGCAAGGATTGAGTTGAGGTGGAGGGAACGGTACGGGATGAGGGTATGCCTCCAAGGGGAATTGAGGAAGATGTGATCAGGGAAGGATGGAGGAGGGATGAATGGATAGGAAGGAAGGATGATGAAGGAGAATGATGGATACTGCATTGATTAGAGATTGAATTGGATGAAGAGGCAAGGTCCAGTTCAGAGTGGGGTTGAGCCGCTGAAATATAAACAGTTTGTATTGTCATTGAAGTCCCGATAAGCCGGCTCCTCTTTTTTGTCATTATTTGCTCATATTGCGCCTACTGTTGGCCCTTTATGAGATCAGAAGCAGTGTCTAATGTGTCATATTTGCTTAACCGCGGGATATCAGTCTCAGTGGGAGGTCAGATGGCAATGCGCCTGCTCGACTATAGATTGATCTGTTTGTTGGCCGCTAAGTGTTCGTCCCCTTCCCCATTCTCCATCCTTGATGCATCACTCATATTAATCATGGATTCATATCTCATCCTTCTCGGAAAGAGACTCGTTAATTAGTAGGCAATGCTCTCGCAGACAAAGGGAGCCTATCGTGTGTATATCCGGGGGACTGATCCTAATCCCCCTCCTCCTTGCCCCCTTTCTACCCTTCCCATGCCTGTCTCTATTGCGTGCGTGTGCCGTCTCGCATATGTCATGTTATTCATCTCATCTGGCCCCGCTTTGTCTATTCGCCAGCTACTGCTTCCATTTTTTGCTAGAGTGCTTCTTTTTTCTTTTCAATCAGTAATGTTTCTATTTCGAGATCAATTATGTTCAAGCTGCAAAACGTTGCGTTCTCTCGAAATCTTGAACCCGAATCTATTTTCTGCTGAATTGGGGTAAACTCACTGCTTTCCGTGGAAGAAGTGTTCAGACAGGCGATAACATTGAATCTCTTCTTGAAGTTGTGTAACCAATGCTCAGAGAATAGCGTCTTCCCCTGTCTTGTAGCTTCATCGAGAGCCTCCGGGCATACGGTAGTGGCGATTTCGCGAGCCTCATCCTACACGGATTATTGATTGACTAATTTTGATAATGCGATAGTGCATGAGCTTGGCAATTGAGAGATTCACACGACATTCATGATATAATCACTTCGTCCATCAATGACAATCTTGATATCATTTACTGTTTATTTTTTCACCTGCAGCCACTTGTTGCTGATTTTGAATCCAAGCTTGGTTCGGTTCTGCAGACGCGCATTTAGAATCTTAATCATGATTGCATTTTACATTCTTCCTTTCCTTTTTATATTCGGAATTACCTCTTCCACCTTGGGGAATTGGACCTTCCTTCCTCGTTTGCTCGCATCAGGAGACACCGATCGGGGGGTCGGGCCACCCTTTTTCTTACACAAACTGAAATTGATTTCATCGATAGGGTTCAATGCTGCGATGGGTACATTTTTCTGTTTGGTAGGGTGCAATTGATTCTATGGTTAGGGGTTTAATTCAGCGCTCGGATCATTTTTCTGTGTTTGGCCGAATTGCGGTTCCTCTTTTAGGTTTTGTCACTCCCTTCCGTTCTCATTCTCACCTGGGAAATCGCTCATAGAATGAGTGAATGGGTAGTTGATCTGAGTTGGCGAGCAATTCCGTTGCCATTTCTTCCGTGTTAAATGGAACTGATGGTTTATCGGATGATGAGTCGAATGCAGGAATGGTAGATGATGATGAGGGAGATGATCGAGACTCGAATCCTAAAGCCATAGGACGATATAGATTTATGCAGTCGAATACCATACCCTCATCAGCTGCTCTCTGTACAGTATCCGTCCTCGATCCCAGTTCAGCAGATAATTCCTCGATAGTCTTCTCCTTTGTGAGCACTCCTTGGCTGCAATTGTTAAACCTTTTATCCCATGGTAGTTCCTTCCCTCTCACGGTTCGTTCACTATGTTTTATGGACAGTTCACCCTGTCCCTAACCTTTTCTTCTCTACCCTTCATCTCCATCCATCGTTCGGTTAATCGACCCTCAGCGCAGATAGGCAAAAAAGAGGTGAAGACGAGAAAAGGGAATAGAGGCGGGTTCTATCTCAAAGGTAAGATGGAAGAGGATGGTGATGGTATGCAATCGAGAGGGAGCGATGGAGAAGGAAGAGACGAATATCAAGGTAATGTAACCAGGACTATCGAGCCACCATTCCTACCATTCCTTTCCGATAGGGATAGCGAATCTCTTCTTGAAGTTGGACAGCCATCTCTCAGAGAATTGACAGTTGAGTAGATCAATGGATGCTTGAGATCCATCCGCTCGATCAATCGCCAACTGACGAGCACGATCACGAATCCACTTGTTGCCAGGCTGAAATATGGTGGATGATGAGGAAGATCCGGTAGTCTAGAGTACCTTGAGTCCAGAAGTAGCAACTTCATTCTCGTACTCTACGTAGAGATGCTTCTCAATATCAGGGAACTGTGGCTTTCGCCCACTTCTACCCGATTTGAGTGAACCCGGTCGTGACTCACGGATCTTATCCACCTTACTGATCCAACCATTCAACATCGACTGAAAGGAAGATATTGTATCAGAGATCAAAGATCAATTCCTACTTTAGTGATGGAGAATCTCTTGCAAGTCCGATACTTATTCCGTCCATTGTTATTGAAGTAGTCCACGACGACCAACTTGAACTCCCTCGGATAGCTCATCCGAGGGGGATTGGATGTTGTCGTTGAGGCACCGGCTACAGAAGAAGCCGTTGTCGATGCGGTGGCTGACGTCATCGACATCCTATAGTCAATTGGTTATCAACCCCATCTACCGTATCCCTCTCACCCCGGTTCCATATCGAGTAGAGGCGCAACGGAGGCTGATGCAGGACCGAATGCAGGCTTCTTGGGAGTGAGTTGATCTGTTAGCCATCGAGAGGATGGAATGGGATTGGAACAAGTAGGAAGGGATGAAGAAGAAGTTGATGGAAGACACTCGAAAGAAGATGATGAACCTGATGAGAAGAAACATGAAGATGATGATGGTGAGATTAGAATGATGAGAGGAGGAGAGGAAAGGGCAGAGAAGAGACGACAACGTCATCCATGTTTGTAGGAGAGAGAAAGGACAGAGGTAGGGAAAGGGTCAAAGAGTACCTGATTGAATGGGAGGATGGATGACGGATGAACGAGATGGAGGAAGAGAGAGATCCAATGGAGACTCTGATGGAAGATCAAGAAGAAAGGATATAGAAGGATGTAGAGCTGTTGGTCGATGGACTGTGATGGAAGGAGAAGGAAGAGAGGAAGCCATCGAAAGGGAGAGGAGAGGAAGCTGCAGAGAACGGTGATGCTGCTACAGGCAGGAGACTCTCACTCTCGGTAGAGGAGGAAGGGCGGGAGGAGGGGGAGGAGTCTCTCTCTCTCACTGTATTCACACGATCAGTGAAAACGACTCTCTCTTTCGAAGAGAAAGAGGAAGAGGCCACTCTCGCTATTCCTTACTCTCTCTGTATTCTCTTCACTCCTCTGCGAAAGGTCGCTGCTGCTGAGAAGGAGCGATTTGAGATGGAGAAGGAGAAGGAAGGTCACCCCTCTCCACCCTCTCTCCCTTCCCTTCTTTACTCCCTGTAGAATGACCATACGAATGAAGAAGGAGTTCGCATGAGACCTTGGAGACTCCCCTCCCGACTCTTGACCATGGCCCATTTCGAGTGAAAAGATGAGAGAGGGGGGGGGGGCTTGTAGTGAGAGGAGACGAGGGAGGGAGATCCCCCATCCTATCCCACCTTTCGATCGAGAGAAGTGAGAGTGGGGTGAAAGTACGAGTGAAATCAGGAGCAGCTGATGATGGTAGAGGAGAAAGTACACTTATTCATCATGCTACTGCGCATTCAATTAATCTGTATGATGAAAGCATTTCATACAGAGATAATCATTCTTCAAATGCCATCACTGTGCATGGGTTAAGCATGATAAGGAAAGTGTATCTGGTAAAAGGAAGTGAGATGATGATCATGAAGTGAGATCAACTGGAGGGCATGTGCATGTGAAGAAATGATGAGAGATGCACTGAAGATACGATGTTTTGATACATCATGGAATCTACGAATTGTGTATTTCCCAGGAATGTTTGTTCCAATAGTACGGTATGATTGAGGAGTGCGTGATCTACTGGTTGATCTCTCACTCGATCCTGTTATGTGTTGTTGTGTATCAAAGACGCCCCAGTTTGGGGTCAAGATTGCGAGATGGAGAAATGGACGATCTGTGAAGGGGGTGATTCACACTTGCGGATCAAGATGGATCCTATCGCCTCATGGAGTACGGTGGGTGTGTGTTGTGTACTAGGATGAGACTACGGTATGGCTTGTCCGCCCTTTGCTCATTCTTTTTCATTACGATGGTTCGATCTAGGGGTGAACAGTAATGAGTGAATGGGTGGAGGATGGAGGAAAGGGACAGGGAACGACAATTGAATGGCGTTGAACGGCCTCCAAATAGGGGGAACGATTCACCCATCTAAAGAAGAACTACCCCTAGTTGATCTCTCTCTCTCCCTTTCCCTCTTCTCCCCTTACTCTATGAGATACATCCACTCCCTCGTCCCTCTGCTATACTCTTGAACGGGAGTTCCACTCCTTTCTTATACCGAACTATGCATCTTTTGAGGCGAGGGAGGGGACAGAAAGGGTAAGAGGGGTGGAACTTTTTTCGCCCTTTCCTTTTCTAACTCTCATTACCCGATCTGCCTGTTCTATCTCCCAGGGTGAAGGAGAAATATGTGAGAAGAATCGGTTTTGATTGCGCCAAAGTAGACGAGTAAGAGGGAAAGTTGAGGGGTGAACCGAGGGGGATTACGGTAGATTGTTGTCAATACACGGGTACGGTATGAAGATTGATGTATGGATCGGAAGATGAGAAGAGAAGTCTGAGGTGGAGTCATAAAGAGGCCATTATGGAGGGCAACGAAGGGCATTGTCTAATTATTTATTATTACGCAGACCTCTTTTCTCTGCCTTTTCTCCCTTGATCGGAGCCATTGATCGGCGAAGGAGAGGGAGGGCCAAATGAGATGGTGATAATTACTGTAGATGGGGGAGGGAGAGGGAGCACCTGAGTGGGCATGCCCAAGCTGAGGCCTCCCCCTCTCTCCGCTCCCCCCATCCACTTCTCCCTCCTATCCAATCCATGACTTGAGAGAGAGGTCAGACAGACTATAGGCTACCATTTGAGGGCCTGCACTGTGTCTGGTTCTTTGTTGGTTCTCCATTTTCGCAATAGCTGATCGCCTCTCGGCATGCTACTAATGGATTCTTGCTCATCTCCCTCCCTCCGTCTCTCCTCCCCTTCCCATTCGTCCTCTCCCCTCTGGCATCTCTCTCTCTTTCGCAAGGAGCAGTCCTTTTTTTGGCGCGCACCCACCTTTCCTCTCTGTCTCCCTCTGGCTCGCTTGGGCTGTAGTTCAAATTCCATTAGGCTATGTCCTTTCTCGTGCCTCCAGTTGTATATCTGTCACTAGCCACTTTTTCTGTACACTTTTCACTCGTGATTCTTCTTTCGTTTTCCGCCGTCTGATGGTGACTAATTATGATTCGTTGTAGATCACTCGATTGTGAGTAGAGGGTGAGATCGCGAGAGGGAGAGAGAGACCATCCCCCTCCCCTCCTCTCGATTACATCTGAGGATCTTCCCCCTCCCTCCCTCCCTCATTCCATCTGAAGATGTCCTCGAGAGGAAGTCACACCAGTGGAGGGTATGAGAATGGAGTGAGCACATTTATCATTTTTACATTCCTTCCTAAAATAGGCAGATATTGGTGTGAATGTACGAGTAGACAAAAAGGAGTCAATCTGGAAGGAAGGGAGAAATGGGAAAAAGGGCGCGAAGAGGATTGGATTTTGGAGGAAGAGAGGGAAGATAAGAGAGGAAAAGCACTTCTTTTGTTTCCTTCATTCATTGTGTGAGGAGGGGAGGAGGACTGGGTGGATGGTGAAATTGGAGATTGTTTCGTATTTTAGTTTTTTTTTAAATTTGAATAATAAATAATAATTGCAGATAGCAGTGGAGGAGGCGATAGTGGCACAGCTGAAGGAGCTCGATCTCGTGAGAAGGAGGTGGACTATTGGAATATTTAAATATTAATATTTATTTGTATTTGAAAACATCGTTCATGTTGCTTTTCCAAGACATTCATAGTGTTTTGGTTTGAAAGAAATATTAAACAATTGGATGGATAAGTATTACTGATCGAGACTAAAATCGAGTCCCTAAGCAGTGACGGTGAAATTGAAATTGTCCGGGGACTGGGGAATTGATAATGAATTTGCAAATGTCAGGAATGATCACGCGGACAGAGAGGATCTGTACGAGCTGGAGCAAGTGTACGATGAAATCGTCAAGAATGCCATCGCACGTGATAATGACCCCGTCAGGTACGGTAGGGGCAGAGAGGGGATCAATAACTGAGTGGGCGGGAAGGGTACGGTAGATAAGATCAATTGATACTTGCAGAAAGCCGAAGCTGGAAGATCTAGTGGAGGAATCATTCAATCTGCGGAGACTGGTCAGTATTTATCATTTCCATTTTGTGGTTGCTAATTTGTGATCTATTCTACACGTATTGGCTGAAAAAATATGAGAAGTGTTAGTGATGAATCCGAGGTTATCATTTATCTTTGATTGTGGATGATATGATTCCCTCCTTTCTCAGATCCTCCATCTGCGTGGATGGCATCCGGCCGATGCAGCGAACAATTTCTACTTTGACACTGCAATGCACACACTCATCAAAGTACGATACGGGCTATTATATTTAATATTTGGAAAATGAGCAACGTAGTGTGGTTAGAGTTTCATCCTGGTTACATATGGTCAATGAATTGCAGTTGTTTAGTGAATCTTCTTCTTCCTTTTTTAATAACAAAATCATTATGTATGGGGGAAACCTGAAGTGGACTGGGCTGAATTGAAGGATGAATGAAGGATTGATTGCAGGTGACGGAGCGAACGTATGATGTAGAGTATCGGAAGGCCGCCATCGTACTCGGTCAGTGAGGGGAAAGGGATGAATGGACTGGGAGGAATGGGGTTTCACTCGATCAATGTATTGATTGATTAGAGATCTTTGATACGATCAGGAAAAATAATGTATGTAATGGTGTTCATTGGACAAGGTAAGGTTATTTGTTTCAATTTGTTCGAAATTATTGAATCAAGCAGGAAGAATTGAGCTACACCATGAGCTCATAGGTTGAACGTGTGGGAAATAGTTGATTAATGGTTCCCTCACGGTCTATAATTAGGAAAATTTTTGAGCACGGACTGACCACTCGAGTATCATCAATCTCAATCGTAAATGTCTAATTCTCTCTCAGGTATCGTGGAGGCGGGAGCGGAACTTCTCGTGATGGAAGTCCGAATGTGGGGACCGATGGCGTCCATCGATCAGAAGTATGTCAATGGAAAGGGAAGAAACGAGAGGAGAGAAGTGAGGAAACAGATTGGTCAGTCGTCATTCATATACTTTTTATTGTGTACAATCTATTCATGTTGAATATTATGGACGCTTTTGCCCTATGGATGAAACACAGATTTCCTGGGAGATTTCCATGTTTTGGTTGCTGAGAAAAATTTGATTTCAGCGTCGGTGCTGACGAATCTGACGTTCGGTAGTGCGTCGATGAAGAAGTTCGTCGCGGAGTACGATGGATTCATGGACGTCGTCATCGATATCATTGAGAATGCGCCCAATCTCGTTCCGGTTAGCACTTTTTTAGTTTCCTTTTCTTGGTGATTTGTTGGTCCCGCCCGTTTCATAAGTTCTGTAGATTTGAAAAGGGAGTGTTGGGTTAGTTGATCTGATTAGGAAAGGTGATCTTGGGTCACATCCGTGCTAGATGTATCAAAGTTTTCTCTGATTGCGATATCATTTTGTTGGTTTCATAATCACAACGACAAAACTGTAGTAATTTCTCTAATCTGAACCCATTTCACAAACCACCTAAAACCTAACGAAGATCATCGTAAATATCGTTTCCCTTATACCCTGGTGGATAAAATTATTGAATTGAAATCATTCGTTCGTTGCTCTTCCAGCCGTACGCGAATCTTCTCCGTAACGTAAGTTGGCCGTCGTGCAAGGGAATGGCCTCACTCTTCCGAGCAACACCTGCACTCACGAAGGCTGCCATTGAAGCACACCACAGAGGTTAGTTTTTTTGTCTGATTTGAATCGTATTCGATTCTCATTGGCATGTAGAGTGTCTTGGGCTCAAGTTGATTTTGTGAAACGAGAATAGGGTATTAGTAACATTATTTTTTAAAATAGTGAACGTGATTGGTGACATTCAATCCCATCTCTATTGATGGACCCATCGAAACGTGAATCCCTCGGGTGCATTTAATCCCTTCCCATTGTAGTAGACGACAAATCAGTGAAGTCGACGTTATCAGCCATCTGGAATATTGTTGGAAGTGGAGGAGAGGAATGTGTGAGGAAAGTCGTCGAGATGGAAGGATGTGTTATGATGCTCATCGAATTACTCGTCACGGATGCACAGAGAACGGTTGGTTCAATTCTCAATTGATTTTTTTTACAAAATTCCTTCTCCGTTTTGAATTTCACAGCTTTGTTAATATCATTAGATTGATTCTTGATTTGGTAATGAAAGGAAAATCGTGAACAAAAAGTATGAGTATGTAGTTTTCCACTAAAATTTGAAGCGTTTCTACTTGAGTTTCACAAACTTGATAATACTTGTTCGATTGTTGTTCATTTGATTTAGTGTTCATTTGCCTCTTCTGAAAATAATAATTCTCATTTCAGTTGGTGGTCGAGTACTCTACGGGCATTCTCAAGTACGCATCGGCCGAATTGGTCAGAGGAGAGAAGCTTGAGCATTGTGTTAGTTCCTTTTTTAAAAATTTATCTTCCGGTGGGAAATTTGGAGAAACAACCAGGTGGATTGAAGTTGTAGGCAGATGAGATAGGATTAGATGATCGGTTGAAATTATTTGATCAGTTGTTGTACCATTCCAAAATAGTTTTGTACAGTGAAGAATAGTCTAGAGTCACCACGTGGATTTAGGGTTTGAGAAGATTATGTATCCATCTTCTCAAACCCTAAATCGATTGTCAGATATTTCGATGAAGTGATTACCGAGCTATGAAATATAACCTCGTTTACAGTCTCATCTCCGTCACCGTTTGATCACTCGTCTTCTTCCTCTTCTTCGTGCCTCATCGATGACGATCGTCAAGAATTCCCTCTGTGCAGTCAGTGAGATCGCCGCCAAGGACAATCTATCTGTTCAGGTAAAGTGTTTCTATTGAGTTTTATGTTTGTTAAGTCATAGCAAATGCACCATTAACGATTTTGAGCAATTCATTGGTACTTGAAACATGTGCGTGGCACGAATGCGCCATGTTGAATTTTATTTTTTTTTCAAAGAAACCATTTGCATTACTGTATATCGAGCTGGAAATTGGCATTCTAATTATTGGTGCGGCGCAAATTCGACGGGTGTGAAATGACCATTTACTTTGAGACGCGCATGACGCCGTCGGCGATGGAATCACTCGAGAGACTGCAGAGATCGAATGACAATGACATACGGAGACCAGCCAAGGTGAGAAAGAGTGGGGAATTGAGGGTTGAAAGTGAGCAGCAACTTTTGTGCTTCAAACAACTTTTTAGACTTTAGATCCTGGGAGTATTTCAGTGTTCGCTTATTTCGTATGAGAAATTATCAATAATTGTATGGTAATCCATAGCAATATCATTCAGTCGATTCTGTCTCGAATCGGAGCGGCAGACTACGGTAGCGGAGCGATGAGTAGAAGTGCTCACGTCGGCAATGGAAGAGGTACGGTAGAAGTGGGAGGGGGTGATCGAGAACTGGTTACATTTCGCGAAAGTACTTTGTATTTGAGTTACTTTTCGAACTGCGATCTTCATAACAATACTAGGTCATCATTCATCAGCACTTGAGAGATGGATGCAACATGAATGTGCCAGGTGTGATATGCTTCATTCTCTCATTGTCAGATATGAGTTGTTCTGTTCGATGTGATCGTCTTCTTCCTCGTCGATCGCCCTATTGTTCACCCGCCATGGGAGGAGGAGGAGGAGGGGGAATGGCCAATGGTTAGTGGAGAGGGGATTCTTGAAAGGAGGATATGTGCTGTCAATTGAGAACTACCTGAAAATAGGAAGAAGTATAATAGCTGTGTTGAAACATAGTTTTTGATCGGTGACAAAATAATTTGGTGAAAAATGTACTGGCGGAGATTGTTTAATTCGTGTAAAGACGGGTGAAGTAGAGATGGTGAAACCCCTATGATCATTGATTATATTGAGTTATTGATCTCGATCCTCTTACAGGAATCGTTCCTTTATCGATGGATGCTTCTTCATCATCTCATCGTGCTTCTTCCCTTCCTCGACATTTCAATGAAGAGATGAGAGGAGGAGGAGGAGGAATGAGCAGTAGTATGTATGGAACAGCAGGAGGAGGAGGAGGGCAGTTCATGTGAGTTATCAATATCAATTCGATATCATGGAGTGGGGTACGGTAGTACGGTAGTAGTTGATAGAGAAAAATTGATATTGTGTTTTTTCAAGAAATGTATCAAATGAACAACCCCCTGAAATTTCCCACCTCATATGAATTAGATGAAACACAACTATTCCTAGTGACCACATTTCTCATTTGTTCAGGATGGGTTCGCCCTCTCCCCTCTACGGCAACATGGACACTATTCGTGCAGCTCAACAGCAGCAACAAGCCCAACTGCAGCTGCAGCACACTCGACAGTTGCAGCACTTGCAGCAGCAGCAGCAGCAAGGCCCGCCCTCTCCCTTCGGAGGAATGGCGCCCCTTCCCATCCCTCGTGGATTCCCCGTCTCCGCCTCCTTCGTGCCTCCTCCTCCCGGTTCATTCCCCTCCACATCCTTCGCCCCTCCTCCCTTTGCGACCACTGCAGCATGTGCAGCAGCTGAAGGAGGACAGGGAGGGCAGCAACCATTCGGAGCCAATGGACCACCCACATTGCAGTATGAGGAGAGCGAAGAGAGGGAAGACAATGGTGAATATTATGAAGATGATGAGGAGGAAGACGAATTGAGCACACAGGTAAATGATTCGTCCTTTCAGTTTCTTGTTAGTGATGTTATGCATTACGGTAGAATGACAAGGTGGGGGGGGGGGGGGTAAATGGTGCGAAGTTCAATAATTGATTATGTTGCAGGTGACTCGCGCAGGTAGCATGGAGAGCCTCAACGAGGATGGAATGTCACACGTGGGTTTTTGTTGTTATTTGTTCATTTTTGGCGGTAATATTGTATTTTACGGTAATTGTCAATGCTGATCGAGTGTTGAAAGTGCAATGATTCATTTAGCGATAAAGACAAACAAATAGACGGGATGTAGATTTTTGGAACGCTAAAGTGACGGGTCTGAATTTGTGCAATAACGCCATCGTTTGCAGGACATTTCGGGTTTCCACTCGAACGTTGAGACGGCGAACAATTCGTGTCGTCTATCGCCCGTTTCCTACTCTGATCTCCCCGATTCACCCACACAATGTGCAGCCATTAGAGACAGGGAAAATGCACTACAGGTACGGTAGATGAGAGGGTATTGATTGGATTAATCGGATTAATCGTCGGAACATTATTGAAACGTAGAATTGATGTTGCCCATATGGGTTAGATGTAGCACAATAGTGCCTGGTAGCATAAGATCGTCTTTGTATGGAATCATTCGTATTTCAGTTGAATCTTCCGTCGTTCCCTATTGCATCATCGACGATGGGAGGTACTTCTCCCTTCGGAATGGGACCATCCTCTTCATCGGGAACGAACGGATCATCGGGAGGTCTCTCATCGTCACAGACCCATTCATCCCACACAACCCCACACGCAACGAGTGCAGAACAGACGCCGACTTATTCCACTCTCAACGCCCACTACCCTCCGGACTATGGTAGGCAGATATGATGATATCCTTATCTGTGTGAAGAGAAATTATTGAAGAAACTCATTGTTGATTACTGTGACTAACTAGTCTTCTAATTATTGAAATGTTGATAACTGAACAATTTGCTTTATATGATGCATAACACTAGTGATACACATAATATTCGTGATTTACTGATCTCCTTCCTTTGATCTTCTCTTTTTAATGCATGAATGATCTCTAGTCTTGTGATGTGATAAATAATTAACTATTTATTGTTGTTTGTGGTGTGGTTGGTGCAGTGAGTGTGATTTGGGAAAGAGAAGAATTGAATTATATCGGAGACACACAATTGGCTAACTGTACTGCGACGACAGATTTGGGTACTAGGAAGTTTTTTGTGGTTTCACTTGACTCATATCTTTTGATGGTATCCAACCTTTGTGGTTCTTTCTCTGCATTCTTCTTTGAAGAAAAAAACATTCAATCAAATGCATTGAAGGCACTCCTCGGAAAGACGAAGTTGGAATCGCAGCCTCATCAGCTGCTGCAAGCTCCGTCCCATCGACCAGCCATGGTGAGGATTACGACAGCTACCGTAGATCAAAGATCAGGGGATTACGGTAGCTATATTGAATCAAAGATCAGTGGGAAACGGTAGCTACCGTAGATCAAAGATTACGGTAGTGGATAACTTAATATCAGATCCAGGAGTGAACGGTAGACAAGATGATGATGAGGAAGACGATTACGGTGTGTATGGAGATGAGGATATTCTCGATCGATCGATTCAGGAGGCACTCCCACAGAGGATTGAAGAGAAAACTGAGGTGAGTAGACATTGAAGAGGAATCGGTTACTTAGGAGATCTCAGAATGAGATGAGGGGAAATATTCCTGTGGTTGTTTCCTGGTAGAAAGAGGATATCATAATAGCTCGCTAACAGAATAAATCATTCTCTTCAGAGACTCAACTCATTCTTCATGGATTCTCTCTCTTCAACTCTTCCTCCCTATCGATCTCCCTCTTCAAAAGGAAGCAGTCGATACTCGAATACGAGCACTTTGAGAGATGGTCAGCATCTATTCAATTTGATTTTAGAAGAAACATAGAATAAGGCTTCAAAAGTATTGACAATTGCAAAATATGAATCGTATTTCAGAAGACGTGCTAGCATCAGCGATCGAGTGTGCTCTGCCCAAGGTTTGTTGAGTAGAGATCAAAGATCAGTCTTATGATATCTTATGATGTCTTATGATAAGTAAAAATGTGTAGATAATAGAGAACAAAGATCAATGGTTCATAAGTTCAAATGTGTAGATCGGATATATTAGAGATCAAAGATCACCGATTCATTAGAAAAAGTACGTAGTAGAGATCAACGATCAACAATTTCTATTCTTGAGGTGGGTTCTCTCTCCTCTCCACACGGAACCCTTGTGCAGCAGCCAAAAAACGGGGACGCCCTGTGGTCGGAGAGATCGACGATGACGACCACTGAAGAAGGGCAGATGACGTCGATTGAGAAGAAGGAAGAGGAAGAGGAAAGTGATGAGGTAAGAAAAGTTTTCACTTTGTAAGATAGTGCAAAAAGTGTGCGATTTTGAACAGAGACGTGGTGAGAAGATAATGAAGAATTGGAGGTGAGAATGGGATGATTGAAGTGAATTGCAGAGTGATCTTGAGGAGGGCTATCCAATGGGCGGATCTCTCGTTGGAATGATGCCAAGAGATGTCGAAGAAGAAATGGAAGCAGAGACGATCGACATCGAATGCAGTACTCTCAAGAGGTACCGAATTGCCCCTTATCAAACTCAAGGACAGTAATGAAGAACAAAATGGGATATGAAGTAACAGTTGAGGAGCTCCTGAAGATAATTTCTCTTCAGGAAGCCCCGCCCACCCCGCACCTCTCTGCTCCCTCGCCAACTGGCTCCGCCCACTTCCACCCGGACTGCCAGACAGACCACGCCCACTTCGGCTGCAGCAGCTGCGACGAATGGGAGGCCATCGCCCCGCCCCTCATCCATTGGGAGGCCACGCCCAATCACTTCCACTCCCAATAGCTCGAAGAGTCGATTGAGCAAGTGAGAAAAACTTTCGGATTTGTGATTGTGATTTCATGAACTCACCATTATGGAATTGATAATTTGAATATTCAATCTAGGAAGCAAATTCTTATCAATTTCTCTTCAGATTTCCATCTACGCCTCGAGTGTCCGCAGTTGCTCTATCGGGTACCCCAAACGGGAATTGTCTTCTCGATGCGACGCCCCCATTGATGACCAATGGCCGCGCGACTTCTCCCTATGCCCCTAGCCCCGCCCCCTCGACACCGTCATCGTCGAGCTCATCGATGAGTCGATTGAAGAAGCCAACGGCATCTGCTGTCGTCCCACCCTACAACTACCAGATACCCACTAAGGTGAGGAAAGGAGGGAGGTTTCTAGACTAGTGATTATAGTAAAAAGAATGAAAAGTTAGGAGGAAGGGAAAGATTGGTGTGACTGTGGTGCAAAGAAAGAGTGAAAAATGAAGAAGAAGGGGACATACTATTTCGTATAGACTTTTGAATAAAACTCCCGTAAGCGTATCGTGAAATCAGCACAACGTATTGTCGTACGAATAATGTTTTGACACATGCAAACACGCATCCGTGTCGGGTTTGATTATTTTCTATGAATCACACCCCCATAGGAAAAGCGTGAAATTGTGAATGCACGATTTCTATGGATGTCATGGATGTTAATCATGGGGATATCCGTTTGAAGTATTCGATTGCAGTCTCTTCCTCGGGAGGAAAAGAAAGGGAGTTCGCCCAAAGGAGGGAAAGAAGTAGAGAAGACGACTGCCAATGGACAAATGCTCGTTACAACTGTGTAGAATTGTCATCCCTCGTTTCGTACCATTGTCTTTATCGAGATTCTTACCAAATGCATTCTTTGCCTCTTTCTTTCGCACTGTCTAGCACACGTAGTTCTTTCTTTCCCCGCCCGCCGCAAGTATTATCCTCAGTTGTCGATAGATAGCCTACCGTATCCTGCAATACAGTGTACCCTCATCCTCATCATCCACTCCCTCATTTCGATTGCCTTTGACCTACCATAGGTGCTAATTATCGATTGACTAATGCTCAGACTAAATCATCTTTATTTGCTCATTAATTGTTTCCACGAGTTGAAAAACGCTAATAAACTTTCACTCATTATTTCAATCTCTATGCAATCTATTATTGGTAGAGTGTATGAAAAAATCGAACGGATCTGCTCCCCAGAGAAGAAACAACAACCAAAAAACACTCTGAAAGAGACATCGCAATAGCAAAGTAAGAGCAATTATTGATCATGAACTGGGAAGGCAGCTGAGTCTACATTACTAAGTATCTCTTGTGAGAGGGAGACGAAGGGGGTATAGTTCACGTTCTAAACCCCGCCCCCTTCTTTCCCCTCCCTTCCACCTCTCACACTTCATCTCTCTCTCTCTCCTTCTCTACTCTGTTTGTGGATGATGCCTATGGCACACTGAAGCTGTCTCTCTCGAATTCTACTAATTCTGACCTACTTCGATCGATAATGAGATACCGTATACTGTTATTTCTTACGGTAGCTACATCGGTGTTGGATGCAACGAGCCCGGCCAGAGGTGATTTGATTCTTCTTTCTTTCGCTTTCAGTTGATATGTTTCTTTTGTCGCGTATTGTGAGAGATTTTTCATTGCGCTGATTAATCGTACTCATTGTTCTTGTGAGTATTCGGTGCTGTAGTTCCATTCTGTCCCACCTTCTGACCCTTATGACTCTCCGTCCCCCCCCCCCCTCTCTTCTCCCTTCTCTCTAATCGGAAACGTACAAGTATAGTCACTAATGGCGACGCATCACCATTAGCAAGTGAACTCCCTTCTCCCTCCTCCTCCTCTTCCCTCTCTTCCTCTCTTCTCTTCTCGATACTTGAGTCTCACTCTCTAGGTGTGCATCAAGGATCTCTTGAACTAGTGTCCCTAATTGGTCTGATCATCAATCGAATCCTGCATGGGATTCTCTTGTCATTAGGACTGTTACGGTGAAGAGTTCGTATCTTTATTCCACATCACTCCTCCCATTGAAAGAATACGATAAATGAAGAATCGGATTCTTAACCTTGGTCATGCAGTCGTGTATCTCTTACTGAAGAGATAACATTGATGGAAGAGAGAAAGTATTACGAATTCGTAGCGATGATGTAAAGTAGTAGTGACCTGGTTTGACTGCCCCTGATTATCACGGCTCTGCTGCATGTTGATGAACCATAATAGTGAGAATAGGAACAACAGTCTCTTCAATTCACGCACTATATCGCTCTTTCTGACTGATAGAGAAATGACGAATGAGGGAAGCCAAGCAGTTATGATGATCAAGAGGGAATAAACTGTTGGACTGTCAGGATGAAGAATTTGTCTCTTCATTCCATAACGAGAGATGAAGAGATGGATTCTTCACCTGACAGCCCTAATGAATATTGTTCAATCTTGCAATGGTGTTCGATGTGCCTTCTGTAGTTGACTTCCTCCACCTGTTCCCTTCTCTCATTGCTCGATCTATCTCCCTCAGGGGGTCTATTGGGAGGAGAGAGACTGGTACTGTTAGGCAGATGGTTTCCATAGAAGGGGGAATATGTCGACACCCCCCCCCCCCCCCATAACTGACCCCCTCTCTCTTCGAAGGTCATCATGAGTTTTGCACCTTCAGGGAAGTTCTTGGGGATCTCAAATGGGGCGGTAGATTAGAAGGGATCGTAGGGGAATAAGAAGAGAAGGGATCTAAGAACTAGAGGGGAAGAGAGGACAATGGATGATGGGGTGTACTGAAGGAAGAGAGAATGAGAAGGGGTAATTAAGGATGAGAAGTCATGGTTGAATAGAAGAGACCAAGAGAATACTCTCTTCAACTCAATTCACACCTTTTCTCAGGTCAGTAGAGAAAAAGTGAGCGAGTGAAGAGAGAGTTTCCGGGATTCGAAAGAAGGGGAGATTGTGACCTGATTTGTGTGTTAGATTCGGATACATTCCATGGAATATCAGATGGTTGAGACACTGTTTCTCGTTGTGTGATTGTTCTCACGTTCATTCATCACTTTATTTCCACTACGTTTTCGCGTTCTGCGAGCTGAATATCATACTAGGCATCTCCCTTTATCATTGTTTCGTAAAATTTGGAAGGAAGTTCGTACTAGGAACCTATTCATCCCCATGAGATCATAGTACTCGTCGTAGGATGAGCTCTACAATATGCTTGGTGTGCTAACAACCTTGCTCAATGTTTGCAGAAGTTCAGCACCCGAATCTAAGGAAGTTTCAAGAGGGGGCATTTCCTGTGTATTCCCAAAGAGAGAGAGAGAGAGAGAGAGAGAGAGAGAGAGAGAGAGAGAGAGAGAGAGAGAGAGAGAGAGAGAGAGAGAGAGAGAGAGCAGTTCGCAGGGGTGGTATTGGGGTCATAACCAGGTTAAGCAAACAGATCAACACGCCCTCCTTTGATCTACTCTCGAACTAGTTTCGTCCTACTCCTTCCTTCACTCTCTAGAATCTCTCACTTGAGTGATCAGGTTAGCACTGTTTGACTAACCGATGCCAAAATTCATTCTATCTCCAGAGTAATTTGTAATCGGATTGGAATACATGTCAAGCAACTCTCTCCGATTAGTGTGATCTTTAGGAGGACAGAGAAGGTTAGAGAGTAGGAGAATGAAGAGAGTGCAGAGTAAGCGAGATTAATTGCTTGCTAGGAGTAGTCTGTGATATCACTGTTGTTGGAACGAGGGGCGGTTATTGGGTTTGGCCCCTCCAGGGGGTACAATAGGGGGAAGTGTCGGAAGAATGGACAATGGAGCACAAAGGAGGTGCGACTGTTATGAATGATGTGGTTGAGAGACGAGAGTAGGACTGGCCCAATGAACTCTGTGAGAGAACACGCGAAATGAAGAGATGAACTCACTATTCTGACTGCCCAAGCCGAGAACTGAACGGAGAGAATTATGACGCACGATAACGTTTATCTTCGACAACAGTGCTTCATTCTTAACCTTTGCCCTAATTCCCCTACGCGCCCTCTAACCCTTCAAGGGAAGTTAGGTATTTCCGGACTGACTGGAGCATAATAACCGTTAGACTAACGCATCTTGACTCATCCTTGGATGATTTCACCCCTTGCATAGTATCGCGGCGCAGAGTAGCTTCCCCTTTCCTCTGACTTCTCTTTGGAAGGAAGGGACTAACACACACTCACGTCGAGACACGCGAGTAAGCACACAAAAAGAGAGAGAGAGAAATGAGCAAAAGATTCAGATGACGGCACGAGGGATCGAACTGTAGACGAAGCACTGTAGCCAATTGCAGGACCGATCAGGACAGTGCCAGTGTGCGGCGTCCAATTTGAAGTGGAGGAAGGAGATGCGAGACCGACGAGTCAGGTTGGTGTAGACATCCAATCGATATCTCGACTACCTTATCCTTCCAGTCGTCACGGGACCACATCGCAGCGTTGCCGTCTGTAGGAGACTCCATTGCCGTCTCGCTACCGTACAACAAATCAGGTTGGCGCATCGAGAAGAGACTTTATTCAAATGTCTTTGCCTTGTAGAGGATCCCCTCCGATGTTCGCTGTTCATTCAATCGTGTCCTTCGTGTCTTGTTTCCATCGATTTGGCATCAAGTCTATCCACACTCGCAAGAGATCAGCCAGTACCTGTGAGTTTTTTTTCATTAATTGCTCAGCTTTTCCGATGACTCAGGCAAAATGCTGAAGAAACAGGGTTTATCGTATTGTAAATGGTATAGAAATGAGTTCCTGCATTGTATCCATGAGTCTTCCACTTACTCAATGATATTTGCCTTCCTCTCTCAAGTTCTTCACGCTAACGCGGAAAAAGTTTCTGTGCGTGTCTTTCCACTTATGGTACAGAGAAAGACGAGGGATTAGGGGAAATGAAGAGAGTGAAGAGACGGGAAGAGAGGAGGTAGATCACTCTGTTTGTGTAGCTACTCTACTCGCGTGAGGGGAAGGAGAGGAAGAGGTGGAAACACGATACCTCTAAGGGATAGAAATATTGATTATGGGAAGGAGTGATGAGAAGAGCACGGAAACAGGGCAGAAAAATGAAAGATGAACTTGAGCCTCCGGCGTGTGTTGATGCAAGGATGGACGAGGCGTGCTTTGCGATGAACTTTGTCGAAGATTCCGCCGATTCTCCTTCTTCATTATATCGATCAATCGCCATTTGGAGTCTGTTGAATGATGATGAGACTAAGGTAAAGAGGAAAAATAACCAAAAACAAAGAGAAGAATAATAAGGAAAATAGGTATGCAAAATCGTTATTTTCGAATTTCAGTTCGTATCATCGGGAAGTTCCGTGAAAATCGTCATCGAATTGTGGGCGATAGAAAATGAGAGAAGTCTGCGGGATTTCATCCAGGTTTTTATCTTCTATTGAAGATTGAACTGCAGGAGAGAATTTATACAATTCATTTGCAGAACGTCTTTCCACTGCGCATCAGAATCTTGAACAACACTGAAATACTCGAAGGATCGATGAGTAATTCGAATCTGACTGTGACCAATCACGTTCAGTCTCCCAGGTGAGAGACAATCTTTCAATTGCATTGAAGGGGTCTCATTTATATGTTGTCTAAATGTTACTTTCAGATATCCATCAGCGTATCCTCGGGATGTCGAGAAGAAATTCCTTCTGCAGAATGCGGATCCGAAGGGAATCGTCAGAATCACCTTCGATGACTTCAACATCGATAATCAATCAGAGATGGAGGTGAATATTTTATTTCGTACTCTTCATTTTACTGTTTGATAGATTCCTTCACTAAATGGATTTAGGTGTTTGACTCGGATGGTTCGTATCTGTTCTCCTCTCGTTCTCATTTTCGTCGACCGCCCGCTATGGAGAGCAGTGGAAGAGCGTTGAGTGTGAATCTAAAGGGAAATGGATTCACTCAACAGGTAAGACATCGTTCCTCGTTTCACATTCACTTCACTCGTTGGTCAAATTTTTTAAGGAAATTTTAATTTCTGAAATTGAGACTGTCCATTTCAGATTGGATTCCGAGCCCAATATGAGTTCTCGAATGAAACTCGATGGAGCGACATGCCCAGTGATGAGCGTTAGTCATTATTATTTCTTTGGGGAAGAAAAGAAAGAGAAGAGGCGGAGCTCTCGAGCTGAAGTATCGACCGTGAAACATAATACCTTGAATGGGAAATAAGAGGGGAAGCGAATAAAACAGTGGGTGTTTGTCGGTGGAATGGGGAATAAGTCTCACGGCAAAAATTGGACTGGGTGAACCGGAGACGGGGACGAGAGCCAAACATGAGAATCGTGAACAATTTCAGTGTGCGATCTGACGGTGGATGGATACGGAGGGGAGATTACTCTGAATGGAAGGACGGAATTACTCGATAAACGCATCGATTGCATCTTCGTCATTCAGAGAAGAAATTCACTCGTGGGAAGGAGTTACGATCGGATATTTTTGAGGGTATGCAACTTCAGACTACCGCTGATTACATTTTTGCAGAGCATTGCTACATGTAATGAAAAAAGACTAGAGTAATCTCTAAAAACAAAAATTAATTTTATTCTTGTTGCAATTTCGTGTTCAGATCGATCAATTCCGTCTTCACGGAGAAGATCTTCGATTGGAAGTGAGAGAAGGCGCCTATTCAACGGGAGATTCGCTCATTAGTCTCTACGATGCACAACAAGATGATGAATTGCTAGCGAAGCAGCCAAAGTGAGTGAAATTCTCCACCTTTGAAAAATTATTCATCTCACTGTATTGCGTCTTTCAAAGGATAGTTGGGACGTTTACAAAAGGTACAAAAATGGTTTCAGAAACGGTTTGACCGTCTCCTCAGACGATCCTGCCTATTACATTCGGCTGAGAGGCCTCCTCAAATCCACGTATGTTTCCCTCTTTATTTATATTTTGCACTGGAAAATTCATTTCGATTCGTTCTCGTCATCTTTCGCGCATAACACTAATAGATTTCTTTCCAGAGTTGGTCTTCAAATCACGTACTCGCTCTACTATCGATGGGCGGGGCCTGTCTGTCCGGGAAGTTCTGAATTCCGATGCACCAATCAGCGATGTATCAAGGTCAGATATTTGGAATCTCTTCAGTTTGAAATAAACCAAAATTATAATTCGCAGGCGCATCTTCACTGTGATGGAATCGACAATTGTGGAGATGGATCTGATGAGGTGAGAGCTTTCTTTCTTCTTATTCATGAGAAAAGCAATTCCGAATTTGAGAGGTTTCCATTTGAAAACTTGTCCCAATCGTGTTGATGGTGGCATTGGACACATGAAATATGTTGCTCTTTATCGTTATCAATGGAATTCCTTTCAGTTAGTGTGCGATGGTTCCTCCTCGCTCTCCGATGTCACTGCAATGATCGGAGGACTGCCCAATACAAATAATTACAAGCAACAACCACAGTAAGAAGATATTTATAGATCGTTGACAGTCGTTCACTCTTGGAAGAAAAGCTCTTTACAGTATCTATTAGGGGTGAATAAATATCTTATATCAGGAATGAATCTGACATCTCGGCTCTTCTCGCTCTCGTCCTCGGAATCTGTGGAGTCGTCGTCATCTTCCTTGTCGCCGTCACTGTCGTGCTAAAGGTACGCTATCCTTCTAATTCCCATTGTTTTAAAACGCCCACTCTCTAATGAAGATTGAAGATCGTTCTACTGTATTTCCTCATATTACAGGTGTACGACAGACGACGTCATCGTGGACGACGA
Source organism: Pristionchus pacificus (assembly GCA_000180635.4). Taxonomy (NCBI): domain Eukaryota; kingdom Metazoa; phylum Nematoda; class Chromadorea; order Rhabditida; family Neodiplogasteridae; genus Pristionchus; species Pristionchus pacificus. The sequence goes on along the minus strand of CM026579.1, from coordinate 9,776,818 downwards.
GTGCCTACAGTGGATGCAACGGGAGGTAAGAAGGAAAAGATCAAAGATCATCCCTCCATCTCTTTCCAGCTGCCCTTCCTCACCACAATGAGGTCGCCCCATCAATCCAAACAGTGGGAGAGAGACGATTCTACGTGTTACCCGAGACGCAAATATCCGTGATCGAAGCACCTCCCTGCTATGATGATGCATTGAAGCATCCACCTGTCAGTTATTCATCACTCTTCAAGAGAATTCCCAACTATTCTTCAGGTTCCCTCAGGCCATACGGGGGCATACTCTAATGCAGCCTTCGTGGGTGGTCCACCACCGGTGAGTTGAAAACAGGGAAATGATTATAGAATAAAGATTGTTGTAGGCGATCTCACCCGATTCGACGGCGCGTCCCGATACTCCCGTTCCATCGTTTGATGAGGAATTGGAAGAGATCAAAGATCATCCCCTCCATACTTCACTTACTGTGGAAGATGAAGATCGACCTTGTTCATCCACTGGATCTCCCACTAGACCATCAAGAAAGATTGATAGGGAATGAAGAATCACTTGTAATAATAGATTAGGTTTGTATGCCTCCCAGTATCATGATCTCAGTATGACAATTCTATCAGCTTTAGTCTCCCCGGGTATTCTATCCTCCTCTTTACCTACATAAGCCGTAGCTTTGATTGATTTCCGTCGGTTATTCATGACCTCGATTTCACGGGTTCCATTGATTTGTCACTTGTAATAAACAAACAATACTTCTCAAGGACTTCGTAACACAAATGAAGAATGAAATCCGTCAGCAAAACAGTTTGAAATTTTCAGTAAACTGGAAGTATTGAACACGTTTAACCACTTTGATATTGGCTTTAAACCTTGTGACGAAAAAATTGAAGAAATATTAGCAAAATTTTGTGCAACGCTTTCAGATAACAGCTTTTGGTTTGTAATGGATCAGTCAATTTCCAATTTGTAATGGATCAGTCCACTTCACGAGCTCAACATCTCTCTACCACGTATGGAGATCGTGCCTTCGTCGTTGCGAGAATGGCTAAGATGACGGGAAAGAGATGGCCTATTGGCCATCGAATACACAATCAAGTTTTGCAATTGCCTGTTTCATCGAATTGCATTGGTTCGCACTGCTCAGTAATTAGTGAAACACGTCGTCGTTTACTTCGTTACAATATTCAGTTCAAATGAGTTTCAGAAAATGTTACATTGCCTCACTTTATGCTCTTTTTTTGTTATTGTGAGTCGCGCAATCGGGATCTTTGTTCTTAGGTTGTAGTTCCACTGTCGCTTTCATCATTATTGCTCAAATATCGATGATAATCTCCAGATTCTCTTTTTACATCCCTGAGCTAACGGCACATTTCACTGGTCAGAGTCGCGATTCCTCTGTATGTCATGGAATTCCTTCGTTCATTGTGCCCTTCTTCCTTCTCCTCTCCTTAATCTCTCCCTCATTTTCAGGTCTTTCTTCCCTCGATGCATCCCCGTCCAATCTTTGGTCGATTGACAGTCAAAGAGGAGGCATTCCCCCGATGATTTTATCATGGTACCCGGAGCATTCGCCACCAACACCGTGAGTTAGACCGCTCCCATGAGGTGTTCCCTTTTCGACTTTTCCTAATCGTCGCATAATCACTTGTGTAGCAGAGTCGGATGAGAAGGAGGCAGCCCGTCCGATGGACCAAATCCAGTGATTCGATCCATGCAATATGACTGATGAAGGGAGGGAGCTACTCCGGAGATTCAAGAGAAGGTTACGTAGGGATGGGAATGGGCAATAGCTCTATTCCATTCCATTCAGAAAGATGCATTCAAGACAGCCCTCTGTCATACCTTCCGTCATAATAGTGTCTACTCGTATGGAGAGTCATGCAAATTCGCCCATACTCATGAGGGATTGAGGATGCCCACTCAGGTGATAACTTTAGATAACATATCCCCTCGTGATACCGTACCCATGAAACCTCACAGTCATGTTCGTTCCACAATTAGAATATCCTCAATTCGATCTCCAATTTAATCCCTCTCTCTCTCTTCTCACTCTCTCCCCCATCATAGTCTCTCATTCTCTTTGCATATTCCAGTCACCTCTCCTCTCCTCTCCTTCTCACCCTCCTCTCTTCTCTTTTCATTCGCTCCTCCTGTCTTCATCCGGAGTGGTGACGTAGTAATGAAGGCCGTCAAGAATCTGCTTGGCTCCAAGTAAGTCCCCCCCCCCCCTCCCCCTCGATCTCCAATGTATAAAGTACTTGAGAAATAAGAAGAAGAGGACACAGGACGATGATGGAGGAGGGACTGTAGCAGGAGATGGAGGAGGAGGAGGAAAGGCACGGACGAAGAATAAGAGAAGTGATAAAGAGAAGAAAGGTACGGTATATGATGGATACTGTACACTAATGGATATTGTACAGCGGGATCAGTGGAGCCGAAGAAAAAGGCGGAGACTTCGCCTGCAGCAGCTGCGACTGTCGCTGATGCTGCAGCTGCACCACAGGAAGGAGCAGAGGGGAGACCACTTGTCAGAAAGAAGGAATCGAAGATACAACCATCCAAGATGCAGAAGAATGATAAGGATGCCACTTGTATGATGCAACCGTAAGTTGAGAAATGAAATGATGACCAATGATCTTTGATCTATTGAAGAGACACTGATTCGAAAGATGAAAAGAAGGATATAAAAGACAAGGATGGAATCGTCGATCCTGAAAGGGGTAAATTGATCTTTGATCTTTCAATCTACTCTATTGTTCCTTCTTTTTTAGATACGAAGTCAATTACTGGAAGAGATCCCGATGAGATGACTCCCGAACAAATGAATAATCTTAGAGGATATATCAAGGTAATTGTCCTCCCTCTTTATCATTGATCCACACCTTCTCATTTCAGCAATATGAAGCGTTGGGTGTCAAGGGACTATTGGACGAATTCGAGACAATCAAAACGTTTGAATTGATCTTTGATATCTGATCTATTGTTCAATTTAGATACAATATTGTTCCCTTCGATACCAAGGCTCACGAACTCAACACGTCGAAAAATCGATACAAGGGTAAGAAAATTTATTTTATTTTTGATCTTTGATCTTTTGTATATTCAGACATCTTCTGTATCGATGTTACTCGAGTGAAATTGAATGATGGGAAGGATGGAGATTACGTTCATGCTAATTATGTCAAGAACGAACCGGATGCAAAGAATGAGAAAGACAAAGAGAAATACTTCATGAACGACTTCATTACGACTCAAGTGAGACATGATAAGGAGATTACAAAAGATCAAAGATCAAAGTTAAGGGTCCAATCGAAGGAACGGTCAATGATTTCTGGCGTCTTGTAGTACAAGAGAATGTAGGATACATCTTCATGCTGTGTAGTATCGTCGAATTGGGAAAGAAGAAATGTGAAGTGTAAGTTAAATGAAAAGAGAAAGAAGGAGGATGATCTTTGATCCTTTATAGGTATTACCCTGATACACTAAAGGAAACTGTCTCATATCTGGGTAAGGAAAGAGGAAGAGAAAATGGAACTATGAAATGGAATGTCATTGTTCATTGTTGTAGATATCAAAGTAACATTGGCGGATCGACACGAAGATGGACATTTCATTAATTCAAAATTGATTCTCGAAGCACCTGGAAAAGCAAAGAGATATGTATACCATCACTATTGGAAGAACTGGTAAGATACAGTATCTATCTACCGTATCCCTTCTTACCGTATCCCTTTTCTAGGCCGGACCGTGGTGTGCCTATCACTGCTCTTGCTGGTATTCGACTCCTTCGCCATGCTCGTCTATCTAAGTTCTCTACAATCGTCCATTGCTCAGCCGGAGTTGGTGAGATACCGTATCCACGATTACAGTATCCCATTCAGTCTTCAATTTAAATACCGTATTCTTATCAGGACGAACGGGAACTCTCGTGGCTCTTGAATGGCTTCTACAACAAATTTGTATGAAGCCGCCACCTTATGACATGAAGGAAATGCTCAAGTACATGAGAAGTGAGTACACGACTACCGTACTCTTATCCTATCACAAATTGACTATTCAGACCATCGTGCTCATGCTATTCAAACTGCTCCTCAATATGCATATATTGCATTCGCAGTGTTCCGTCTGATGGCCCTCAAGGTATACTGTAATGATAAATCGATAACGAAGAATCGTTGCAGGATACGGCATTCGTCCCTCAATTTCACAAGTTTAGTGTGGATATGCAGACTCATACAGGAGTGAAGATCGATGGAGGAGCACCTGCAGCACCTGCAGCTGCAACTCCTGCAGCAGCCCCGCCCCCTGGCCCTTAAGACGAAGAGAAGATACGATCAATATCACGTAGTGACATCTCGATGTAATCAAGTGAAAATGTTGATTCTCTTCATACTTCTCATTTGAATAAACGATCTGAGATTTGACGCATTCTCTCAAGTTACAGCTCATAATGCAAAAGAAATATGCTTATGTCATGACGTACAGCTTGAATAGGAGCTCAAAGATAGTCGACCGAAAGTGAAAATATCAGTCCTCGTGGTCCCAATTGATCGAACTTTTTGACGATTGTTCATGTCTTCTCTACATACCATTTTGAAATTGTTCTTTTCGAATATGGAGATCGATTAGTCCCACTATGGAAATGAATGCGTGAAGAGAAGAATGGTGAACCCCCTTCATTCCATCTCTTTTCTCCCTTGACGATGGGTCGACTGACATCGTCCAATCGGTTTGCTCTTTCTTTCAGTTCTTGATCTACCCTCTTCACTCATTCCAGACCTATCGTCCTTTTTTTACTGTATATCTCTATCGTCTACAGTAATTTCGAGAGGTCCCACAAGGATTACGATCCCAATCCTGTGAATATGGAGATGGGATGGGGAGCCATTAATTGTATTGACTATCAAGAGGTTTGCTACTCCTTCACCCGAATACGATAACCAATCAATAATAGGTCAGTACTCTCTGGCGAGAGGTTACATTCCAACCAGCACTAATCGTCACTTGCGAGCTCAAATCGGTTTGATCCCATCCTTTCTACAGTATCCTACAGTATCCAATTCCAGCATCAATGTATCACAATCAGAGCAGTCAATTCAACCCATCACTACATATTCCAAGTGATAATCAATCCGTCTCTCACCTTCATTTCATTTCTATTCAGGGTTGTATTCCACAAGCTCGAGTGTCGAAAGTTTGCACTGAATTGGCATACGGTAAGCTAATCGATTATCGATGATATTGAAGAATGTCTATTTGTGAATTCAGAAGCAGCAAATAAAAACGGAGCGGAGTACTTCTACTGTTACGATGTCACCTATGATCGATTGAATGTTCCGGTTTGTCTCTTCTCTTTCCATTTCCTTCCGTTCTCCTCCAATTCAATTCATGCTGTATCCATTCATTTCTTCAGGCAAATATGCCATTGGCGGGTCGAGAATGTTGCTGCAATGGAGATTTCTGCAATAGAATCGAAGTAAGAGATAGGGAAAGACATTGTTAATCAAATATCTTTTCCATCTCAGAATGTGAAGACAATCGATACGATTATTCCACATGATCAAATTCTCACTCCATTCGTCAGTTTTTCTCTTTTCTTTACATTCTCGAAAAACAATGATTCAGCTTCGTACACTTCATCTTTGGTATTGGAATACAATTCGTGTGGTTGGATTATGCTCAGCTTTCGCTATCGTCAGTTGCTACTTGTCATATTCAGATTAATCATTCTTTATTTTCACAGGTTTTCTTCTGGGTAAATATCGTGTATATCGTATTGAAGCCGGCTGAAAGGGAAGATGATGTCAGTTTTTATTGTCTCTTCATTCTAATAAATTCTTTCTTTCAGAGCGCCTGGTATGCGGCTCCCATTCCACGAAATCTGGTTCGGTAGAATACTGTAGATGACTGATATTGACTGATTGATTGAAGATTAACGATGACGATAATCTTGATGAAGAAGAAGGCGAAGAAGTTGTCGATTCAGCAGTTATCGATGTGAGTCATCACTTTTATTCATTGACCTACCGTAATCCTGACAATCGTAATCTGATCGATTGAGATTGCTGCTGCTGAAGCTAAACAGAATAAAGATGTGGAAGCATCAAAGAAGAAGAAGAAAGCAGCGAAGAAAAGACTTTCGGTATGAAAGATACGGTAGATTGAAAATAAATTCCCTCTTCAGAAGGAAGATACTCCTGACGCCAAATTGCCATTACAAACTGAAAAGACTCAAGAGCTTAGCAATGAAGACTCTACTCTCCCAGCGGTACGATATCAAGATTACGGTAGATAATCATTCGATATTTAAGGCCAAGACGGGAGATGACGAAATCGATGAAAAGAAGGACGAGAAGAAAGCAGCGAAAGAGGTGAGGGAAATAGAGTAGAGGAAGAGATCAAAGATCAATCCCCAATTCAGAAGGGTGGAAAGGAGAAGAAAGAGAAGGGAGAAACGCTGATTGATGATAAGGAAAAGAAGACACAAGAACCTGATCCGAAGAAAGAAGAGGAAGAAGGAGGAAAGGTATGGATAAGATCAAAGATCATCTTCTTATGAATGCTCCTTCAGCAATTCAAACTGTGCAAGCCAAAGAAACTGGCGAATGGACGTGTGCAATATGTGAGCATGTTCAATGAGAACAGTGACTATAGTGATGATGATGATGAGAAAGTGTGAAGGAAAGAGAAGATCCATCACTCATCACTGAGTTTAATTGTTCACGTACATATAAGATAAACAACTGATATTCTTTATTTGTATGCTATCTTTCAAATATGAACCTTCTGATCACTCGTACATGCCTAGATGAAAAGACGAAAATAATACGCACATTATCAAGATGATGCCAATTAAAGTAAAAAGTAAAGTACTGAGTCGGTTATGAACGCGTAACGCGTCGTCGACTACCCCACGTCTGAACTGCAACTGGGGCCTAACCTGTGAGAACAGTGGCATGTTGCTAAAGACTAACCGGCATGTTGTGTGCACGCTGGCGGGGAATTTGGATCTTGTTTACTAGGCACTACCAACATTTCTTAACCCCCTTGGTTGGGTGGATCTGCAGGCGCGGGGGGTCGAACTCGTGACCTTTCGATTCGCATTCTGACACACAACCACTGCGCTACCCGGCCTGGCCTGCGCGGCCCGGCCGGCGCTACTGCGCTAAATATTATAATAAAAAATAATTATTAAATTATTATGACTTATTCTGACGGAATATTGGGCAGGTTCTATTAAAGATTGGTAACTGAAGAGTGATTGGAAGAATGGAGGGAATGACAACAGAAAAGGGAAGAAATGTACTGCAGTCGTTGTAAATCGTTCTCTTTTAGTAGAGGTTGGAAGGTTGATTTACGAATAGGATGCCATTCTTCCTCTTCCAATGCAACTGCTCTCTTGTCTTCACTCAATGAATGACTGTCTTCCATCCAATCGATCTCTTCTTCAATGGGGAAAATCATCACTTCATCAATCTCTTCAGCTGATTGAATGAAGGACGCGCCTGAAGATGATCATTATTGACAATTCATTCGGATATTATTTTCTTTCCCCTTGTAGACACTGCCCCTCATTTCACCTCGATTCTCCACTTCGTAAGCCTCTTCAATCCATATCAATGTGTCGATTGATCTCCCTGCTTCCATGTCTTCCATCTCAATTTCCCTGATGACATCTCTTTTTCCTTGATCGAGAGAAGAGAAATCATCATCTTCATAATCGTCGACTCGGTACACTCTAACTTCATCCATTTGATCTTCCATCTTAAATACTTTCTGAAATAATGAAATCAATACACGGAATTGAGGCAACGGTGATTAAGCGATGAACGAGGGAAATAGATCGGACCATCTATCTCGACAGTAAACGGATAAGACTGATTGAGAGAAGCGATACTAATCGGGAGGTAATAAAGTGGGCGGAGTCAAAAGGTGCGAAAGGGAGGCTGTCGCTTCAAGTCAATGGGACAAATACAACTAGCGGTAGACGATAACAAAGGGATGGAAGGAGATGAAAGAAGTCTGAAATAGAATAAATACCCTATGGCACATCTCCCATGGTGTCGAGAGGGAACTTCAGAGGGATCAACCGCTCTCTTTGAGAGAAGTTGCCGAAAGAGGGAGAGACGACTTAGAAGGTGAGATCGGAATACGTGATCATAAAGGGCGGTATCCCTTTGACACTGTGGGTGTTCAAAATAGGCTTACTCATTGCATACACTTCATTTATCTATGCATTTTCATCTCTCAAAAAAAAAGATCACATCTTTATTGGCTCTCTGGAATGCGAATCTCTTTCTGGCTACTCGATCAGCCTCGCCCTGCTGTAATTCCTCTGACATCCTGAACTACCGTAACCACATCATCATACTGTATCCACTCCCCCTCCCGATAATCAATACTTTTGGCGATCACTGTAACAGTTAGAAAGAGTAAGTTCCATATTATATATATATATTCGTTATATTTAATTCAATAATAAATATTTTAAATCCGCAATGAACAATTGATTGATTGCAGGAGAATCGTAGGCTGCAAAGTGAGAATGACCAAATGAGAATGGAGCTATTGCCGAAGAAATGTACGATTTGTATTCATTATATTGTTGAGTTTCTTCCATAATGGTCTAGCCATTTCATTTTATGAGTTAATTTGTAGAGTGTAGATGATGTAACTTATCATTCCTTCATTTCGTATATTTTATCGTTGCAGTTGCATCATACTGCAAAACCGATGGAATCGATCCTCTGTGTCCATCATGTGGACTGCACGTGGACGACCCGAATACGAGAAGATCTCACGCATTTACAGTGAGTATACGTGCAAAACCAACCAGTCCAGAAAATATGTATGCACAGTAGCTATGTTCTAACCTTTTCAGTTTCACTTTCATCTCATGCACACGGAAAGAACTACTCGAAGGGGCATTCTTTCTCATTTTCTGTGACAAAGACAGTGACAGTAAGAACAAAATCTAAGGTAAAAATCATATATATTTCTCAGAGCTGCGCCATTGCCCTTGTGGAAAGTTCTCCCACTCGGATCGTGCAAAGCAATTCGCCCCTCACGTGTTCATTGCACATCCGAAGTAGTTCAAGGAGATGTTGAAAGAACTTGATAGTATAACGAGTGAAGAGAGACTCTCGTCGGGCGACCAGGAGACGATCGCAAACATCGTAAGAAAGAATGTAAGGAAAAAGGAAGTGAGATGAGTCAATTCAGAAGGAAATGGGATCATCGCAGAGGTTGAAGAGATATATCCTATTGATGATCTCTCCTTCGTGGACAGGTACTGTCTCTCTACAGCATCTACTATTAGCGATTAAACATTTCCAGTGACCAATCTCATGCTTCTTCCCGGAACATGGTGGCATTGACTCTCGAATCCCACAATCTCTGCAAACCAATCGAAACCACTACGGAAATGACAGTGAGCAATCCAATTTTCTTCATTGATCTACCGTAGTCTACCGTATAATGAATGACAACTACTATGACCGGACGATTACCGTAATCTGATCGATTGAGATCGACGCTGCTGCTTCACTGCTAGCGAGAGCGAATGAAGAGAAGATGATGAAGACTTCAAAGGGGCAGAAGGAGGTATGAAAGATACGGTAGAATCATTATCGATTTCTTCCTCAGAGAGATACTGTATCAATGAAGAAGAAAGTCGAGACTCCGAAGAAGGATAGTTCGCCGACGGAGATGAATACTGCGAAGGAACCGGAGGAAGGCAAGGTTCGGATAAGACCAGAGATCGTTCATCATCTCGGGAATTCTCTTTCAGCAATTCGGGAAGACCAATCCGAAGAGATTGCCAAATGCACGTATTCAGCAAATCAGCATGTTCAATCTCAACTCTGACTACATCGATTCAGTAGAAGAGGAGAGAACGGCCAGAGAAGATTAACCCCACTTATCCTCACTTCTCCCCACACTTTCCTTCTCTCATCGTTGCTTTTCCACATGACTCATTTCGATTGTCAATCTTCTCGTCCCTTAGCTCCCTTTTCCCCAATTACAAATAAAATTGCATACACTTCATTTATCTCTACATGGTACTTAGATTGTACACATAAAACGATATCCGTAAAACAACAAACCCAAAACATTTCAGATAAATTAGTATCACTAAATAGGTATTCTTCAGAATGGTAATAACAAATAATAATGAATGATTAGAGTAGATTCAGACCCTTTTGAGAGTTCTCTAATCGAATGGGCGCTGAAGTGAGACGGGCACTCAAATCCTCACACATATCATCGATAGCCGCATCCATCTTGGCCCTGCAACGACAATTGAGATTACTGTATCCCTCTCAGGGTTATCGATTGACTCACTTGACACATTCGCCCTTCTTCAATGTCTTCTGTGCGAGAAGTAATTCGGCCGATCGGAGTTCAACCTGTTGTTCCCATCCCTGAAGTGATACGGTAAGTTACGGTATCAATCAATATCTACAGCATACCTGTACGTGTTTGGTGGTTATGGTAAATGGTAGATTGACATCATCGAAGACTGACGTCATAATGGCCTTCGTCACTCTTCCTGCCGTTAGTTTCGGATTCTTCGCAGCCTTGTTCAGATTGCGAGTCACAGAGTCTGTAATGGGACTAATTCGTGAACTCGATATCTGTTGCGTATAATGAACCCTTGGAAGGGCAAGAGATACAAAGATGTATCCAGTCTCAAACAAAACAGAAGAAGAATTTAAAGTGCGTACCAATGAAAGTGAATTGTGGCCTTCTTCCCTTGAATAGTGCAACGGATCCATCGATGGTAACCGTTCCTCCCTCGAGGAATGCATCCACAACTGCATTCACTGCCAATTCCTAGAATGAAATGGCAATCACAACCAAGGAAGGCAGCAGGCGCTTAAATTACCCACTCTCAATTCGAGGAGGTAGTGACTATCATAGACTTCGATAAACAAGAATTATGCAAGAACCAAGAAAAATAATTCCTTCTTGACAAACATTTTTAATTGTTTTTTCTTGTTCAAAAAATTCTTGTCAAGAATCGTTATTTGTCAAGAAACCATCTCTAGCTCATTTTCGTCGATCGTGAAGGAACCGATCGGTTAAAATTGACGACGCGAAATGTCTCCCTTTGTCAAAAAGGGGTTTAATTAAATTACGATTAGCTCAATTTGATTTTGAAAGTAATTATCAATTTTGAAAGAAACCAATCAAGAATATTTTTCTTGTTCAAGAATGACCGATCTATTTTTTGACAAAATTTTTTGAACAAGAACGATTTTTTGGCAAGAAAAAAATGATTTCTTGCAAGAACTTTTCTTGTTTATGGAATAACGAGACAGAACTCTTTGAGGCCTGTCATTGCAATGAGCAGATATTTTTTTGAAGTCAGGGTTTTTCAAGCCAAAGCAATTAATTCCGCATTTTCTCACCTTAACATTCTTTGAATGGGCGAATCGATGGGCTAGCACGAGAATACTCGCTACGTACACTTTCGTCTCCCCGTCTTGTTCAGTCATCTGAAAGGATAGACAGTCAATTCATCCATTCAATCTACCGCAACCAGTTCACTCTCTTCATTAACATTCAACCTTAGCCAATCTCTAGTGTATATTGAAGATACTATCCTTTTGAAGAGACAATGTCTTGATAAGTGAATGATAATCTCACATTCCACCGTAGATTGAGTCTCTTAGAAGCCCAGTCGATCATTTCGATTCCACTCGCTTCTCTATGCGACATGAGTAGATTCTCTCTCATCTCACTAAGAGCATGTCGACCATTGTTATTATGTCGCGGCTCATTCGTGTCTGCGAGAGGAGAATACGTCATTTATCCAGAGATCGCAGAAAGATCAAAGATCATCAACACAATAATGAGTAAGTGGGTCGTTTTCGAACAGGAAGGGCAAAAGTGTGAATTATTGGGAATGAAATGGGGGAATGGAGTGAGGGGACGTTCTCACTTCTTGGTATTATTAGTACCTTCAGTTTCCTGTCTCTGCTTGGCAGCATGAGCTCGTCCACGAGAAGCGAGAACCAGACTTCGCATCTCCTTATCATCGCCCTACAATCAATTATCGTCAAAATAGACATAAAAAATAGACCGGAGAGACTACTGCATGAATAAAATGGCATCAGCGATATAAGGAATATCTTACATCTTCGACATTGTCACTCATCAACTTAATCCTCCTCATCACTTCATCGGGGTACACACATCCAAGTGCAGCCATATTCGCATACACCTGCAACACAAATGATCGTAATTCCACTGATCTAACGCACTTTCTAAACATTGGAAATGATAGATAACATACAGCAGCATAGGCAGCCAATTGATCGGCATCTTTCATGACATCTTTATTGGCTCTCTGGAATGCGAATCTCTTTCTGGCTACTCGATCCGCCTCGCCCTGCTGTAATTCCTCTGACATCCTGAACTACCGTAACCACATCATCATACTGTATCCACTCCCCCTCCCGACAATCAATACTTTTGGCGATCGCTGTAACGCGTTATTCAACTATGCTGCAACGGCGTGTGTTATCAATAATTTATACCTCATACGAGCATTGACAACAGAAACGAAGCAACGACTGAAACGTAACAAAGGAGCAAAGAATACTCGTCAGACAATTTTGATTACAACGTGTGGAATCTTTTAGGATATCGGGTGGGCTGAGATGCTACCAGGAAGGAAATACTGTAGATCCAAAGAGAGATGAGGGAAGTAGAAGGATGGGATGGGTCAGATTGAATACTGTGGATCTAAGAGTGAAGTGGGGTCAGATCAGTCATTGATGGGTGAAGAGTAGAGATAGTACAGATAGGCAAGAGGAAGAACGAATAGAAGGGGATGGAAAATAAGAGCGAGAAGAGACAAAAGAGATACTGTGATTGCGGCTTGGCGAGCTGCTGGTTTGAGAGCAGAATGGAAATGAGGAATGAATCGAGAATAGAGAGGAACTGCGGATGGGGAACGAATGGGAGTGGAGAGAATAGAAGGAGAAAGGGGACGGAAGGGAGATAGGGATAGAACCTTCTCCACAAGAGATGTACGAGTCTGAGCACAGGAGGGACTGAAGTCGAATGAACGTTCCCCTGACGCTACCTGAATAATGAGGATACAAACGAAGAAATGACGAGTAGCTGAAGCAATAAATCGATATGTTCCATCTACCGTACCTGTCTTCTTCCAGACGGGAGTAGCATCCTCATTCCGGTTGTTTCATCGACGTATGAATCAGGAGGAAGTCTTCTTCGAGGACTGAATTGAGGCTCGTCGTTCACCATTGGAGGAATGTAGTCGAAGAGATTACGAGCGTCTCTGATAAAAGATTTAATTAAAAACGCGTTCTTTGTAAGGATGGGGGGCCTATCCAGGGGGTTGTTCAAAATGTTCGGATCGAGTGTAGATTTTTGCATATTTTTTGTGAATTCTTAGATGAAAAGCACAATCACGGCGAAAAAAAATGAGCAAATGTCTTTCAGATAAACTTGTTAGATAAACAGAAAGTGGCGTCATCACTAGGTAATCGATAAATATACTCACTGGATAATCTGCTTCACTTCATTCTTCATCTGCGTCAACGAAGTCGCGTAGGGAGAGTACGCAGAGTAATCCTGCACGGAACATTTTGTCAGCCCTGGTGCGACAATGTTTCAAGGTATTATGAAAAGGCTTCGAATTATTTTCTACGATAATCGATAACAGTACATTGTGCATTCAAAAAAAAATGTAGCAACTAGTAATTCATTCGGTAATTCACTTACATCATCATCCATTTCTTCGGGTGCATTCGCTCGTCTCGTCATTGCATACAATGTGTCCAGTAGGGCTGTCACCGGCGGGCCAGAATCCTGACAAGCAATTATTCATCTATTATCAATGGATTCCATCGTAATCTTCTCAATTTTCATCATTCACCGCTCTCCTATTTGGATCATCACAAGTAGGATACATTCTTTTATTTTAGTATCACTCACCACTCCCAGATAGAGAAGGGCATCTTTGATTCCCGGTTTGAACGAGCACTCGATGGCTGTCCTCACCACTCTCACTGTGTCTGCTGTGATCTGCAGCTCACGAAGTCTGCAATCGACAAGATTGGTAGAAGAAATAATATGAAAAGGGCCTAATATTCGATCTAACGTACAAAACGAACAATAGTTGCTAATTGTTTGATTGAATAATATGAATAAAAGTCACTAACTTCTTGAGAATCTTTCCGAAGAGTACAGAGTAGAACTTCTCATGAGCATGCACAAAGGGAAAGTAGGGAGAATAGTCCTCGAGGGACATTCTGGAAGGACTATTCGACCATAGATGAATGGACTACCGTAATCTGCACCGAGTAACGAGGCACTTCTATAGAACGCGGGGCCAGGGGGCGGAGCCTATAAAGCTCGCGCTTTTCACACGCCGAGCGCGCGATTATAGGCGACAAGTGCAGCGGCAAACAGCAAACACTCTCTTTCCATTTTTAGGTGATGTTTTTGTGTTTCTGCGATGATTTTCGACATTTATCGCTTTTCAGAACTAGGCGAGCAGTAAAATAAAAACAACAACGGTGAAATAGGAGTTAAGCACCCCTAGTCAGAGTCGAAAAACAGTCCGGGAGAGGCAACAAAAGCTCAGAAGACTAGTTTTTCACTCTCTTGGGGCAAGGAATGGTATTGCCTGTACTGTCCATTATTGATGTGGCTAGTGAGCGCTTTCATTCGTTCAGGTATCTCATTCGGCACCACTGCAGAAGCCCAGAGTGTCCCAACAGAACAGAGTAGACTAAGCACTAAGCCTGAGCCAATGCCTAAGCCTAAGCACTAAAAAGCAACATAAAAGTCACTCTTAATCACATTAGGTTACGATTAGATGTTTTTCAACAACTCGATGTTGGACCCTTTCCGGGCTTGTACAGCTAGGATACGTTCCAGCGGATGGAAGTTGACTTCCTTGAACTTGGAACGACAGGGGATAGATCAGGGAGAGTCATACTAATCGAATTGATATCGAATTTGGCTTAATTCTGACATGTGTTAGCTTTTTGCATCATATTTCGTCAAGCCGCCCCTCATTTGGTTACGATAGGGGGGGGGGGGGGGGGGGGGGGGGGGCGGGGCCTAATGGCACTAGGCTCCGCCCCCTTTTGCCCCGCGTTCTATAGAAGTGCCGAGTAACGATACCTGGAAGTGGATGGATAAGAGGACGAATTGATGGCGAGATTGGGCGATATACGACCAGTTGAGGGACAGTACCGCCATGGACGAACGAATGTCAGCCACACACCTCAAAATAGCCTGTTAGATTCGTGTTTCAGGAAGATATTACCGTACTGGTGGCACATATGTGCCGGATTTATTCCCAAATAATAAAATAAACAAATTGGAGATGTAGAGGATAGGAAGGAATCGGGAACTGACTGAATAGCTCCCTGAATGACTGCATGGAAGGGCACTGAACAATGCATGAATAGAAGAGATTGTAGAGATCGGTAGAGAACGACGGACGAACATGCACTCCACGCTACAATTATTAATTCATTTAAATGTTGTTTATCATCAATTATGCCTAAATTAATAAAAAAACAATACAAACTATAAAAAAAAACAAATATATAATCTCACTCTGAGCGATGCCAGTTGAGGATCGGCTCCATCCGATAGACAATACGAGTGCAGTTGACGGAATGTTTGTCTGCAATGGGAATATTCCTCATGGGAGACAATACCGTAATCTACCGTACCTCAGGAGGAAGAATCGATTGACGGATGGGAATTGCTCCGCGTCGCAGAGTGCTGTGATCAATTGCTGCGCCAGATGGACTCCCTGGAAGAAAAAAAAAACGTATATTGCGTAAATATCATCATTAGGGGTCGAATACTATGTAACACATTGCACAAGCAACCTACATTTTCACCATTTCGGGCACCTATCAACCCTATCCAACCCGCATTTTGACTGTTCCTTGTACCACTGTGAGTATAGGAACCCACAGGGTTCGCGTACAAATTTTAAAAAAAAACCCACATTCGGTGGTTTTTTAGAATCCCAATTAATCTAACCCAGATCATCACGTACAAATTACATTCTCAAATTTAATGTAATCAATTAACCAATTAAAAATATATAAAATAGGACTGACTCTGACACTGGCTGCATCATTCTCCTCTGGAGGGACCGAGAGAAGGAAAGTGCACTCGGGAAGGAATAGTTCGAGAGGAGAATGAAGTGATGATTGGAGGGTGGACGACGAGGATATCGATTGCTGAAACATGAAATCAATTACTGTTCATGGATCGTATATCTTACCTGAAGTGGAAGTAGTTTCTCTATCCACTCTACGATGCATCTTGACATGAGTCCATCCCTTGGTCCGGTGCTTCGATCCGCATGAATTCGAACAGCGGAGAAGAGACGAGAGGCCAATCTCATATCTGACCACACTGCATCCAGCACCAGTCCGTTACCTGCAACAATCACCGTCCATCAGCCAAAGAACTTCAAATATGGTGACGACTGAATAAATTTTTGACAATAACAAAAAGATAGTGGAATCAGACCAGAATAAATGCTCCCACCTCCGAGAATCTGGTGCATTTGATGACTGATCGATCCTTGCTGCACATTCACAACATCAGGCAAGCAGAAAAGATCAATCTGCAACCACCCTACTCACAGGTTGAGCAATGAATAATAGGGTACCTCTGGATCAAGAAGTGTTCTTCTGATCACTTCTTCCAATGGAATATGTCCATTGGATGCAATCTCCTTGTACAGAACTGTCAACTTATCGATCGACGGCAAGGGCTGATTCGAATAGTCGCCTGATAAAATATTTCATTTGAAAACAGAGCAATTAATTTTATCTACCTGAATGATTCATTCTCCTGTTTTCTGCTCCATAGCTACCATTTCCTATCGAATAATTTTGATCGTATGTGTATTGCATCTGAAGCAATAGATGGTCACAATTGATTGGACTTCCATTCAGCAGGCATTGATTGGATAGCCAATAAATTCTTGTTTATAAAGAAACTCGTAAAAGAAAAAAATTTTATTACAAAAGTTATCACAAACAATAAATTATATTTGAACCTATTTTAACATGACTATCCGAAAGTAATTGCCATAGAAATATTAGATACAAACTGACTAGTGATAGAATCAAACCATGCAATAAAACCCCCCATGAATTAAATACATTATCGTCCAATCAATGGAAACATCTCCTTTCTCCATCTTCTATTGCATTCTCTTCATTCTCCTCTCCATCTTCCTTGCCTTCTTATCTTCTCTTTCGTCTTTCTCTTCATCTTGAGGAGGAGATGCAGTGAACCACGGAATGATGAAACCAGCCAGAGCCTTAACTCACACCATTATGAAAGAAATCAGGAGTTTCTAAACAAGGATCTTCCGTGAAACTAGGATTCAAAGATGATTCAATTGATACTAACTCAACCTACCTTATAGATTCCATATGAGGGAGCTGCGAGGAGAGCAAGGAATCCATAGTTGGTGAAGAGACCAAGGAATTGAGAGATCGTAGCCAGAATTATCAGGTCCTGGAAAGAAGAGATGGAATATTGATTCAATTGATTCTACGTACCTTGCAGGGTTCTCCGATGGCGGACGAATCATTGAGATCGAGACCCGCATCGACAACGTGACCCTTAGCGTCTCTGAAATAGACAAAGAGAATTGTCATCTTTGCGCTATACTATCCACAAATATTTGCACTGATCCTTCGGCATGTAAGATTCCACCGTCAAGAAACAACAAGCACAACATACGTTTTAGATTTGGAGACGGCTCTCATGACGAGAAGAGATGCCACTTGGATGATGAAAGAGATTGCCCATCCCCACCACGCCCAGCCTTCCATCTACAATGGAATCAATTGCTGATGGAGAAATGAATCCAAGACCATCGAACCTGTTTCTCTAAAAAAATTACCTAGAGGAACCCAATACAAATAGAGATAATACAATAATAATAATAATAATATCTATCCGCACAGGTTATGGGGGGGGGGGGGGTAAGGAATAGGAAATTTCTTACAAATAGAGATAAGAATAAAAGTCGATTTAAACAGTTGCATCATCTCTAGAAATTCCCCTAGAGAAACCCATCACGAATGGAGATTAGAATCCAAGCCTATTGAAACCGTGTTGGATCATCTCTTGAAAATATGCAACCAACTCACATTGAAATAAGTCATACCGAGGACGAAATAGAGTCCTCCAACCATCACAGTCGCAATTCCAAATTGCTGTATTGTCTCCTTATTCTCATCAGCAATCTGTTGCTGACCCTTAGTCGCCACTTTCACCATCTGTAACCCCAACGATCATTGGTCATTCTTTCCATAGTAGTATCATGTATTCTGTAGCGATCATTTCACGCGAAATACAAGGAGGAGCAAGATGTACAATCATAAACCTTTATCGAAGCATAGCGTAAAGTCTGCGGGAATACACAGTAACAGGATTGGAAAGTAAAGGAGATGATACAATAACGAAAGTGCTGGGAAAGTAAGTTGTGTCCTACCAACGGGACCTAGCAAGAAGGGAGGATACTATTTCAGAGTTGGAGCCAATTCAGTTGTTGTGAAGGACGAGTCGGAAGATCTCGTTGGCGATGAAGTACGAACTGTTATTCGGGCGGATGATGAACAGTTGGTTGTACGACTGTACTGGATCCTCGTCCGTCTGTAATACAATAGATGGAATGGACCAAACATTACGAAAATCAGAATGAATCAAGAGATCTTACCTTGAGTTGTCCGAGAACGGACACCATGATGGATCCATCGTAGAGGGGCTGGCAATCGGACTTGGTGATCGCACGCTGAATCGACTTGAACGTCAGACTCTGGAAATATGAGTTTAGTGTGTAGAACAGTGGGAAGTAGATGGTGTCATCAAGAAAAAAAGAAAGGTGAGAACATTAATTCTAACCTGGAACTTCTGGAGAATGGCCTGTTGCCCTTTCATCTGAACTCCCTCGAAGGTCATGTAGCTGTTCTCGGGATCATACAGCACGCTGAGTCCCTGCGCACGGGCTACGGGGTCTCCATTATCGAATTGTCTGCAAAAAGAAGAGATTAATTAACGAAAATATGTATATCCATATTTAAACAAAAGACAAAAATAATACTCACGTGTAGTAATGAGAGACGAACTGATTCCCGATGTTCTCGTACTCGGGATTGAAGTTCATTGCCTAGAAAAGTAAGAAAATTTGAAACAAGTCACTAAAAACGAATTTTGAAAGTAACGAACCACGGTAACAGTAGTTTTCGAATAAGAACTCATTCTACTAGTCAATGGCATTGTTTAACAGAGACTAAAACTCTAAGAAACTTCAAGAAAACGAAACACGCAAAAAAAATGAAGTTGGAGAGGTAACACGGCGTTTCAAACGGTCTACCATATGAACGCTTGAAATAAAGCTTTCCGCGTGAGAGTTTCTCATCCAAAGCATCAATTTCCCGCTCAATTTAGCGTCAATTTTTCGATTTTATTTTTTTTGCTTGTTTTATCATTGTTTTGGCGTCATTGTGTTAGCAAACAATGCCAAAAATCAACCCTCGTGGTCCTGCTTATTTCACGAATTTATTGTCACTAATTACGAAAGCTCTCGTCGCTTTTTCTTTCTTTTTAAATTTTGCCTTCAAACCCCCTTTTTCATATCCGTTCCGCGTTTTTAAGCCATATTTAAATACGTTATTCATCTCAGGAATGGAAGCACGTTACAAAATTGAGCTTCGCGAGCGCGACCCGGCCAAGATCGACCAGTTGTACCTCGACAACTGTCAGTGTGACAAGATTGAGGGATTAAGCGATAATCTCGCTTCATTGGACACTCTCTCGATGGTGAACTGTGGTCTGAAGACTCTCGAAGGTCTTCCCATTCTTCCCGAGCTTGTCATTTTCGACATTAGCCAGAATGAGCTCGACGGCGGCCTCGAAATTCTCGTAAGTTAAACCTTATTTTGGTGTCTAACCTCTACCATTGTTTTCATTAAAAATATATTTATATTTCAATTTGTAGG
The DNA here is from genome assembly GCA_000180635.4 of Pristionchus pacificus. Lineage (NCBI taxonomy): Eukaryota > Metazoa > Nematoda > Chromadorea > Rhabditida > Neodiplogasteridae > Pristionchus > Pristionchus pacificus. Next base: position 9,756,791 of record CM026579.1, on the reverse strand, counting down.
CGGACAAATGCCCCAAACTTGAGAAGCTCGTCCTCTCGGATAACAAGTTTGTGACTATGGAACAGTTGGAGCCTCTGAAGGCCCTGACTTCTCTCTCCGTCCTCGACACTTTCCAGAACGATGTGGAGGACACTGACGATTACCGGTAATATATAAAACTATTTTTTATTATTATCAAATTATTTACTATTTAAATTTAAAAAATCAATTTTTAGAACGAAGATCTTCGAGATGCTGCCCACCCTGAAGGATCTCAACGGACACGACATCAATGGAGAAGTGACTGAGGAATGCGAGGAAGAAGAGACGGGAGGCGAGGATGGAGAGGATTCTGATGGTGGAGACTCCTCTGATGAAGATGATGGACCTGGACTGGCGTATCTCCAGAATAGCCATATCCTTGATGATGAGGATGAGACGGAGGACTTCGAGGCAGTTGAGGGAGATGATGATGAGGAAGGAGCAGATGGAGCGGCGAATACGAGAAGAGGAGTCAAGAGACGTCATGAAGGAGGAGATGATGAGGAGTCGAACCAGTAAACGACTCATCCATCCCGTCCGTTCCCCGTTATTTACCCGTGAATATCTTGTTGAATACACTGTTACCCCCTCCCCCCCCCCCCTTTCGCACATTGGTCTCGTTTTAATTTATTAATTTCTAATACCGGATTCACTCGCTTCTCACATGATCTTTGTCCATCTTATTATCGAGTATTCCACATACTATGTAGTATGCTATGGTTGATAAAGTAAACTTAACAGGAGAAAGAGTCCGAGGGAAACACACAGGCGTTGACGCTCGCTTATGATATCTCAAAAACTGTTTTTAATTATTGGAAGGAGAATATATTGTTGGGTTGTCAGAATGGGTCGAAGTCGATCTGAAGCCGATCCTCAAGCTAAGAGGCGGCACCACAAGGCAAAGAAGGACACGGGGAATAATAGTGGAAAGACTGGATTCGATGGACTCACCGTTGCACCATGGTGCGTATTTATTGACTAACGCGTCCGATATTTATTGTGAATTATGTGAGAAATTGATCAATGTAGTCTTGGAGTAGTGGCGATTCGATGTTTCTGTTAATAGCAATTCCAAAGGTATAAGAAAGCCGTCTATGAGTACAGTGTTTCAAGAATGGACATAGCTGCATTATCTCTGTGATGAGCATTACTAAATGGTGAATACAATTGTTGCAGGAGGAAGACGGTATCAATCTTCAAGCAGCCAGTCACTCTCGTGCACACGACGAGAAGTAGAGATAACAAGAAACCTACGAGTGAACAGTTGAAGAGAGGATCCAGTGGGAATCAGCATAAACCAGTACAGGTACACACTTTTTAAACATTTTAACCGATTTCTATTGTAGATATAGACTGGGGAACTGTTAGAAAATGTGTGCTACTGATGCAATGGGCTAGCGTTATCCCTACTAAATTGGTATATTTGTTAAAAATACAAGTTTTTTTGAAGATGATGTGGGCCAAATCCCTCGAGGGAATCGAAGCCGTCGTTCCTCTTCATATTGCCGATAAAATCGATGCTAATAATGAGGTTAGCTTCTTCTAAATATTACGGATTTGATCATGAATGGGCCAAAAAATTGGATTCCTCTCAATCATGGAAAATTTTCAATTAATTATCGATGTTCTTTCAAGAAATGAGCAGTGACAAATGCCTTATTCAACAATTGCAGTCTCTTCCTTCGAAGCTGGAGCTTCCAGCGAGAGTAGCACCTGCTGCAAGCTTCATTACAATTGAGGTACATTTATTTTATTGGACTTATATATTTTCATTTCTTATACTGATTATGCTAAATCTGAGATCTTTGTCTTTACTTTTGATCGTTGATCTTTGATAAGTTGATAATTTCCAGGCAGCGTCAGCCTCCCTCTGCACTGCGATTCACAATCCAATGGGAGGAATTGTGAGTGGACAGAAGAAAGACGGAAAGTCGATAGAGCACAATCCAAGAGGAACGATGGACACGGATCAACCATTGATTGCTGGAATGGTCGTTATGGAGGATGATGTTAAGACACAGGTTGGTCAATCTTCCATCCACATCATTGATAAGCACCAGTCTCGTGCGAACGACCAATATGGCGGATTTGAAAGTAAAATCGGTATAATAATATCGCGGATTGGTTCTCAAAATCGGAGGTTACGATCTTGAAACCTGGGGTAAAATCGGTGTTATAGTCCTATATCCGACGCTCATCACTGCTCCACATATTGAATCTATTTTTAATATTAAATATAATAATTATTATTAAGGAACGTCGTGTGATCGATGCTCGTAAGAGACTACAAGAGATCAGGAAGCACTTCTTCACTTCACCGTGAGATTAAATCGTTTTAAACCAATTGCCCTTGTAGTATAACCATTTCCCTCCTCTATTCCGTCATGAACAAGCATTCTCAACAACCTTCCAAATCTACCCAATAGTCTTGTCCGTATATTCATAAGCTTTCAAGTCGTCTGAGATACTCCACCCGCACTAACTTATTCTGTAGCAAGAGTGTAAGTATAAAAAAATTAGCACAACGATTGTATATGTAATATTTCATTTTCTCTGACTTTGTAAGTATTACGATTTGATAAACAAAATTGTGATTTAAATACTCAATTCATAGACTGGAATCTATCAACAATCGAAGTGGGTCGACTACAAATGGATAATGATTCTATTAATCTACTCTTGTTCCAATTCGATGAGTACTCCTCCACAATCCTTCGGGTGCAAGAATACAACTGGCTTTCCATGGGCACCGATCTTTGGTTTCTCTGCCAGAGGACGGATTCCCTTCGATTTGACCAGAGACATGGCCTCATTGATGTCCTTGACCTACACAAGGGATACGGTAGACGGAAATTACGGTAGACTACGATACCTCGATGCAGATATGGTGCATTCCTCCGGCCTTGTTCTTATCGAGAAATGCCTGTATGGGAGACTTATCTCCCAGAGGATAGAGAAGCTCGATCTTCGAGTTGGGGAGGGTCACGAAGACTGTGTACACTCCGTGCTCGGGTTGCGCCTGAAGGGAAGGGATACTGTAGGATACGGTAGAATGAAGAATCAAATCGATTAGTGCATTCCTCACCACTTTCTCGGAGACATTGGCACCGAGATTTCTGTAGAACTGCGAGGCCTTCTCGATGTCCGGAGTGGCGATGGCCACATGGTTCAGCTTGCCAAGCATATCGGTCAGAGGAGAAGAGGCCATTCCCTGAATCAGAATTGATCTGAGGATTACTGTAGATTACGGTACTCACTCTGGTAAGATTGGCGGCTACCGAACGAGAAGAGGAGAGAATTCGGCAGAGCTGCGCCATTGCTAAGATGAGAATTGACCGATAGATTGGAAGTGTAAGAGGTATGAATGGACAAGAAGAGAGAGAAAGAGTACGTGCGTGCTAGCAGATTACACCAATGAGATTACCACGAGACTCGAGCATAACCACGAGGAGTCCTTTTCACGTTGGTTCTATTGTTTTCAGGTAGTCATTTTCAGCACGTTAGGCACAAAATCACGCGAGAAATGAGAGAGAAACATCGATTTGAAGAGGGTCACAGCCCGAGCCGTGAAAGAGACAAAAGTGCTGAAATTGCAATCGCTTTTTGCACTCTGCTTCACACCATATTTTCATTTTCGTCATTTTTGTTGTATTGTTGTTTTATAGCCTCAAAAACGGTCCAAATATGTTCCAGACAAGATGGCTCAAGTGGACGCCCCGGCTGCGCATGATATCAACGAAATCCGCACGACTTTCGTGCATAATTTGGCCAAAGGGTTAGTTTCCTTCGAAGTTTGAGTCTGTTTTCATCGACATAATTCAGCCATACGCGTGAGAACTCGCTTAAAATAGCCCAGGCTACCGTCAACTACATTCGAAGGATAATCGCTCTGGAGAAGTATGAAAACATCGAGTAAGTTATCTGTATTTGCTATCGTTGCGCTATTCAGTGATGACCCATCTTAATTCTTCAGAGATCTTCTGAATGTGCTTCGCACTCATCTCCGATATTCCATTTCTCTTGCTCCGACTGAACTCGTCGTGAGGAACATCTTCCTCATTGCAATGAAGTTGGCCAGGGAGGAGAACATGCGGGTACTCGTCGGTGTTGATAAGGTACCCTTACCTCCTGAAGTTTTCGATCTTAGTTTTGTTAATAGTGATTTTAATCTAGAGTAAGTGTTTATAGGAAGTGGGAAATCCGTACGATTCGCTTAACACATTGTGGAAGGCCGAGGAGAATTCAGCCAATGCCAGTGCGACTGGAAAGAAGATGAGGAAGGGACTCGCAGCTACTATCAAAGAGGTACACATCCTTCTTTATTTCACCTCCATTTCAATACAACTTCGTTGCTATCAACCGAAAATATCTGATTGCAGATCCTAGTGGAACTGGATTCATCCCGTGAATTGATTGTCTCCCGAGCAGTTCTGCAATTGAACGATACCGTACTCACGTAAGTGTTGATTACTGTATGAACCAAATCGATTCCATAATTTAGACTAGTTATTATAGTTTGTTATTCTAGATACGGTGTGAGCTCCTCTCCCACACTCCGCTTTTTCTTGGAGAGCGCAAGAAGGACGATTAAGATGAGACAGGTGACAGATTCTTGAACATTTACGAACATTTTACGGTACAATCAATAATAACTTCAACTGGGTTTAAAAATTGCATTTATTTGCCGTAAATTCACTTGATACGTCTAATAATATAGATTCTCTGTAGATTCTCTCCGTCTCATCCCAATTGGACGATCATTCGGGTCCCGACTTCACTTCTTCCATTAGTCTCAGAGATGTCGCTGCTGCCATGACTGATGTTACCAAGGTATACTTTTTCATTTCTGATTCAGTGAAAAAATGCAAACAATATTTTCGTTCAATAGCCTCTTGTCCAAATACGTCTGGCACGTAATCACGTTAGATGTAATATGACGAATAATGGAATCCGTGTGAATGCAAGACATTGTCTATCTCTCTATCCACCCCTTCCTCTCCAGGTTCTTCTACCCGTCTCAGTGGTGTTCCCCGATGGATCGGCCCTTATGCCAGCTGGTTCCCTCTCGATCGCCCATGCTGCAGCCAGACATGCCGTCCCTGTGTATGGATTGGCTGCATTCTATAAGGTGAGAAATGAGTTAAATAGAGAACAAATACCAGATCGATTGTCGTTGCCGATGTTAGAATATGATGAGGTGCTGAAACATGATTCCGCAAGTGAAACGTATTCTTCAGATCGCTCCGTACTACTCGGCCGATGCGGCGTCTGCAGTGAATGCACAGGCCGGCATCGGATTGCCTGTCAAGTCAGCTATCATTCAATATTTTTATTGCATTTTTACTAGGGAGTGTAAACGCTCGAGATTCATCACAAATTATCTTTATATTGATTTGTCGAAATAATTTCAATCTGTTTTATAGATTGGCTGATTCCCTCCGTCATCGAGTGATCCTCTCGCCCGTTTTCGATGTCGTCCCCGCCCATCTCGTATCTTTTTATTTCCTATTTATATATCTATTTTGTTTGCAATTCTTTCCCCTCTGTATCATTTCCCTTAGAAACTAGAAAACTATCGTTGTTCCCTTTGGCATTCAATTCCCTCACAATCAGTCACTTTCAATGAAATTCTTCTCATATTGCTCCCCCCTCAGTGGGATTGTGGCAGTGTTTCTTTGCCCAGCTGGATGTACAATGATTCCATTCACGATGATTGATCTTTGATCTTTGCAGTTGTCCCTCTACATCTCCAATTCGGGCGCAGTCCTTCCCTCTCATATGTATCGATTGATTGCTGATTACTACCATCCTGAAGATCTCACTGAGGAATTGTGAATGAGATAGAGAGAGAAGAGTGCGGTAGTCATCACTACTACAGTATGCTACAGTATACGGGTTCTTGCCTTTTTCATTGTGAGTCACAATTGTGATAAATGTGCCTTTCTGAAAGTGATAAGGTCGTGATATTTGAAGCAGAACGGAACCATGTGAACGATGTGATGGCATAGACAAACACGGGATGATGGGAGGGATAGGGGAGGTGTGAGAGAGATACAGCTGTTTGATCTACCCCCCTCGAGGGATGATGACTGAGAGGAATGACTGTGAAGGGGATAGTAACGACAAGAAGACATGAATAAGGGATGCACGTTTGGGTTGGATGAATCGACACAAGAAGAAGGGATGGGTACAAAAGATGGAGAGAAGGGAGAGGGAAATGGAGTGAACGATCGAAGGAAGGAAGAAGAAGAGAAGAAGCATCCATGGTGAGTGAGTCATTCACAGGAGTAGAGATGACAGTAGTCATTCCTCATTCATTACTTCATTCAATATCGGCTACCGTACTTCCTCCTTTCCCCTCGAGACTCAATCCTGCAGTTGATATCATGGTCATCTGAGAAGTGCATGAACTGCATCCCTTTCCTTTCCCCCCTTCCCCCCCATGGGAGATAAGTCTATGAAGTCCTGTCCTTGTCCTTCTCAACTTTGCCCCTCATTCCTCCTCCTCCTTCTCAAGTGAATCTTTCCCATATTCCGTCACCATTGTCATTCTGTGTCATATCATTCATCAGAATATCGCCCACCCTCTTCTTCTTCCAATTTCCTCCCCATTTCTCTTCTCTTCTTTCCCCTTTTATCTTCCACTTTTCCGACTGTTATTACCCCCCTCTAGCCGTTCGTTTCCTCCACTAGAACTCATAGAAAGAGTGTCATATCCACATCCTGTTCCATTGTCATTCTTTATAGTCTTCCACTGTCGACGACCATTCAATGGGCAACACAAGTTCCCTTCCCACTCCTCAGGGATACTCGGATAAAGAAGCCGATGATATTAGAAAGAAGGTATACTGTAGTCTACCGTACTCCTTCCTTACCGTATCCACAGATTCTCACGGAACACAATCGCGTACGAGTTCTACACAATGAAGCACCCATTTCATTCGAGGAGAAAATGAACAAGTGAGAGGGATCAATCGATAAACCTACCCTATCCCATCTCAGATCCGCTCAGGAAGCAGCCAATTCAATGGCGAGGAAGGAAAAGTTGGAAACGGCGAATACCGTATACGGGGAGATACTGTACTCGTGTTCGGGCACTGCTGTCAAGGGTACGGTATCCATTTATTGATTGTCTCTTCACCATCTTCTTTCATCTTCATCTTCCTTGAATGCGACAGTTGTAGTAAAAAGAAAGATATGAAAGTGTGTTGCAGCGGAAAACGTTGTGAGTCATTTCTACAACAACTCTCAAAGAGGAGCAACAAATCCTCAATTGACGCAGATTCTTTCGCCCGTACGTTCAAGGACGAGAAGTTGATCTTTGATCTTTGATCTCTTGAGAATTCGCGCCGTTTGGGAGTGGGAATTTCTCGATCTCAACGAGGAACTCTCTACATCTGCCTACTCTACAGTGGAAGTGGATCACTCGAACCGCAGGCTGATCACAGGGTATCCATTTCATACGGTTACGGCTGGGCAAACATTTTACGGTCTCTCGTTTCACAATGTTCTCTCGCCGGTTAGAGACAGCGAGAGAGTATTGCGAAATGAGAGATCCGTAAAACATCGAAGAATCTTCAAAATGACACCGTCTCTTCAGAGCAATATCACCCTACAGTACGGTAATGAGTGTGTCAAGGAGAACAAACCACTGCAAGCGAAGAGCCTCAATGAGAATCGAGCTGAGGTTAGTTATCGATCGATCCACCGTAACCGTCTACCGTATCCAGATCCTGAGCGACCACAATCAATATCGAGCCAAACACCGCGCGGCGCCTCTCAGATTCGACGAAACCTTGAACAAGTATGATGGATCTGCACTTCTTTACATTAGTGCCCAATGGTAGAAAAGTGTTGCATTCCTCGCTCATTCGATCGCTTACAGTCTCATTTCTCACTGCCCACTAGTTAGAGTGCTTCCTTTGGGCACTAAAGTAAAGAAATGCCCGTGATCGATCGATATCGTAACCTACCGTACCCTTTGCAGATCAGCTCAAGCGTACGCTGAAAAGTTGGCAAAAGAGGACAAGGGATTGGCCCATTCTGATTCGGCCCGATCGGGAAAACATGGAGAGAATCTCTATTGTGCATCGGGACATCCACGTATGTCTTTTATTCTCTTTCATTTTATTCCTCACCTTTGTTTCAATGATTGAAGAGCATTGCTCATCTAGATATCAAAGAACATGTGATAGTTGAAGAAGAGCATTGGCTATCTATCAAAGAAAATGTGATAGATAACAGTTAAAAAATGTTTGAAGATTCTTGAGAACGGAGCAAGAACGAATAGCCAATGAGACAAGTGACAATCCCTTGTTTCTCTTCAGCCACGGACTCCTCTCGTGCATGGTACTCCGAGATAGCCAACTACAATTTCGTGGCGGGCAAATTCGCTCCCAATACGGGTCATTTCACTGCTCTTGTATGGAAGAGTTCGTCCTCTCTCGGATTGGGAATCGCCCAATCAAAGAGTGGAAAGACATTCGTTGTTGCTCAATATTCACCTCCTGGTAATAGAGCTGGCCAATACGTCGAGAATGTTCTACCAGCACAGTGAGAACACCTACAATACCCCTTATATAGTATTCCCCCTTGAAGATCAAAGATCGCATTCCACGACAGTTCCCTTCCACTGTGATATCCCCCATCTCTAGTCACTCATGTGTTTCTCTTTGACACGGATAAACGTCTCGTTCCCTCTCTCTCCTCTCTATTTGGGTTTGCGAAGAAGAAAGAGGCAGATTCATGTGAAAACGATTCGTCTGGACCATCACGTTTAATTCACTTGCAAAGAGAGGAAGAAAAAGTAAAACGAAATAATAAGTGGTGAAGAATGAAAATCTCAATCGTTATTGGAACAAACAATCAACCCTTATTGTCAGATCTTGCAAACATCCCATTACATTTGTACAACTTTCAAATTGTATGAGAACAACAAGATATGGAATGGACGCTTTATCAATCAAATGATTCACGAGATCTAATCGAAACGTCACTTGTCTCATTCTCTAATCACGAGTTTATGGCGAATCGTTCGATGTTACTGCAAAAAGAGGCGATACAGTAATCCAGTCTACCGCACTCCATATACCTTCACACTACATGAATCCGCGCTGCTTGCACAATGCTTCATACTGGCCGACAAAGTCGGCAATCTCTTCCTCAGCAACGATCTGAATACGGTAGATTGATCTTTGATCTCTGGCTAATTCTACCGTACCCCTTTGACGACGGCATCAGCCAGAAGAACACGGTGCATGTAGAGATATTGTATGTCCATCTGGACCGATCCATGACGTCGTGCTCTTAGAGCAATTACAGTCTGCAATAGAGATACTGTAACTACCGTACCCCCTCACAAGTACCGTATCCCTCACTTACATTCTTGAGGGACACCTTCTGTCCCGATCTCAACTTCGTCAGCATCATATCCAGTCCGACGATCGTTCCCGTTCGACCGATTCCTTCAATCGATAACGTGACTACCGTACTACAACCGTATCCATCTACCGTACCTGCAGAGCAATGGATGGTAGTGGGCGACATCTTAGCGAGTAACTCGATAAGGGCGACACATGTGGTTACATCAAGAGGAACTCCTCTGTCGGGCCAATCATTCCATTGGATGTGCTCAATGTCAAATGATTCCTGAATGGAACATATCGATTACGGTATGTCTTCAGTACCCACTGCTTCAACTGTAAGAGTGAGGGTTGTTCTCGTCATATACTTCCTATACTCTCGAATAGCTTTCACCTTCACCGATACGGGACCGTATTGACCCTGAGAGCGGATTGATCTTTGATCTCTCATAGATCACAGATCGCTACTCACCTCTCCGTTTGGTCCCTCCGGCCAATACTGCTCGCACTTCTTCTTGCCTTGTTCCACGATATTGCATAGCATCAGAATAGATCTCAAGAGAGTTAAAGATCAAAGATCATAGAGCAAATAATTCTTACTTGCTCTTTTCTTGCCAAATCATCCTCCAGAAGTCTTCAATCGTGGCTACAATCGGTCCCTGCACGAAATAAATTATCGATAGCTACAGTACCTCCTCTACCGTATACCTGAGTGCAGATGTACTTCCTCTTCTCATCGATTGGCGCCCAATTTGCGTGCACGTAATTGCCTGACAATGGGTTACTGTAGACTACCGTATCCCATTGAGTATCATACCGGCTCCTTCAGGCCATCGCAGTACGACCCTCGATTCGTCCACGCAGAATACATCCTTGTATCGGTTCTTCAGAGGATTCGCATCAAATGCCATCTTGGGAGTTTCTGAACTTGATCTTTGAACTTTCATCTTTTCATCTTTGCTCACCTCCAATTGCTTGTGTGGTCTTCTTTATGTCGGTAAATTCTTCGAGAAGTCCCTGGATGCCCGTCTACAATAAACTCATTTCATGATCCATCCATTACAGTAACCTTTAGCCTCCTACAGTACTCCTCCTACAGCAATCTCACCGCAGACGTTGTCTTCACAAAGTGTTGGTAGGCCTCGATTACAGGCTTGGGTACTCCTTGCTTTCCGTCCTTACTTGCCCCTTTGACTGCCTGTTTTCTTCCACTAGTGGCAGTGGCTGAATGACAACAAGGATCAGATGGTTCATTCTCACTTACTTTTCTCCTTACTTGCCATCATTCCTTTCTTCTTCATCTTGCTATTCTCATCGCCATCTTCTGCTGTTTTTCCGTCATCGTTCTTGTCCTTTCTCTTTCGCGATGTCTGCCGTTTCATAGGAGCGATCTATAAATAGGAATTATCCACTTGGATATCGAGGAGTATCCACGATCTCCAAAGGATCTCCAAAGGGTATCCAATGGATATCAATATACCTTGAGATTGACGAACCGCAGCCGCTGAGAGAGGAGAGGAGAAGGAATGAGAGGTGAAGAAGAAGAGGTGAGAAAGAGCGAACATTCACATGGCTATGCAAATCGAAGATTTATCATTGTTCATCTCGATGTAGTGCAAGTACGAATGCAAATAAGATCAAAGATCACGTTGAGACGAAAAATAGAAACAAACAAGAGATTTTTACAAGCGTGCTGTCCTATCCGAGTTTGTGAAGCATTTCTGAGGAGAGCCTTATCTCATTTTCGGTTCAGCGATAACTTCTTGAATAATCGTGCTTTATTTACTTTCAAAACGGGCAAAAACAAGACGATAAAAGAATATTGAGATGCTCAACAGACAACAAGAGTCGCATCTCAATCAATGAATATTAGGAATAAGAAGAGTAATCTTTACTCATTGAAGATCATACTCATCAATGCATCGTCAGTTTTCACTCCCTTACTCTTCTCTTCTCTCTTCTTACTCTTCGTTCCTTTCACTATACTTCTCTGCTTAATCTGTCGTTGGAATGCCTCCCAAACTCCTTGCTTCTTCAGTACCTAAAGGACAGATTGATCTTTGATCTCGTGTTTCAATCCATCTCAAACCTTCTCTTCAAGTCTCTTCAGATGATATCCCTTCTCGATGTTCTCAGTGAAATGTTCGGCGATTCTAAATGAAATGATATCCCTTCTCAATAAATGGTTAATGTACCATACCTCTTAGCCTGATTGATCTCACTGGTCATTCGGGCCTTCTCCATCTTACGCTCGTAGATCAATTGCTCGTTCAGATGAATCCATTTGAATCTGAAGATACAACGGCATTACCCTTTTTTCCATCTCAAAAATTGTCCGATTGGTCATTCTGTCTATCATCTATTTCTTATATTGCCCAAGTTCATTGATATTCTGAATCACGTGAACCACAACATCAATTTACTTTGGCTAAAAGTTATGTGGCAAAATACGGGTATGTTTATGAAAAAGAGCTTGGAAACCGACTAATTCTATGAAAGCATGTTTGCGAATCGTAGGTAATATGTCTTGCCAGCAAAAACCTTAAATGCGGACTATGTTTTTTTTTTCAAATTCCAGGTAGTTTTCCACTAGCTTTTTCATGTATGACTTGTGCACCAGCAACCAATGAAAAGGCAGTCGAGTTGACAAGAGTAACTTCTGACCCATGTAGATACTTGCAGTTCCAGAAGGTGCCCGCAGCTGCGCTTCTTCTATTACACGCGACCTCACTCGCATTGAGTGTCGCTGCCACGCTTTTCGCTGTGCCCTGTAATATATTACTGCCCTTTCAACATTCTCTTCAAATATTCGATCAAAAACAAATCAAGATTAGGGAAAAACACAACAAAACAAATGGAAACCTTTTTATGGAACTCGACCCATCCCTCAGTGTACTTCTTCACAACCTTCCCCGCGGATCCACGTCGCTTTTCTTGCTGAAATATAAATCTATTTTTTTAAATTGATTTCGAACCACGAAAAATTGGTTTCTAGTAAAACTTTCTACTTTTCTTCATAGAAACTTCGTTATTTTTCTAATCTTAATGGTTCGGTTCGTCCACCACTAAAAAAAGTCACAGCATTGTAAACAGTGTTACCTGTAAGAATATTCTTCCGATGCTTCCATACTTGCTCATCTCGGCTCTCATTCGAGTGACTGTGAATCGATTGGGAATTGTTGAGAAGTAGATCACTCCCGTTCTGAAAATAACTATTTCATTTTTAAATTTAAAAAAACCTTCAATTTTGGCTCTATCCCAATTTCGATTGTTCTCATATCCGAAAAAAAGAAACAATAAAATGCAAACTTCTTCTGTTTAGCCTCAGGATCGACATCAGTCTTGAGTACTCCCTTCCTCTTCTTCGTCTCTTTCTTCTCTTCCGGACCCTCATCCACTCCCGATAACACTTCCGAATCCTCCTTAACATTCAAAGATCAGCCGTCATTGTCGTTTCTTAAAATGGATAAAAAGCACCAACCTCTTGATCATCCCCATCATCATCTCCATCCCCATCCCCCTCCACTTCTTCTTCTCCTTCCTCCTCCTCATCTTCATCCATTTCTTCATCCTCTTCCTCATCCTGTCAATCAATACTCAATTCAACCGTAATCATCTCTCTCCTCACCTCATTCTCACTTCCCTCTTCGCCCTCTTCATCCGATCCAGCTAGATCGAGCACTTCATCCTCCTCTTCTTCTTCCACCTGGAATACCTCTAATTCTAGAATCGCTTTCAAGAAAGAACTAATGGTTGCATTGTTAATTAGTGAGATATATGGCACAGTGAGGAGATCAAAGATCAAACCGATACGAACCTCTTCCTCTGATTCCTCCTTTCTATTCTTAGGCACGATTTTCTCCTTCTTCGTTATTTTAACTTTTCCCATCTGTCACAAAATCATCAAATAACTGCTTTAAAAGATACTCTTTCCTTTCGCTTTACAGATACCATTTGGACTACTCTACCAGTCATCAACACTATCTAATTACGTATAATTTAATATTCATCATTCTTTATCGATGCATAATCTCTTCGTTGCAATCAATCAATAATCTTCGTTGTCTCATCTGGGGGAGAGGTAGGTCACTATCGGGGTTATCACTGTTATCAAGAGTACAATTGTATATTATGTATTCGATGGGTAGATCTCAGAGAGGGGAGGCAAGTCTACAGGGTGAGAAATTATGACGACAACTACTTATGCGAATACAAAATCTGATCAACAGAACAAACAAGATGATCAATAATTACAAGGATGGAAAATCACTGTTTCTTCTTTCCCTCATCTTCATCTTCCAGAGGTTTCTTCTCGTATTTCTTCGATGAATCGAGATCGCGTACCACCTTAACAAATTTGCATCATTCACAGTCTGATTTACTACATTCTTCTTGGTCGCAGACAGATATTCAATCTCTCATCCCTACCTGTATTCCGGCCTTCCTTGCCATTCTTCCCGCAATAGACCTCGGTCCGAGATCCCACAATTGTGCAGCAGCGAGAGTGCCGTGACCGGCTGCATAGAGGGTGTGATGAGTGGTCGACGCTGCGTCGTCACCGTATCTGAACAAAGACGACATTGTCCGACTTCCTTGAGAATTTGGCAAACGACCAGTCATTCAACAAATAGAAAATTCACACAGCTTCAATGATCCAATTGCAAATTGAAGTTCAAATTTTTTGTCTAGAAAGTCACAGGAAGCAAAACACAATCAATTTGTTTGTTTGTTTCTATTTGCTTTGTCGTTTGTTAATACATCCCTTTACTTTCCAGAAGAAGAGCTTTAGAAACTGAAATGTTACATGTGAAGTATTGACTCACTTTACTTTGACTACTCCGACGGTATCATCAGCAATTGATCTGCAGAGTGTCTTGCTCGCATCCTCAAGGGCGATCCACACCGTCGACACTCCCGCAATTCCTCCTCCCAACACGGTTATCGTCCCTGCTACCTGAATGACTTCAATCACTTACAATTAGAGGAAAGGGTTTGTGGTTCAATTTTATGGAAGTCACGATGAGAGAAAATCGCTCAAAACCATTCTATCCACAAGTGTTAATTCCGTGAAACATGAATATATAGGGAAGCTCAACCTTTCACAAAATACACAATTCACCCAAAAAATTAATGATTATAAAAAAAATAAACTGACAACTCCTCCTCCCTTTCCATCTCCGAAGGTACTCTTCGCTCCATTGGCCACTTTCCTTCCCACTGACACTCCCACGTCACCGATCTTGTCCACTGCAAGAGGAATATTTATTGGAGTGTTGTATACCAAGACAGTATTGCACCGAGAAATTCACAGTTCCCAAGTACTCCAAGTTAAAACCACATTCTCATTTCTATTCTTGTTTCCCCAAAATCTATGAATTGAGCATTGAATAAACTGACATAGATATCGTGTGCACTTGGCGACAACTTTGCTTCCCTTGTGCACGTACACCACTCCACTCTTCACCGTAGGAGACACGAGCATCGGCTTGTCGGTTGGAGGAGCCGATCGCCATCTTAAATACAAGTATTAATTAGTATTTTTAATTCAGCAGTTCCTTTCACCGCAATGTATTGCTCACATCCTAGTTACTTTCCACCTGTAACCGTAATCCTCCTATCTCCATCTTTTTTTTTATTCAATTATCTAATGAACTGCATGTCTACACTACAATACTACCTTCAACTCTCAATTTCAATGTTGAAACCATGATCCCTCCTCCCTCATCTCACTTCTCACTCTTCTGATGCACGAGTGATGCCGTCCTCACTGACGTCTTCTGCACTGTCCATGCCACCTTCTCACTGCCTGCAAATTTATTAAATGAAAGTAAATAATTAAAATGAAGATTGGATCGTATTTCTCTGCACAACATTCTTAAACTCGAACATTTCAGTTTCTCTAGTAATCCATAACATTCATTACTGGTGCGTTGTAGTTAACAGAATATGCATCGGTAGAATGACTTTAACAATGAAGAAAAAGAGTAAATATTAATAATACTAACTCTTCATGAGGAATCGTGCAATTCTCTCCGATACTCTCTTCTTCTCTTCACTCGACAGCCTCTCCTTCGTTCCTTCTGCCTCGGATGACTCACGAAGGACCGCCAATTCCTACAATGATATGGAATAAAATATTAAAATTATACAATAGCTCACAAAATAAAGTAAATCAAGCTCCACTCACTCTGAGTAGTCCATTGAGCTCCTTCTTGATGTTATCATCGAGATCCGCGGGAAGGAGAATGGCAACGGACAAATCTGCAAGATAACAATTCCTGGGGTGATAAAGTTTCACCGATTCCACAAGAAAAAAAAATATAAACGGAGCGACAGTTCTGCACCATTTGGTTCGTTATTATTACATAGTTGTACATTTCTGAACTATTTCCAGATTAAATACTGTCTGGAATGGAGTTTCAAGCCTTCCATAAAATTCAACAAAATTAAATCCCTTCAGTATTCTATGAACTCGTTACATTTAGGTACTGATCACTTTAACCAACCACAAACCTAACATTAAAACAAAAAAAAATCGCACTCACCAGCATTATCCGGAGTTGGATTCGATACGACGTACGCTCCGAATTCATTAACAAGGACGGGCGTCTGACCTTTGAAGAGGGGATACGTCCACGGACCGACCTATAATATATCTTTATTCTTTCTCCGTTGTGATTTTACACAATAGTCCTTTTTCAACAATCTTCTCTCAAATACCTGTATAATAGCATCAGGTCTAAGTGAGTCGAAAGAAGGCGGAGCAGTAGATGAAGTGGGCGGAGCTGGCTGTCGAGGGGGAAACTTGAACATGCTCAGTGGGGAAGGATAAGTGGGCGCATTTGTCCAATTGTCCTATAATTAACACTCCTCCATTTTGAGGTTGTCAGGATTACTCATTTCCGGAAATTACCAGGCAACAGGATACTAGGTGATTTCGTGACACACTCATACCATATACTTTTGGACACACGATTTCTCCACTATTTTCTGCCCGTAGATTCCAATAAAAATATTACCATCAATATAGCTTAAAAGGCGTAATAAATGAGTAAACTGACATCAATGGAGAATAGTTGTACTCCCTCTGGAATGCACAGGACCATTTCGGCCTCTTCCTCGCCAAACGGAGACGAGGGAAGGGACGGATAACCCTTGAACTGAAATGAAACCACTGTCAATCGATAATCTCCTCAATACCGTAATCATTCTATACCGTACTCACCTCAGCCTCCTTTGCTTTGCTCAATTCACTCGTTCCAGTCCTCACACTCTGCCCAATCTCCCTCTGAAGCACAGCCATCCTGAATCAATTTTTTTCACTTCCTCATTTTTTCAAGTCGAAATTGCACTCTAAAAACTGATATAGTGAGAATGATGGGCCGTGTTAACCAACCTCTGTCGTGCACTTCCCTCAGCTGCCTTTATATACTGATACAATTCATTATCCTTCGCTCCTTCCATTTGTTCTCCCTCGTGCAGAAGAATGAGACCACGCTCGTACATCGACACTGCTTCAACCTGCAAGTGAAAAGCCATTTTACCGAATTCAACAATGTGCATTGCAAACACTGCATTCTATTTAATTATGTGTTTATGGAGGGGAAATCAAATATCACTACAGCTCACTACTACCACGACTTATACGACATGAGTGAAACCCTACAACCGCAGGGTGTTCCAAAGGTAATCTCGTTTTGAATTGCACTCACTTTCTGTCCGACGTCATCATAGCAGAGTCCCTGTTCGATACACGCGTACGATTCACCGAAGACGTCGTCGAGATGGGAGGACGACATCTGAAGAGGAGAGAGATGAGGGTTAGACGGAAGAAGGGAGGGAGATACAGGTAGGATCAAAGTGGTGTGATGTAGTTAGAAGAAGATAGTCGACGATCTTTCAACTACATCACACCGCTTTGCATAACTGTAGAGATGGAAATTGCTCCTTAGAAACTAGGTCAAACAAGAGGTAGAAAACATCTAGTAGAAACAGGACCGGCATTGCAGATGACCAACGGAATGAGTCAATAAAAAGCAGAGCAAACTCTAGATGAAAGAGAATAGCCAATGAGTCAGGAAATCCAATAGTTCCGAGGACAATGTACTCGAAAAACAAATAGTAGAGAACGGGAGGAAGGAAACGAGAGTGAGAGGAGAGGGGGTATTGTTTTCCCTTCTTCCATTTCTAATCAATCAATGAATCTATGCGATCACATTGAACAATTTGCCTATTTGAGTGAACGGGATGGTGAAATGTGAAATGCATGAGTTGATGCTCCTTTTCTGTCCATGTTTCTCTCCCTTTCTCTCTCTTTCACTAACCTCTTCTTCCTTCCCTCTCGTTGTCTCTTCTCTCTCGTTACTTGGGGGACCACTGGCCCTTGGTTAAGTGATGACTCATCCTTCCTTCGTCCATCTACACTCATTATTTCACCATTTCTATCTAGTCTATTATTCTCTATTTAGGTATTGTGTGAGTATTTCAACACTCGATTCGAGTACAATGAATGGATGCTTGGAGGGGCACTAATCGTTTATCATTCAATCTACTACAATTCAATCGTGCTCCCACACATCTTTGCTAGTATATCGAACGGAATTTCCCGATGGACGGAGAGACCACGAGTCGAGACTGGAAAGTATACTTGCTTATTCAGAGAAGTCTTTTATTCCTTCACACATTCCTGCTAAGACTTATCCAACTTTTTTGTCACAATAGACAGATTTATACATCGGAATCAGAGCAAGAATCACATCTATCTATTTTGCATCTATCATCGTAACAAAAAAAAGAAGAAGTTAGAAGACGATATAACAAAACCTTACTATTTACTCGGAGTCGACGGGATATCTGGCGTTCCAGAGAGGAATGTACTGGCCGACAGTCTTCCACTCACAGAAGTAGATGGCCAGGAAGAACCCAGAGGTACCGTATGCAGCGTACGACTGGTAGCTGCAAATTAACGATTTTAGAAGGAGTAAATTTTGAAAAAAACGAATCAATTAATGACAAGGGTAATGACACTGCGACAGTGTACTGCATGTGGTTTTTTTTCTTCAAAGCAGGACGAGCCCTTGAGCTTATCCAAAAGGTAATCACTCAAGAGAGAACAAAATCATGAAGAGGATTATAACGACCGCATATTTTGTCCGTTCATGCTACTGATTCGGGTTTGTTACAAGATATCATTGAAACAAAAAATAAAGCAGATCAACTCACTAGGTCGGGTTGGTGAAGGCACGCTTGAAGAGACCGAAAGGCTTCATGAGGTTCGACATCTGAAAGAACCGGTAAGCAACGATTCAGCCGATCGTAACGAAATGAAGTAATCCAAGATATCGTTAATCGCCAATAACGATTCAGACAAAAAATAGCACAAATTGAATTGAAAAAAATCCTTCATTAACAATTATATCACAATTGCAATCCCGACGACGAATCATTCATAAATTACAATCAAAACAAGATAATCTGGAACTTATTACATTACTAACTGCTAAAAGATAATTAGTGCCAACGGCAAAGTACCCCAAGCCTTTGGTAGAATAATACATGTGAGAGTTCATTATTAATGAATAAATAAATAAGGAGATCGATGGGTCGGATGGTCGATCAACCGAGGAAATTGACGACGACTAGATGGAGAACTGCGTGAGCGAAGAGGAAATCAGCGAATGCTCGTTCAGGGCTGAACATATTCATATTCTTACTACTCATTGTTTTATTAAGAAATATATATCTAGCTCACAGTATTGCTAGGTAGAATTAAATATCACGCTGCAAACGTGATGTATAGTATAGGTTTGCAACCTTATTATGGAAACGATGGAACTTTGCTATGGATGATCAAAATTTAACAAATTTGAAAATTACCTGATATTGAACTCATCCTTGTTCTCCTCGTTAACCTGCATGCGGAGGCAAGCTGAAATTAACGAATAAAACATGTATGCAGCTGCACATGGGCAGTCTATAGAAAATATACGGCGGCTCAATAAAAATCAAAGCCAACAAATATTCAATTATTTAAAGAAGAATCAAGCAAGTATTCAAAGAGAATACATGTAAGAGAAGCAGAAGAGTAACTTACCGGCGAGAATGAAAGAGGCAACAGTAGAAATGAATCCGGCAAGGAAGGCGTTGAAAGGGAAGGTTCCAACCTAAACGGAGATAGTTAATTTTAAGACATATCAGAAGGTGCGCAGCGATAAATTGGATAAAACGACATAAACTCACGAGAACGCAGTAGACGAATTGGATGATTCCGGTAAGAAGAATATAGAACATGTATGCATCGATAATCTTCAACTTCTGGGACGTCGTCTTGACGTAATCGTCGAAGAGCTTCGTCAGAACTTGGACCAGCTGCATCTCCGAACTTAAATGAAAGAACATAAGCAGTTCAAATACACATGAAATCGATGAAACACATTGTAAAGTTATCAAAACTAACAAAGGCTCCGTGACGTTGGCAAAATGGCAATTTGTGATTTCCACGATACACTGCCTCTACCGTACACCTCATCATAAATTCGTTATTATCAACCAATTTAATGTTTTCAATGCTTATATTACGTTAGCTTGCCAAACCCAGCACACTGATTACATAAACTAAACTATAAAGTTATTTTTAAAAAATTTTACGTAAAAATGGTGTTCATGTGTAAAAATCATATTGAACTGGAATCCGCGGATACCGTACTCTCGACAGTTCTGTTTCACATTACAAATTGATTTTTCAATCGGCTTACTTCGACATCTGTTTGCGTTCTTTTCCTCCTTTTCGGGCATTTAACCAACGCATGTCGAGTCGATAGTTTCGATATTGGAACCCTCTCGTCCTCTCGCAAGTGGATTCACGCTAGTTTCGGCTGAATTCACTTTAGAATGCCCACTACCATAAATGGAACGCTCCATCCGAGCAATAAGAATTGCATCGACTGGTTAGTTTCTGTTGTTGCTCATAAATAATGATGGGGCTGGGTAAATCTGGAACTTATGAAATACAACAATTCTAGTCTTTTAAATGCCACTATACCCTCGTTTCTAGGAGTGAGCGTGGTTTGATTGCCTTCGCTTCTCATTCCGTCATCACAATTGTCGATCCATGGACACTCCAACGCATTCAAGTGCTCGAACTTCACAACAGTGCCATCTGCGAGGTATCGATTCCCCCCTTACCGTATCCCATTCCTACCGTAATCTAGTTGCATTGGTGTCCGTCTCGTCGATTTCTCGATGAGGGCGAGTCATCTCTTCTGGCATCCGCTGATATATCGGGAGAAATAGTCATCAGTGACATCATCACTGCACAGGCCCATGCAAGATTGCGCATTGCTGGTGCCCAAGTACACTGTAAGCGATCTATCCTACAGTAATCCCTGAGTATCGATCACCTTCAGCCATCTGCTGGTTCTCTTGGAAAGACACTAGTCGTGATTTCATATTGGCTCTCCACTCCAAGGGTCAACTCATACTGTGGAACACGGACACTAACAACAAGGTGATGATAACTATCGATGGATGTATTGAAAATCGATATACTATCTCAGGTCTGGTCGCACACTTACAGTACTCCCTACACACGCTTCATCACGGATCCATTCGATGCGAGCAGACTCTGTTGTGAGTATTGATTAATTGATTACAGTATCCACTTCTCCTTTACAGTACTCTCGTCTTCTAATCAGCTCACGATTGTCTCTGATATCTCCCTCAACGCATCTCCTCTATCCCCGGGAGTTACCGTAACCCTCCCGAAGGATGGTCCCATCCAGACTGCAGTTTTCCATCGGGCCTACCGTAATCAGCTCTTCGTCGTCGCTGATAATACGGTACGAATTTGGATGTGGGACTACGGTAATCGATAGTGTTCAGTTGTACTGCATCAACGCTGAAGTGGGAGTGATTCTATCGAAGCGACCACTCGATTCTTCTCCACTCTCCCTCCTTCCTTCCCTCACCAGAGATGCACTATACGTCGTGCATTCGAATGGATCCATCTCACTAAGAGTAAGTTTTAATTCTAAACTATGTAGATTGAAGAAAATCTCATCGTTATTGTGTAAGGGAATGGTAATTTTCAATACCGCTTTTCAATTCTACAATACAACAATATAATAATACAATATAATAAATAATGGAATGTTAGTCTTTCCCATAGTTATCGTATTAAGAATGGTGAGTGGGTGATCGATTATTGTACCGTATCTTACCGTATCGATCTTCCAGACTGGTCGTGTCTCAGCAGAGGGCGAGTGCTCCACTGCTCTCGTGTGCAGTGTCGAAGTGGGCAGAGAGGGAGGAGGTACGGAGAAACTATTTGTCTCTTTGTTATAAATAATAATATCAGGCTGGTGCAAAAGTTTCTTAACGAATTTATCTCGTTAGTTTTTGGCTTGTAACTTCCTTGTTCCTTGATCAATCCAGTTACAGTTTTTTTGCACTTGATGGCCCCTTGAATACTCTTTATAACCAGCATGTTGGAATCCCTGCATGATAACTGAGATCGACATGGCCTCCAAGCAAAGGCAACGTAGTGCGAGTTTTTGCACACTTTTAATTGTGCCAGTGTTCCATGGAGAACTGAGATATACTCAAATCTTTACCAATCGCGCTTTGTGCATTCACAATATGTCACAACTGATGTGGAGCACCGACTCTATCACAAACGACCTTCTAAAAATAGCCACATATTTGAGAGGATGAGTTGCACAAAAATCGATCATTTCATAAATCCTTGTCATAAATTTGTCTCGATGGACCTAGGGATCCCAAATGTGTCGTAAATTAAAGGTGTTACCCTGATAGGTTCGCAACATTATTCAGGGGAATATCGAAAGTCCCAATCTTAAGTTGCGTTTTTTGAAAGTTGTGTGTCGTAAACCGACGATCGAAATAGACACTTTTAGCGATCGAGCATTTCGTATGTCTTGCATGAACCTGATCTTTCACTGTCATGCCAACCAGTAACTCTTCCCCAATCCCTCTGAAATCGGTGAGAATTCAGGGATCTCTTGTTTTGAAAATAATGCGATGTGAATGAACATACCCAAAATGCCATGTTTTCAATATTTTTTGTTTCTGATTTTTTTCCTCCAATACTAAGTAGTTGTGAGCAAATTGAAACGTGTGGCTACACTCCTCATACTCGTACCTAGTTCCCATTTCAAGGGAATTTGGAGGTAATTCAGTACAGTAGCAATGGAATTGAAAATACGTTGTTAAGAAACTTATGCACCAGCCTAATATTTATGCTATTTCGAAGAAATAACGTGAAAACAAATTAAAATAGTATTAGAATGAAATGTTCGTATTCATGACAGTTGAGACAATAACGGGAAATCTATGTTCTACTTGATTCTTTCTCAGAAGAAAGATCCTGTTGAATCGTGACTGCATCATCTAAAGTTTTCAATTACCGTACCCACCCTTATCGATTGGTAGGTCAACGTCGTCCGATCGCTGCGGCCCTCTGTCCCACGACCGATGCAGCCGTTGTCGTGCTGCACGCGAATGGAAGAATGGCCATGTGGCAACTGGTACGTCTCGAACGGATTTTCCAGCTACGGTAGATTGTAGGAGAACAAATCGATCACGGCGCTACCGTATCGCTCGTATACGATCGATGACGTGGTGGGATTCAACGAAGCACTCGAGACTACGGTAGAGCCACCCACGAGGTACGGTAGATCAAAGTTCAGAGGATTACGGTAGCTATTCAGACTGCGTCTCACATCGCAATTGTCATCGATATCTGCTGGGGCGACGCTTCTTCGAGTGAGACCTCTCTCGACTGAGATGGAAGATGCATGGAGTGGGATGCAATTGTCTGTTGTAGGCACTCAACATGGAAAGGTACGGTAGAGGGAGATGTACGGCATAGTTACTATTTCCATTTCAGCTTCTTATTTGTGATCTCTTCACTGCACGAATTCTCAAGGAGTTGCAAGTCCAGACCTCACCTATCAAGTAAGTTTAGTGAAGGCACTCTGAATGGGACTGTTATTGTCCAAGTAGAACTCCGTCAACAATTATCTCCTCTCAGAAACCTAGAATGGGCTGGTCCCCATTCCCTCCTCTCCGCCGGTTACAATCATGCCCTCTCCTCCACTAATCTAGTCAGAAACGATCTCGTTATTACGGATATCAGAACGGGTACGGTAGTAGTACCAATGTATCGATCGATACAGTATATCTGTTAAGGTACAAGCAGGAAAATTCGTCCCGAGAAGGACGAATCCCCACTGACTCTCATGCGACTCTCCCACTACAAGTGAGTGTTGATCTCTAGCAGTGTTCGAATAGTCATGACAACAAAAACATTTTGAGAAAAAAAGGAGGTTTTCTTTAGTGATTGTGGCTTGTTTTCTTTTTTTCCCTAGCCACCTGAGTAAGATAGTCTATTTGTATTGATTACCATGATTCAGTTGCTACATGGCCCTCTCCTTCCAATCGGATCCACTCGAGATATGGGATCTCAAATCTCTTCGACTGCTCAGGAAGATGTCCAAGACCTGTCCCATCATTGTGGATATGGTGAGGATAGCTAGTGATTACGGTAGATAGCGATAGACTACGGTAGACCTCAATCAAGTGATAACTGACTTCCTCTCTCAGTCGTGGTCGTCGAAGCATCACGGTGTCCGTCAAACGGAGAATATCTCCGTCTACAGGGAGAATCTTGTCGTGCTCGATTCAGACAATCGATTGTACCATGTCGTTGTGAAGGGATTGCACGTGAGAGATGGCAAGGAGGTCAATACTCAGGTCTGTTACCGTACCTTTGTCATCTCCTGAGAAGAATCTAGTATCGATTATTGATTAATAGAGTTCTCTTGATGGAATTGATTCGTAATTCCAATAAGAATAACAAAGAATTTTGACTGCTCTGGTTTGCGAGAGAGTGTGAAGAATGATGTAATATAATTCTATTGAAATTCCAATAGCATTCTAATCTAATTAAATTCGAAGAAGAGAACCCTATTGATAACCCTAGTCTACCGTATCCCTCTTCAGTGGCGTGGTGGGGGATGGCAGCTGAGATGTATGTCATGGAAGGAGGATCTGCTCGCACTCGGAGATGCCGATGGAAGAGTTGTACTCTGGAATCTGGGAAGAAGGAAGAGCACTGAGGTATCTACGATAAGAGGAGCACTATCGCGTGAAAATATTGAGTATCTTCAAATACGACCTTTTGAGCGTTGAAAAAATTGTCTTTTAGGCTCGAAACTCGAAAACACCATGCCTCCGGATGTCCTTCTCTCGTGTCGCCCAAGACTTCACTCTTATCGTTCTCCATCCGAGGTAGGATCGATGAGTTTTCTGTAATTACCGTAGTCTAAACTGAGATCTACCGTACCTATCCAATCAACACTCAGGGAAGTGCTAGTGTGGGACGCAGAGAAGATGTCCCTGCAGCACGCCGTCTCCCTCGACGCTCACAAGGTATACGGTAGTCGATTCCGCATATCGATCGATCTCCCACAACTTCGGTATTTCAGTCCGTGATCGACGTTGAGCTGTGCGGCCTCACCCTCTTCGCCATCTGCAGCGATAACTGCGTGCGTGTGGCGAGCACGACGGATGTCAATCGGCCCCTTCTCGATCAAGGTATACGGTAGATTGACCTGTCTCTCTCATTTCGCAATCCTCTCTCGTTTCTCTGGACCACGAGAGATAAGGCAAATTAAAGAGACGATTATTATTAGTGTAGCCCCACAACCAATCGATAACTACCTTCAGAAGTGCCTCTGCTGGGCGATTCATCGAGAGGAGGGCAGGAACTCTCTCGACCCGGTTCGCCCTCCTCCCAATGGGATGCAAAGAAGCTGCCCTGTCCCGTGTCTACGAGGTACGGTAACTGACTGGATACGGTAGACAATATTCATTGCAGGAGTGTCCTCGCGGCACTGGCCGTGCTATCAGATCGAATGAAGGATGCGAGTCCGATCAGGAAGGAAATGGCCCTATCGAGGTAATCGTGAACTGAACGAGACATCTACCGTATCCTCTCCCCTTAGATTCCTCGGTCGTATCTCATCTTTCTCACTCCTTTCTCTACTTGACTACGCAACGAACAAGAAGGAGCTCCTACCGCATCTGCAGATTCTCTGGCCCGAAGACAAGTATCAGGTACGGTAACTTACCGAAAATACCGTAATCTCTCTTCCATTCAGGATCGCGAGAAGTTGCTTTCGTCGGCCCTCTGTCGTTTGTCGCCCTCTCAACAGTGCATCGAGGAAGCAGTGGTGCTTGGAGGAATGAGTAGAGAGGCCGCAGTCGACTCACTCGTTTCCAGTGCAGAGAGTATGCATTTTAACTCCATTATGATATCATCCCCTCATCTCCCTCAGATCTGCTGGTCTCCTCCCTCAAGGGAGCACTTCTCGTATCTCAACAAGAGGGCGAACACACTAAATCTCTCATCAAACTCATCGCAACCAATCTGATAGCCAGTGATCACATGAGTGGTGAGGCTTCCTTCAGATTGAGTTCATTCAATGTCTCCTTCTAGACGGAGTCCAATTGTTGTTCCTCGTTGGGGCGGGGGCCGATGCGTGCAAGTACCTACAGAGTCAACGCATGTGGTACAAGAGTGTGCGCTATGCAAAGGTATCCATTTTTCCGGAGGAAAGGACTAATATTGAATATCTCAGCTTGGTCTTCATGGAGAAGCTCTTGAAGACGTTATGACAAAGTGGAAGAACCATTTGCAAATGGATGAGAAGGTAAAAAGACAATCGCTCAGCCTATCAAACTTACTTTTCTTTCAGTCCCTCACTGTCCTTGTACATGCTTCTACCGGAGAATGGGCCAAGGTTGTCACTCTACTAGAATCCTTCCGGCAGACAAGACTAGCTAGAATAATCACCGCTCGTACAAATATGTAAAATATATTAATATATTGATCCCATTGACCAAGTCATCCTGTGATAACCATTGTAATCGGGGTAGTATAAATGTAAATAATTGTAAAGGTGTGTGGCAAAGTATTTTTTTAACAAAAACAATTTATCAAGGAAAACAAGCAGTGAATAAATCACTTAGAGGTTGCGGGGGATGATTCCGTCCTTCTGGGCCAAACGGACGAGGGCGTCGTCGGACTCGCCCATGCGGCGGATCTCTCCACAGATGGCGTAGCGGTTGACCTGAAAAACAAAACTATCACAAGAGGACCATATATTTATCGCACCTTTCCGGGGATCATGCGGCCAGTCTCGGGGTCGACGTCGACGAAGTCGATCTGGATGGAAGCGTGGTCATTGGCGGCAATGAGGCGCGAAGAGGCAGAGCTGAAGAAAAAAATATTAGTTGCCCCAAATTGCAATAGCTTACCACTTGCGGGGAATGTAGAGCTCGACGGTCTTGCCGCTGTCGTCTTCCATTTTAGTCTTGTACCTGTCAAAGTAAACATTAGAGAAATGCAAGTCGAATAGACGACCATAGATCGCATAGACAACCATAGATAGCCGATTGGCAGGTATAAAGACCTCATGAACAACGAATTCGAGCTCTCATTAATGGAAAAAAAAACGTTTATACCCTTCGAATCATAGCAGCAAGTATTTACAATACATTTGGATATCACAGATAGCTTAAATAAAACAAAGATATATTACTAATTACATCTGGAGTATATCCTTATCATCATTCAGTAAATCCGTAAGAACTAGTGCAAGGCGGGTGTATACCCGTAGCTACAATATTAATTTTGTACATATCTACTCATCAAGATCCCTAGCCGCTCCGAGTTGTTGTCCTCTTCCCCAGGCATAGCCGTTGCCGCCTGCTCCAGCAGCTCTTCTCTGCTCGACAGTAGATCCCCCGAAGGAGTGAACTCCGCCTTGCTCGGAGGGAAGGAATCGATATAGGAACTCGGGAGTACGGAGCAACGATTCGCCACCGTGGTCCTAAAATGGTATGTTAAAACTGGTTTTAAAATTAAATACAATTAAACGTTGATGCATAAAAACAAAATGCGTAAAAAAATACCTGAGGGTACTTGAATGCCAGGAAGAAGTAAGTGTGGCCAATGAGAATTCCCAAAAGCTCGTTGATTCCACCGCCTCGAAGAATTGCGTTGAATCCAACAAGAATCCAGGGAAGGTACATCGCCTATAATAAAAACAAGATGAGAAATTGCACAAAAAATCGAAACATCAGTGTTCGAGTTATCATAACACGAATTAAATAATACCTTGAATCTGGTTCCGAACCAGAAGGAGACAATAGTGTCCTTATTCAGCTGACTCCAGACATAAAGAACAGCCATGACCATTGGCTCCAACATGAAGGGAATGCTTGCAGCAAAGCAGAGGCCCTGAATACGATAGATAAATAAGATAATTGAAGGCCGTAAATTTGAAAACGAAAATAAAACACATACCGAGCAAACAATTCCACTGAATATGAGCATGAAAAGGTAGTCAGCAGGCCTTCCATCGAAGACTCCTTGTTCCACGCTTTTCGAGTAATTGTAGAGGAAATAGATCATCATTAGCCAATGAAATCCGGTTTGAGGATTTAAAGGATAATAGATGAGCGCTGTTAGTGGCCTCCATAACTGAAAATTATTGAATTAGAAAACTGAAGTAAAACTGAACAAGGGAATAAGAATAATATAAGCCAAAATGAGAAGAATAGATTTTTCTCAAATAAACAAGCACAACACCATCACTGATGATAAAACAAAGAAAACTTACTTGGAAGCGATATGCGAATAATTCCCAGTCGAGATACATCCATTGTGGGTTGATTAGTCCAAATCTGCCCAGAAGCGGAATAAAGGCAGAGAGGGAGAACCAGTACCGGGTTATTACCGGCATATTTCGAAAGAAGTCGCCAATATCCGACATTCTGTAAGGTGAAAATGAGACTAAATCGCGATTGGACAAGGTATAAGTACTGCAGAGCAACAACAAACGAGGGAGACGTGTACAAAGCAACTAATATAGACGAAAACAGCTAAAAACATGTAAGAAAATTTTTAGGCCTCGTCAGAGAAAAGAGCAGAGATACGGTAGTTTTGGGTTTTCGTGTGGGAATTGCCTGAGGTTTCAGTGCGCGCGTTTTTTTAAATTGGCGGGAATTCAAATTTTATCTCAATTTCTTCATTCATTTGTACTTAATACAATAAATAAATAAATATCCGAAAAAAACGTGTCTTTATTGTTCGAATGGTGAAGAAAAAACACAGACAGTGTAATGAACATATATCATCACGTAGAGAACGAATGAAAACTGCCTGAAGCGAATGCAAAATGTATGGGACTAGAATGTTGATAAGAACTAATCGATAATTTCGCAAGCATCACATGATTTCGGTGAGAACATGTAACAAGAACATGTAAAAAATTCATTCTTCGATAATTTAGATAATTTACCTGGAATGGAATAATATCTATGGCATGATGAACTACAGTAGTACCGTAGACTGCTGAGAATCGATTCAGGAATGAGTTCAACTGGCAAGGAAGTCGTTGCTCCCGTTGAGGCTAAATCATCTTCTCTTGCTAGAGCATTGTCCGTGAAGGTACGGAATGCAGCATCTTTGAAAGTGATCATTTTGCAGAAATTATTTATGCTAATGAACAGCAGGATTCATGTCTTTGCAGACTGTCGATTTATTCTGTGATGCAGCGGAGTCATTCGAGAAGCTGGCTTATATGACTGCTGAATTAGACGATACAGCGCAGCATAGGTATCTAAGCATTTATATTCGATAATTCTATGACTTCCTTTTTCGAAGATGCCAAAAAGTGTTATTTCGCAGGAAATCTCCAGATATCTCAATGATCGAAGAGATCGGACAGGGACAAGAGCTAGTGGATGAGAGAGATCTTGCATCTAAGAAGGTGCACTGTGACAACCTGACTCCTGCATTCACTGGACCTATTCTAAGAGTCCAGCTGAAGCCCCGTCAAGGAGCTGACCAAGTAAAGGGACTTGTGGGAGTTCCCATCGACAACAATCAGGTGTGGATGCTCCATTTTTTTATCTGTGATATGACCAATTGATTTTTAAGATAGCTCATCTGGAGCGTGAGATTGAGCAGTTGAAGGTGAATGTAGGCACATGAACAATATTATCTTTACTGGCATATTTTCAGAATCAACTGAAAGTGATGGGAACATGTTTAGCAGAAGAAACGGCTAAAAATACTAAACTTTCGAGACTATTGTATTCTTCAAAGCTCCACCACGCGTACTTAGAGGTTTAACTTCAACCATCCATACCTGTGCATAAGCGATGATTTTTTATAGGGTAAATGCCAGAGGGCTGTTCTCGCAAAGGAGGAAACGGAAAAGGAATTGAATCGATATAAGGTTGAATTGAGCGATTTCTCTAGATATACTGATTTTACGTTTGAAGATTGTTGCTTCGGATTTACTTGGAAATTTAACGAGTCAGTTGATCGGGAGGGTTACGACACTCAAGAATGCTGAATCCAGGCAGAAGGATGTTCAATCGTAAGTTTCTTACTCTTCGCTGCCTGATACTTTCGGAAATTACTTAGCAGACTTTTCCAATCAAAAAATTGATAGTACTGTAGGTCGAATGAAAGGAAGAATAAGAAGATCTTTACTTCTTCCAATGAATCTATCGTGTGTCATTCTGAAGATCTAGTGGAAGGTAAATACCGTAGATGAAATATCTAGAATCGAAGAGATTGAAGAGAATATGCTTTATTCTTTATTCTTTATTCTTTCTACATTTGTTTTTCATTGAAGGAGTGAAGTTTTCTCGGCCACTGGAGAAAGCTTGCAATGGGGGAAATATGGGAGGAGAACTATGCAAATAGGTTGGACGAAGGCATGAGGCGAGTCAAGTTCAATATGTTCATAGATTGTTGTATGCAAAGTTTTTTTGTGTGAGTTATTCACTCTCACAGAAAATGAGAAATGACGATTCGTTCATTTGTTAGTAGATACAAATACCTGTTTTTCAGAAGCGAATTCATGGACCAAGGAATATTGTGTTATGTCTATCTTTTGATGGACGGAATTTCTCAAATAGTTTACAATTGGTGTCACTTTCAGATCCTGTCAGAATGTGTGAAGAAAGTGCTCAGTATATGGTCAGCTTCTGAAAGAGTGGTTGTATTCCAGACGCAAATGAATATCTCTGAAATGGTTTTGTGTGTTTGTCGTAGACATTACCCCTCCCCCCCCCTTCTCGATAGATAGATCTGATAGGACGCTTGAGATATATGGGAAACTGAAAATTTGCTGATATTTATCTACTACAGGAATCGATGTCATCAAGAGAAACATGTATTATACATATCTACTATTCGTCTGAAAAACCTGACGAACAAAGTATCGGGAAGCTACAAGGGGAATTGTGTTAATTGGACAGCAATGGAATGTGCAGAAGTGGGAGCACTTATGTTGAAGGTTAGTTACAACAATGGTAGATAATGGGCATTGCCTCTAGTTGATCTATCTACTTTGCAGAGAATGTGCAATGTGATATGTGCGGATCCGACTATTATCAAGAAGCTCGGACCCGGAGGAGTTCCCGATCAGATCTACAGTATTCCGAAACGAACGGATCGATCGAAGAGAGAAAAAATTCCTGAACCTATCAGAATAGTGACTGTATGAGGTGAGTCATCTATCAAATAGCATGCTTTCATCTACACGATTCTTCTCTTAGATAAATTAGAGATCTTTTAGTCTGAAGAATAGGATAATATTATCTAGATACATAATCTCTTCATTTTAGTATCTTTAAATTTCAATGTTCTAGGTTCGACCGAGCCCTTCAAGATCCCGTGATGCGATTCTTCTCACTCTCTTTATTACCCCTCTCTATCATTTTATGTCTTACTCTATAGTTTTCTCAATTTCACAAACCGCCTCACTCTCTCAACTTACCATATCACTCTACCGTATCCATCTAATCTCTCGTTCAATATTATCAATTCGCCGCTAGATCTCTTTTTTTTTGTCGCGGTGTTATATTTCTGCCTCGGTACCTATCTATCTATATCGCCAGTGTACTTGCTCCGGAACATTTTCTAATAGTTTATTGCTTATACGTCGTTTTCTGTCTGTTGACCTGCCGAAAGTTAGATTAGGACGTGTTTTGCTCTAATGCTCTGAAGTTTATTTTAATTTTTTTTGACCAATCCGTCAGAATTATATGCTAATTATCGCCAAATGTTCGCCTTAATTCACTTTAGTAACTCCCGCGCATTTAGTGAATTCAAACTACGCCGCGTTAGCGTAGGGACGCGTTGCGGTCGTCGTGTCCAGCTGGGCAAGATACTTTCTAAACCTGTTGTTCATCCTTTATATTACGTGTCTGTCTTTATTCCTGCCATTGAAACTGTACGGCTTGAGGTGCTTGAGGTTGGTGCCAACGTAGATAGATGATCATTCATTCCAGGATGGCTGAGAACTCGACCTCAGTAGACATAACGGTCAGATGTGCCTTCCAGTCTGTAGTAGAAGACATCAAGGTTTGTACTGTATAAGAGTGCTATTCTCACTTATTCTTGTTCCAGGTGTCGTGTTCAACTGATTGGACGGTTCTCCGCTTCAAGGAGCACCTGCAGGAAGTAGCTCCTTCGAATCCTGTGAGCTTTTGTGCCTTCTGTTGTTGCTTTCGTTCTGCTTTCGTTTTGCTTTCGTTTTTTTTTGCTTGTTTGTAGTCATTTTACCCCTCAATCTTCAGTTGGTGGCTACTCAACGTTTGATCTTCTCTGGATCGATTCTCCGAGACGAGAAAAGCATTGCCGAAGTTCTCGGAGCTCGAAGTCAAGATAGCACCATAGTATGTTTTCCCGTTCATTTATATATTTTGTTCCTGATGTTCTAAACTGCGAAATTCAAGTTCTTCCATCTTGCTACGACTACCCCTCAAGCTCCTACGATTCAGAAGAGAGTTACAACGTACGTCAATTTTAAATCAAAATTAAAGAAACTTATTGAAGATCTATTTTTTAATTAGTGGAATTATCTGTATTTACTGTATATAAAAAATTCGTTTTCTTCGGAAATAGTATGTTCCATTTGTTTTCTCTTACCTATAACGCACACACCAAGGGAGAGCAGGGGTGCTTACGACACGTGTAATAGTCGATGCTAGAAAACAGGGTAATAACGATTCTACGAAAGGTGTCATTGGGAGACGTGTATTGTATTGTATCATATTTTTTGTAGCGCTCCTTCGAATCCAGCCGCCGGTGATGCTTCCTCGTCTCAGAATCAGAATACCACGAACCCGTGGACTGCCTACTATGCCCAACTCTCGCAAATGCAAACACAGGAAGTAAGTTAATTATACATATTCTATGTCGTATACTCGTTAGTGTAAGTAGTTTATTTCAAATTTTATGATTCTTGCGAGTATTTGATTAGATCAAAATGAACCCGTATGCAACAGATGCAATTCTTGATATTTTCAGCCATCCGCAGCCGCTGCTCACGCATATTACGCAAACTACTATGCCAACTACATGAACTAGTGAGTAGATTTGTATCTACCTAGATTTTATCATTTACCTCCTGTAAAGACGTGTTTTCGAGAAAAACTATTAAGGGAAAAGCCATATTTCAGCTATCAACAGTACTTCGGAGTAAACGGTATGCCTGCGCAAATGCCGGGAGTAATTGCAGTTCAAGTATTATGATTTCTTGTATTATTTTACTTAGAACAATTAGGGGCCAAATATCGATACAACAAGAAGCGAAATAGTTGTGTTTGTTTTTATGCAATTTGAATTTTGAGTTAGATTAAAAGCGAGGTTCGTCAATTAAGAATCGGGCTCTTCTTTACTTTACCTGCCAGCCAATTATTCACCCCCCCCCCCCTCTCGATCGCTTGCGCGGTGCTCTCATTTCTTGCATCACACAACCCAGGGCGCGGTCAAATGAGAGCAGGATGATCAAGAATTGATTGAATTTGTAGATAAATTAAATAATTTAGCTAAACTTTCTATTATGCGCACGGTCTTTTGCATTTTATGAAACCTGCTAATTGAGTTTCGAACCAACGCCTATAAAAGGCCATTTTCCTCGTTCCTCTGGTTACTCGGCCTTCTTCCTTCGGTGAAGAAGGTGGGGGGTGCTCTGTCCCCCGCGGGCTGACCGCTCCTCCGGTTGAGGGGAAATGACTTTCCCTTCAACTAGAGGGGAGGGGGTAGTGAATAATTGGCTGGCAGGTAAAGTAAAGAAGAGCCAAGAATCGTAATTTAGTTTTCTCGCTTAAACTTGCAGACCAGTCACTCATTTTAACATTACAGCACGGTCATGGTGTGGTGGGAGCATTCGATGCAGCTGCCGTGGCTGCACATGCTCCCAATGAGGCTGCAGCTATTCCGGGTCCCGGTGTCGAGGTAATTTTTGCCTGTAATTTTTCAACAATTCTTCTCATCTTCGATAGCAAAAAAAGAAAACAATGGATAAAACAAATAAAACAATATTGACTAATGGTCTATTCAGAACGTGCAGATGGATGGTGCTGCTGTAGAGGGAGAGATCGGAGGAGGAGGAGTGGACTTTTTGGAGAGAGGATATAGACTACTGAGACTAGCACTACTTCTCTCCCTAGTCTTCATGTATGCTACAATTGAAAGGTTCGTTTCATCAAGTGCCACATAGTAGTATGAAAGTAGGAAAGATGTGGAAAAATTTACTCTTTTATACTTTCCACACTATTTCGATTCGTTTGAAAACAATTTTGTGGTAGTATATGTACGTGGTCTTTGCTGACTCCTGATAAATCCTTTGATTCTGTTTCCGTGGTTTAGATTTTATACTTTAATGATTTTCCATTGCAGAGCTCTTCTGGTTGTCGCCGTGATTCTCTTTGTTCTCTTTGTTCAGATGCGACGAAATCAAGTTAGTTAATAATTCATTTTTTCAAGACTATGTATAGAAATTGTAGTTATTACTATCATCGAAAGCCTGCACATTTGTTATTTTTACCAACGTTTTTTGGTAACCAAACACAATATTCAGTACAAGAAATGCAGTTCTAATTTTTTTTGGAAAATGGAGAAATGGCTTGAAAGCGATAATTTACTTCTCATATGCTCTCGATTGATATTTCCGGAGGTTATCTTGTTCACTGATAAGTAGTTGTAATTGTAGGCTCGTGAGGACGAGATTGCACGTAGACAAGCAGAGGAAGCGAGAAGAGAAGAAGAACGAAGAATGAGAGAGAATGGAAATAATAATGATGGAGAGCCAGAAGGAGAAAGAGATGGAGAAGATCATCAAGAGGGAATTATGGATGCACCTGCTGTACAAGAGGTACATTTTTTTTACTAAATATCTATATATTTTTATGTTTATGAGATAGTGAAAAGTTGCAAAACATTCCAAAAATGCAAAATTTGTATCTATCCAATTGAAAAATGTATTTATAAGTTACATAAAAAGTAGCAAAAAAGTTTTGTCACGGACGGGATTCGAACCCGCGCGGAGTTACCTCCATGTGATCATAAGTCACACGCCTTAACCACTCGGCCACCATGACGTGATGTCCTAAATGTTGCTGGTTTAAGGCATTTTTGCGGATTTGCATATGCACTGTATAAATTATGCAGTGCAATGATTCTGTTCCATTTTTTATAGTTCAATTTTCAATACTGAAGTTAATTGTTTGGTGGAGTCACAAACAGCTAGCATAGGTTAGACACAAATAAAACAACTTTCACATCTAATAGATTGTTTTGCTTCTTGCGATCAAGCGTGGCCTGATTTTCATATCGCGAAAAGTTATAAAATATGCCTAAAATGCGAAAAAAAAGAGTCGTTTGGTGATATTGAGATTTCTTAAAGTGACGATGATCCTTGTTTTTGCAGGTTCGAAATGGAATGCAAGTGTTCGTGTCTACTTGCTATCTCTTCGTCACAACGTTCTTCACTTCTCTCGTTCCTGAAAATCCTCGCCATATGGACGTCAATTAATAAGTTCCCATTACTGTAT
Source organism: Pristionchus pacificus (assembly GCA_000180635.4). Classification (NCBI taxonomy): domain Eukaryota; kingdom Metazoa; phylum Nematoda; class Chromadorea; order Rhabditida; family Neodiplogasteridae; genus Pristionchus; species Pristionchus pacificus. Next base: position 9,721,461 of record CM026579.1, on the reverse strand, counting down.
CTATGCTTCAGTGCCTTTCTCACGAGTTTTCACCCTCTGGACATTCGATCGATAGTGTCTACCGTACCTCAGTGTATCACCCGCCACCACTCTCTCTTTTTCCGAGCCTGCTTTATACTGTGATAGTCTCCCCGTTACAAATTTTAGATGCTATTTTCGTCTAACGAAGATCGAAACAATTTCCCGTGGAAATAACCTTTAATTATTTGCAGTATCGCTAGATTAGTTTTTTTGTGTACATATTTTGTAAGATTATTACCAGAGAGTGGATGTCGAAAAAGATATGATATCAATCGATTCAAAGATAGTATTTCCCTCCCGGTGTGTAAATACCCATTCACCTACTAGTAGTCTGCCTCTTCTCCCTTATTCGTACGCACTGGGTATGTAATTAAATTAAAGGAAATAAACAATTTATTTCTATTCAACGGTGTTGAACACGACACCTGGAACAAGAATAAGTGAGAATAGCACTCATATACAGTACAAACCTTGATGTCTTCTACTACAGACTGGAAGGCACATCTGACCGTTGTGTCTACTGAGGTCGAGTTCTCAGCCATCCTGGAATGAATGATCATCTATCTACGTTGGCACCAACCTCAAGCACCTCAAGCCGTACAGTCTCAATGGCAGGAATAAAGACAGACACGTAATATAAAGGATGAACAACAGGTTTAGAAAGTATCTTGCCCAGCTGGACACGACAGAGACGACCGCGACGCGGCCGATCAAAACACGCGCGAACTGAAACCTCAGGCAATTCCCACACGGAATCCAAAACTACCGTATCTTTTCTCAGGCAATGTAATCGATTGGTTTAAAAAAAAAACCGATGATCTGTGAAGTGGTATTAAATGGATCACTCCAATTTTTCCCTGCAAAAAAGATTACTGTAGTCGGAGTCCGAGAAACGCGGAATGCTGGGAAAATGATGGAGAAAAATTTGAAGAGTGTTGGTAAAAATAAGTTGACTCGTGAAGATCGCTTCATTCCCAGTGAGAGTCCCGCAGTGATAGAGAACAGATGCACTTGATAAATTTCTTCATTCTTATCAACTGCAAGTGTGTGCATATCATTTTCCTGGTACTTCTTAGGGATAATTCTATGTAGAGATGAAGAGACAGTACCATCCTATTCCAATAGTGATTCGTACTATTCAAATACCTCAAAGATTGCTGCGATGAAATTATTTATTTATTTGAATACAAGAATGTACGCTGTAAAGTATCAATGTCAATACATAATTGCAAATTTGCATTCAACTGCAAAACTAATTGAATCAATTGGCTATAAAAGGAGTCGATTCTCTCTTTTTGACCATTATTATTTTCCTCCCCTACTCGACTCACTCCCCTACTAACATGAGTCGTGAATCGGTTCACGAAATCGCAATGACGGTACGTCTTCTCTCCTCTCCTTCTTGTTATCGTCCACTCTTCCGTACCTCATCCTATCATCGTTCTACCGTAATCAATCGTGTTACAGTACTCGAGCGAGGTATCAGCTACAGCATTGGATCTTTTGAATGGCGTCAATTCAATTCCATGTTGGTTACGAGCTCGTCTTCAAGAGACGGATTATCAATTGAATTGGCAGACCAAACGAATCAAGAAGATTCTAGCCGTCAATGTACGAATCTGATCCATTCATCTACCGTACCATCTACAGTAATCCTCTCCTTCTTCAGGATGTAACGATGACTCCTACTTGTCAAATTCTGAATGCCCTCGTATGGGTATCCTTCCTAATGTGTGCCTCCAATCTTGGTGATACCGTATTCCCTCCTACCGTAATCTCTTCTCTTCAGGAGTTCTCATTGGTACTTTTATCTTCCCTGGTATCTTCCCCTATCTATTCGGCAGACATGGAACTATGATTCTCGCCATTGTGGTCCTTCCTATATTCATGAGAATGAAATTGAAGGCAGAGAAGTTCGAGGTATGACCCATCTGACTACCGTATCTCAATGGAATTGTCACAGTACAATGTAGAGACTCGACGTTCTCTTCTTCTCTACTCTCTGAATATGGGAATAATGCTTGGATCTCTGTTCCCTCTTGACTATTTTCATCATGTTCTCACTCTTCCTCTTCTTCCTCTCTGTCTTGCATTCTCTTATCAGGTACCGTACCCTTCCTTCCCTTCCCACCGTAACCTTCATTCCTTCAGATTCTAAGTGCAGGATTGGATCGTCGTCTCTCAGTTTCTCTTGGTTGTTTCGGTCTCTCATCAATTCTCTTCGGAGTAGCCTTCTTCTCATTCAACTCCCTTTCTCTTCTCAATATCTATTCCCATCTGACTACTCTAGCTGTGACAACTCTCATGCTCATGTTCATTCTCGGAGAGATTCGAACCCCCGAAGTAAGTGAATGACTCATCATCTGACCCAATGAATGGAATTTCAGCAAACATCAGCTGGATACGAGATGTTCGTCATAATGTTAGTGGCAATCGTTCGAATGATGGCTGATTCCCTTGGTCGACCTTATCGATACAAGTATTATTACTAGACAGAAGAAAGATGAGACCAATGAATGGAAATAAAGAAACTGACTCGAAAATTCATTTATATCACGCCAGAAGACACATGTTTGTGCACTGAAAATGAATATGACTAATCATATTCTTCAATTTGCTACTGCCCCCTCCCAATGAACACGTAAGCACGTTGTTCATTCGTCCACATTGGCCATGCAATTAAAAGAAAGAAGTTATTTCAATTATAGACCCGCCCTCAACTCATCAATTACCATTTCCGTCCCATCTCTTTATTTACCTTTCCTTTCATGCGGAACACTGAGAATCACCAAATTGAATGTGGGAATCTTTTTGCCGTCCCCGAAAATAGTATAGGACAAATCGTGATAAACAGATAACTGAATAATAAGATAGCACTTAGTTTGTCCCTTCGGGTACTTTTCATTCCATCATAATGAATGAATGCCCTACTTGCCCTCAAATTGTTTCAATTCACATTGGAAGCACCCATCATTGTCCTCCTTTTCATTACTTTTCACCACTTTTATCTCTTCGAATTACACTCGTATTTGGGATACACGTGATCTTTGATCTTTCAAGGAAGGGAATGGACAATGGAAATCACTGATTCCGATCGAGCTATTGGGGGTTGATTGAGCAGCGCTCGAGGAGTTACTGATTCCCATTCGGAAACTTCGGGAGAGGAAGGGGTTGAGGATATGGTAGTGGTGAGGGAGGAAGACGGGATGGAGCAATATCGATTGATGATTAGAATGGAAGGAATGAGAAGCAGAAGAAGTATCGTAGAGAAGATGAGATAGAAGAGAATCTGAAGAGTATTGATCGATACAAGAATGAAGATACCGTAACCCACATCTTCCTCGAAAGCAAGTACCGCAGGAGGAGCTTCAATCGAGAATTGGCGAGATACGGTGGAGTTGCCGTATTCTGCTCGACAGGAAATCAGTCCATGAAATCGAGCAATGAAACACGATCGAAGGGCCAGACCTGAATGAAGAAATGAACGTCGTTTTCCTTTTTTTCAGACTTCAAACTGAGAACCTTGGGCAATGAGTCTGATTGGAGAGAATCAATCTATCGTTTCAAGTCCCGAATAAATAAATTTTGCTGCAAACATAACCGTTTCCATTACTAAGAATTACTGAATTTCAGTGCTTGTTATGTTCTGCATTCCTATTCTATTCGTGGATACCCTTTCGGTTCATTCGAATGAGTCCCTCATTCATTCCTCCCTCTCAGCGAGCACTTCTCATCTGTGATTGTTGTTGCACTAGCCAATTCTCAGTGATGGCAAGAGAAGGGAAGGAGGGAGGGGGAAATGGGGAGGGAGAGAATCGTAATTAGACTATTCCCTCCTATCAACAATCTACGGTAGTTCCTCCGTCCAGACACGGACTTACTGGTGCTCACCGAGTCCCATGGAAAATAGATTTGCATTCACACGTATAGTGCTGTTTATGCCTTCTTTCAAGAGTGATTATTCAATTTTCCGAAAAAAATCAGTTCCTGATACTAACCATCCTGAATAGACTCTACTCGAGAAGGGTGCTGTCTCTTTTCGTTCCGTTCCCAGAAGAAAGTTGCGTTGCGAGGACCGTGAAGCACACAGCAAAGCTCCTCCTGTTATTGTTTTTGTTGTTGTTTTGACTCGGACTCGAAGTGGTTACCTCAGGAATGACCTTGGTGGAGACAACAGTAGTCAGATTGGCAGCTCCATCAATGGAGAGATCGCAGTGTGAAGGAAGGGGGAGAGGACAGGGGAAGGAGGAGGGATCGAAGAGAAAGAGATAGAGAGACCATTTGAGAAAGGGATGAAGGAGACATGAACAGGAGAGAGGATTACCAGAGATATCCAATTCCTGAAGAGTATTCACTTTATATTACCGCCTTAGCATTAATGGTTATTCAGTCCTTGAAACACATTCGAACACTGTTCTTTTAAATATCTCAGATATTCCCTAATTCTTTGTTCCCCTAATCCCGCCTCCTCCAGAATGAATGCGCGGTGCGCGTGGGAAATAAGGAAATGACGGAGCCAAGATTGGTTTCAAATTTCATGACAGAAAATGGTTCAAGTTCAAACAATTCCACTCACTTGCAGTATGGATAGCGAAGGAAGAGCTGGAATGGCCGTTAGTGCGTTCTTCTTTATGAGAAGTGATTCGATCTGGAGAAGGCCTGATTGATCTACCCCTTCTCCCCTCCCTTCACCCCCTGAATCCTCTCTGATATTCTTATGACGATGTGTTCGAATGGGAGGAGAAAATACATAAGAACGGGGAGGAAAAAAGTGATCGGAGATGAGGAGAGGGAGATATGAGAGGGAAGGAGTGTAAGATGTTGAGGGGGTCTCCGATTCCTAGTTCTAGAGTCCGAAATGCCATGGGATATTCGATGGAGAATGGACTCACTCGAGGTGGAAGGAGAACTGATGAGATGGCAACAAGCCTATTGCATGAGAGATCCACCATTCGAAGGGAGGTGAAATGAGATAGATCTGTAAGTTTATGAGAAAGATCAAAGATCAGCTAGAATCAATCGATACCTGGGAGATACTGTAGTTCGTTGTGGGATAGAAGAAGGGTTCGTAGTCGACGAAGTGGATGCATCGACAACTGAATTTCGAAATTCGAAACAAAAATTGATTGTCGAATTACAATTTTGAGTGAGTTGTGACTGAGATCGAGCGAGATGAGATTGATTAGTGGAGACAGTGCCATTGGATCGATCTTGCTGATGTTACAGTAATCCATTCGAAGAGTGAGCAGATTCTCTGAATTATCGCCCGTTCACGATAGCCTACCGTACCGTACCATAGCTCTGTGGTAGTCGATCGATAGTATGGAAGTGATTGAATCGTAGATTGAGTGAGAATATGTCATCGGGAAGGGGTGGGAGGGAGGAGAGGGAGGATGACGAGCAATCGAGTGAAGCACGATTAGATATATAGAAACGACGACAAGCAACTGGAAGGAGGAACTATATGGAGAGAGGAAGGAAGGAAGAATCTCTTCCACTCTGAAGGGCGCCTGAGATTGACTAGAGACGAGAAATGGAAAGAAGAGAAATTTCGTTCCCTTTGTTGGAGTATTCTTGCGATTCCAAATTATCCTTTCTCTCGAGGACATACACACAAAAGTGGAATTGAACCAGGAACCAGCGATAAGACGAACCAGAATGGACGATACCAGGAAAGGAAATGAGTGTGAGCAGTAGTACGGAAGGCATCAGACTGGCTCGCTCTTCCTCCCTTCTCCCCTTTGTCTTCAGCCCCTTTAAGTGTGGACCCACTTACTAATTCGTGAATGGTCTCCTCCTCTTAGAGAGGGGATAACCCATGGGAACCACCCTCCTTCTTATTCGCCATTCCGATTTGAACCGATTTGAACACATGAAATGGAAGGAAGGGCGGAGTCAAGTGGGAGGGGGGGGGCGGAGCTTGGGAATAAACGCTGCCGCCTTTTCTACGTCTGCCTCTCCTTTTTGAAGGGGGGAATCGTACATTCCGTGAGAGAAGTGTCCGAATGATTCCCCCTTCTTCTCAAAATCTCTGGGAGTTCTCCCCTATCGTCTCCCCCTGTCCTTCACAATGGATCCGCTTTCATTCAGTTTCGTCTCTCTCTTCTTTTCTACTCATGCGAATCCTCCAGACACATTCAGTATCCCCTGACTACCCCCCTTCTCACCACTCGTCCATCCGTGACCAGCCAATGGAATGCTCTCTCTCTCCATTGTTTCTCGTCCCCACCACACATGCTTGCCATTCAATAGGTCGTTCGTCTATAATGGGAATGGGGGTTCGATGATTCAGCGAATGGGGATCCTTCCCTTTCCTCCTTCAGTAGTATCTCACCTATCCATCTTAGTCTCTTCTCTTCCTTCCTTCATCACTCCATCTTAGTCTTCACTTCTATCACACTGTTCGATCAAGCAGCGAAGAAGGGGGAATTGATGACCTCCCACTCCGCTTTTTCTTGTGCCACCCTTCTTCTTATTTCACCATTACTTAATCTGTCGTGTTTCGTCGCTATTTCTAAATGTGGAAGGGGGTGAAATGGATTGTGTAGGAAGGGCGGCGTCATGGAGACGACGATGTCTCCTGATTTCTCGCTGTGGATGGAAGAAGCGAAGAAGGCGAAGATGAGGACCACCACATCGACGACTACGATGGAAACTGTCGTTGAGGAGGAGTTCGTTTCTGGTACGTTGCTCTTGATTATCGTGACAGTCAATGTCAATGATGTCAATAAGGTATGGGCGGCTGATGACAGGATAAATACGAAATGTTTCTTTAGATGCGAATGTATGAACGATGTACATACATCGAAATTTGATCAGGCGGTTGCAAAGACCTTTGATCGACTAGAATCAAGGAAGATGAATCTTCTTCTCTTTGCCATTCGGTTGCTCTTTTCCTTCTGGTTTATGGCATTTCGAGGGATTGAAATACGCCCTTCTTATTGCTTCGGCAATATTTTATTCCCTCGTTTAAGGCCTATCGGAGCTTCTCTTTTTTGGTATGAAACGTAGGCCGGAATCAACAGAGACCCATCATACTAAGACCTTTAGAAGGCTGCCTCTCCTCTAACTTGGAAGTCAAACAATTGAGCTTATAATCGACTATAATTAAAGGGGAAGAATGAAGTGAGAAGGGGAGAAGTGGGGACATTGAATAGGTCGTAATTCCATTACCGATCTAATCATTCTTTCTCTCTCCATTAGTACGAAACTCCCGGCAAATAGCGTCGAACGAGGGAGACTTTTTGTGCCTCTTTATCTCGACAATTCGCATCTATCAATGTCAAGAGATCCATCCCATGGGAAGACATTTCCTCGTTCAGAGGTCAGACACCTTCATGAATGGAAAAGAGATCTGTCTCTGAATACAACAACCAAGCAGTCCAAACACGTCGGAAGTGAAGTTCGCAGTGTAAAAACACGCTCATGTCACACTGCAACTGCAATACAATACTTGAGAGGGTCATAGGCGATGAAATACTCTCTTTTCTTCCTCAATAACTTCTTCACACATTTAGTTTCCTCCCTAGGGATGCAAGAACTTCGCAAAAATTTGACATGAGTTCGCTCATACTTGGAATGAAAGACAGTTGCAAAAGGACAAGTTTCTTTCTGGATAGATATCGGGGAGGGGGATAGATAGTGGCCTAGACATCTCAGCGTCAGAGACTGTGAGTATGCATGGTCTATTACCTCACACAGACGGCAACAGGAGTTCTTCCTCTATTCGAGGAAACAATTTGAGTGTGTTTACGATGCTTGAGAGGGAGAAGGAAGGAAGGAGGATTGACTGCGTGAAAGGTGGAATGGAATGGCAGATAGACACCATCAATGGTCGACTGTCCAATCTGCGTTCCCTCTATGAAAGTAACTGCTGATTGTTGTGTCCAACAACCAGATTTACTCAATTTATCAAAAAAACGGATGCAAACCGAAGGAAGTCGTCTCTGAAGTTCCTTTCCCCATTCAACCTCCAGACTGTCTAAATCGGGATGCTTGCTCAGAGAGTACAGGCCTACCTACTTATGCGAAATGCATAACTCTCTTGCCGTCTTGTCTAGGATAGTTCAGTCTTCACAATGGAGAACAATGCATGAGTGCAGCGAGAAATTGATGTTTTGACTGCAACCGCACTACTCCCACGGGAAACTGTTCGCGATACAGATATCATGGGAGCTTTTTTGGGGTTTGAAATTATGTATTGTAAAAGTGTTTGCAACAATTTGAGTGATTGGTCGAGCAAAGGTCACATTGTTTTGAAAGAGAAGTCATGATGAGTGTGAATTCCTCGATTGCAGATTTGTGGTTGACTCCTGCTCGATTCTTCGGTCTAGTCTACATTACCATCGGTCTTCTCGCTATCGCCCTCAATTCACTCGTTCTATTCTCACTTATGAAGAGAAGGAAACAACTCACACACTGCTACTACATTCTCATATTCAACTTTGCCCTTCTCGATTGCCTCAAAGGTGAGCACCTCATTTCCCATCTTGTTCTGGACTTGGAGGTAATGGAGATCCATTGTCTCCGTAGGTATCTAAGGACATCTTCCTTGTTTCACATGCATTTCCCTGTCTATAAAAACCATCCAATTACTGGGGTGTGAAGATAAACGAGAACGAAGATTAGGAAAAAGGAAGAGCGACGTTTACTGATGGATGGAGAAGAGAAACAAAGAGCGAGTAGGGAAATGTACTATCCGATCTAGATGGATGGTTCTGAGAACTCCTCTTACATTCAGTCAGAAAGATACTGATTGAGTGTGAAATGAAGAGATTTTCCATTTCAGGAATCTGTTCCATCCTCTCTGCCACTAAGCTTCTCCGTGAAACGATGGACCAATGGAGTTCCATTCTTGACCAATACTCCGGATTAGTATTGAGGTACGACTGCAAGGGGGCAATTCATTCTCTTGCAAGCCGTTCCATTTTCTCTGAAACTCATTTCATTCTGCCCTTCTCTTTGAAATGAATCGAGCTCAATGTTCTCTGTGCCCTCCAATTGAACTGAAGAGTGAGAAATAGGGAAGGAAGTGAAAGAGGTGCTCCTCGACCGCCCATTTCCAATAGAAAGAAAGGCATTTTCCGTGCGAGGGAGCAAGTGGGAAATTGGGCACTCCCCCACTACCATTTCACTATGTGGATTATTCATAGCTCACTCTTCGCTTCGATTGACAATAGATAGATTGAGAGTGGGAGATATTCAGTTAGATCATCATACACTGAGATGCATTGGTTTATGTCTTCTATCGAGAGGGAAGTGCACGTGTGGAAGATTCATTGAGGGAGAGAAAACGCACACATTCTAGGGAAAAAAGTGAAAATTCCAAGAATTTCCTTGCAGATTTGCGAATATCGTGACGATAGTGAATCTGATGATGATCACTCTCAATGAATTCATCTACATTTCCAATCCACTCCGATATTCGATGCTTGTCACTAAGTGAGTCAGTCCAATCCAATAGAGAGAAGTCTCTCGAAATAGATGCGCACTCGTTTCCAAACTCTTTCTGTTTCTCTCGTGAGTCTAGTTCAATTTCGTGGATGAATTCTTCGAAACTGAGTGGATATATTGAAGCACGCGAGTTCAGAAATGGACTTGTGAAAATAGACATCTGTCCGATGGTAAATAACGTGAGATTTGTACGTGGAGGTAGCCACGGGGGAACAACATTCCATTATTCACTCCAATTCACAATATTCATGCCCCTTGCAGTACTTTTTACGGTGAATAATGACATGGGACTGGGGTCCTAAACACATGGTGCTGAACGAATAATTGAAGAGCTCGAGTGATCTCTGTCATCATCCTTACGTGGGTTATGTCTGGAATCTTCGTAGTCGGCACTTCGATTCTTCAAGCCGATTCGAGGAATCGAGGCATCAAAATCGACAATGACTGCCTTGAGAATCCACTCAGTTCCGTTTTCAAATTCAAAGGTGTGGAAATGCTTCTGACCAATGAGGCGAAAGATGTAATTCAGAGAATCGAACATTCGCGGAGTGCATTCAGTACGAGACTTCATCCACTATGTCTCACTACGTCTTCTATTTGTCCGTGGTGAGGCTATCATTTATTTTTGGAGCGATATTCAACCAAAATAGCGTCTGGACGTACAAATTTGGGTTGTTCTGAAGAAAAGAGTGAAAGATAAGATAAAATAGAATATAGAATTTTATAAATAATCGTATTCAGGTTGTATTCTGCATTGTTGGTCTTCTCTTCACTTGCTGCACTTACTTCTTCCTCATCAAAATCATATCGAAACTCGTACAGGATGATGCTAAAGTGAGCATTTTTTTACCATCCTGATTCTAACTTCTGAATTTCAGTTGAAAAGCGAGCTGGAGGCTCTCACCAACGGTAATCATTTGCATGATGGAGGTTCGTACTCAGATAGAACGAAATGGTCTTCCGTGTTTTTTTATCCTTCCGTACACGTAAATTAGTCTCTAATTCAATGCAATAGCCGAGATAAAATTGAGGGCATGTAATTCAAAATAATGAAGAAAAACAAAATAAAGAATAATTTGCAGAAGATCACAATGAGAAGAAAAAGCGTCGATCTTCCCATGGAACTGCCATTCGAAGGAAGAAATACGCGATCGTTATTGGAAGTGTTATCGTTGTCTACTGTGTATTCCTACTCAATTATGCCATCTCACAGATACTTCAAGTGATACATCTCAGCCAGTGAGTCTCGCCTACTCTTTCTTCGACAGAAATCACAAACTGTAGACACCATTAAACCTATTACGTATTTACAGTTTGTAGTAGTTGTTGTGGCTCATTAGACTTCTAGATTGTACTTCGAATAACGATTATATAATATTCGCCCGCAATCGCCCTTTGACCATATAATCGTAACTTCCTCCTTCAGAAACACGCAGCAACAATCGAATATGGCACTGAAGTACGTGTGCTATCTCTTCATTTCTCTACATTCCCTCCTTCAACCTCTCTGCTATTTTCGTGTTAAGGAATTCCGCCATAACGTCTATCGGTAAGTAGTCAATAACACATTTATCGAGGGGGAGCATTACACATTATTAGCGATCTATGCATCGAGATATTACAATTATAGTCTAAAGTAATCAATAATAATACCGTAATCATACCGTAATCTACAGGAGTCTGTGCGGGAGACGACTGAGGGCGGCCAGTGTTCAATTCGACACACTGACAACGAGTGTTGCGAGGAGGGCCGAAGTATGAGACGATCCATCGGGTAGATTATTGACCGAGACGGAAGACGGAGATGGAGACGAGTTTGTTATCAGAGAGAGGACCACGATGAGTGGATACACCATGGGCACGGAAGGGGACGGCGTCTGAATGGATGAGATGATACAGATGATAAAGAGATTAACTATTACGATATTGCTTTGTAATATGCACTAAAATTTAATGAATAACAAGAATGAAGTTGCTCACCAAGAGCCGATAGGTGGGGAGCCCCCGAGTGCACTACCCTCCTTCCTCCAACTGGCAGTAGCTGCACTGATGCAGGGGCCTGCCCGACCTGTTGACCATAGGGAAGAGAAGCAAGGACAGTCAACTCATCGCCTGAGAGCTGGTCACGACGGAGCTGCAATGAAATGAAAGTTGTGTGATTGTGAATCACTTGGCACACTCTCTGATCACTCTCATCTGCTTTTTGCGGAATGAAGAGCCTTGATTATGACAGCCCCATCACTAGGCTCAGCAAGAGGAAAGATGTTGCGTTTAACGAGTGTTTTAAAGATATAACCTGAGCAAGATGCTGTGGCAGGATGGGATATGGATAGTGGGGGTATTGAGCTTGGAGGTACGCAGAACCGACTACCGGTTGATGGGCGAACTGAAATATTCGTATGAAACAATTCGAAATTCTCCTTTCTATTTTCTTTCGGTCAAATTTAGCAAAAAAGCAAAAATGCTACATTTTCATTATCTCACCTGAGTGGGTGCAGATCTGACTCTCAAGAATGGGTTCAATTGCTGCTCTTGTTGTACGAGTCCTCTCTGCCACGGGAAGGGAATCTGAGGTTGAGGGAAGGGAGAAGAAGTGGAGGAGAGGACGGGAGCCGATGCGATCTGAAGAGGAATCGCTGAATTGTGGATCGAGAAGATAATCTATACCTTCGATTCGACTGCATTTTTATCCTCTGCAGAGTTTTCCTTCAGCGTTTGCAGAACGTTATCTGGAATTGCATTTGATAAAATCGAGTTTGAGTGTTATTTACGCCCGTTGTCGCTTGGTAAAGGCCACAGAACGAATCCGGCCATTCTTCAATGGATTTGCTCACGGAGACTAGCTTTCAACGCGATTTGTGAACTGTGTTTTTTGGTTCTGGCGAATGGAGCTCAAAAAACGGGTGCCGTCTCTATATTTCGCACAGTTTCTCGCTCGTTCGAGCTGCGAGATACGCGCACAATGAAGAGGCGACATACGTATTTTGAGCTCCACTGACGATTTCGCTATTTGGGAACGAATTCAAAAAGGGATTAGAATAGACAAAGAGATGGATCTAATGTGGATAGACAGGAAGCAGCTAAACAGTTAGTTGTATCTCTATCATTGAGGGAGGAATGAACCGGAAAAGAAAGCGAAGGTCGAAAAACTTAATCTCATGGTCAGCTGCGATATTCTCGTTTATCATTATGAGTACGATTGTCCCTCGGACTAACAGCGGGGATAATGAAAAGCAAATGACAGAAAAAGAGACCAACAGTCGTCAATTTGTTTCATGAGTGAATGAAAGCGCAATCCGGCCAGTAAGGCTTAGTGCATCTTCGCTTATTGCATCTTCTTGGAAAAATAACATACCGATCTCCTCTCCAATCTTCTTGTCTTCACTCTTCTCTTCACTGCTATTCAATTCATTGTCGATAGACTTGATTCGATTGAGATACACGAGACCGCTCATCGGAAGATCACGCACTTTCAGGAACGGTCTGAAGAATGATCACGTTGATGGAATGATGTTGAAATCGCACGGAATGTGAGCAGTGGAGAGTTCCGTAAGTGGTAATACATTCGGAAGTGACAAGTCGAACTCACAGCAAACTCCTCCTCTGCACTTGTGGATTGGCGAAATACTGGGGTCGATTGGGATAAACGAAGAAGTGAGGGTCATTTTCCTGATCGTACAAACATTACAAGTGAAATTCTACATCCTATTTTAGTAAACTGCGTCTATGTTCTTCGAGAGTTTGTATCTATATTAGCCGCTAAAATAACTTACAAAAGCAGCGATAGCCGGGATAGCGGCTAAGAGTAGAGTAGTGATCAGCATGAGTGGAATAGACAGAGACTGGATGAGGGAGAGGGGGGCAGGATATAACTCGCCCCCTCTTCCTCCCCTCCCTTCATTCCTCATCAATCCATGCCGTGACCTTTGTAGTGCCCATGGATGAGCATCCATTTACTCACTTTCCTTTGTGATCTAAAGAGGATTTGAAGAGAAAGTGAGAAGATGAGAGGGAAAAGTGGACAGAAAATCATTGTTTTCACAGTTATTGGGAAGAATTATCATTTGACTATCGGTTAGACAAGCTTCCTGGGAAATGATTCAATTCCGATTTTTCATCAAAATTCCGAAAGTTTCTGGCTATTTTTAGTGGCAAGATTATTTGAGAAATGATGATATCCCAATCGTGAATACCAGAAACGTTTATGCAGTGATGTTCGTTACTGAATCATTCGTTTCTCCCCCGCGAAATGAGTGAATAAAAGGAGGGAATGTGAAGGGGAAAATCAGAATCGACAATGGTTCGACTTCCCCTTCTCCTTCTCTCTGTGGCAACACTCGGATGGGCGATCTACGATGAGAATAACGCCCTTCATCGTGAGACAATGCGCATGTTCGTTTGGTCCGTATGAAATCAAAATAATACTTGAGCCACACAGGATAGAGGAACACAATGCGAACCCGAACAAAACGTACACCATGAAGTTCAATGAAATCTCTGCATTGGTAAGCAGAATTTTCTGTTATCATATTATCCAATAAATTGTATTTTGCAGTCGCCAGAGGAGTACAAAATTCGTCTCGGTGTTAAAGAGCTCGACGTTGTGTAAGTATAGAGAAAAAAATAAAGCAAAAACAGAAGCAAATTTCAGCCCTTCTCCGAACTATTACTTCACAACACCGGAAAATTTCACTGCTCCGGATTCCGTCGATTGGAGGGATGCAGGCGTTGTGACGCCAGTTAAAAATCAGGTAACTGCATTTTCGTTGGAAAGGATAAAATAATAGTTCTCAGGGCGCATGTGGATCTTGCTGGGCTTTCGCTGCCGTGGGAGCTCTTGAGGGACAACACGCGATAAGGGGAAGACCACTCACCGAATTCTCGGAACAAAACCTCGTCGATTGCTCCGGAGATGTGAGATATTGTTCAAGCATTAATTCAAGCATTCAAGCATGCATTATGTTTCAGTACGGAAATGATGGCTGCTCTGGAGGTTGGCCACACAAGGCATTCAATTATGTGAAGGACAACAAAGGAATAGATACTGAAACTGCGTATCCCTACGATGGAAAGGTGAAGATTCTTATTTATTCGTTATACATATAATTGGTACGTTTCTTTCAAGGATGAGACGTGTAAATTCACGAAGGATTCAGTAGGAGAGTCGGATGAAGGTTATGTCTTCGTTCAATCTGGAGATGAGGAAGCTCTCAAGGTACGATTTGCTAGTTATCTACGAAATTTTTAATATCCATTCTTCTGAGAACGCAGTAGCATCAATTGGTCCAATCACAGTGGCCATCGATATTCGTCCCTAATTCCAACACTACAGTGAAGGTCAATTCATAACTACTCACTAACTTGTAAATGTCCTTTCCTTTGAGGTGTATACTATGAACCAACATGCTCATCGACCGAAGTGCATCACGCAGTTCTCGTTGTTGGATACGGATCTGACCCTGAGGGTGGTGACTACTGGCTCGTCAAGAACAGGTATTTGCGTTCTTACGATTTTCGAATAATCAATATAATCAATTTTGATGCAAATTTTTGAAAACATAAGCATGAATGTATTGCAGTTGGGCCCCCAAATGGGGTGAAGATGGCTACATTAAAATGTCTCGCAACCGTGATAACAACTGCGCCATCGCCAGCTATGCCTCATATCCCATCGTCAACTGAATATTATTACCTTTCTCATCAATCGCTAACCAAATTGTACACTGCTTCTTCTTACCAAGAATAAATATAATATGACTTCTTCCATCTTGAAATTTTCTCAAATATCATAATTGTTCTTTCGTCTGTTTATTTCACAACTGATGATCGTGATCTGAAGAGATTAAACAATCATCAAATACAAAAGTAACTACTCTGGTGTCCGGAATCAACTTGGAATCAAGCAATTCCCACAAGTTGGAATCAAGCTTGATGGCAACTTGTGGGAAGTGCTTGATTCCAACTTGTGGGATCGTTAGAAATCGGTGAGAATTACGGTAGCTTCGTCCATTATTGATTGATGGAGAGCATGGGTTTCCCCATACCGTGACCAAAGGCCTCACATGGTACGACCATGTGGGGACGGTCACATTCAAAAGGCGGTCCAACTGGGGTCCGCA
The DNA here is from genome assembly GCA_000180635.4 of Pristionchus pacificus. Classification (NCBI taxonomy): domain Eukaryota; kingdom Metazoa; phylum Nematoda; class Chromadorea; order Rhabditida; family Neodiplogasteridae; genus Pristionchus; species Pristionchus pacificus. The sequence continues at coordinate 9,705,868 of CM026579.1, read as the reverse complement.
AATAGTCAAGCGCGCTCGTGCCCGAAGGCAGTCAGAACAGGATTGTGAAAAGGGACCTTATAGGCGAGGTGCGTGGACACTGCGGGCCTGCTTGATTCCAACTTGTGGGAATGGGGTAGGGGTACTGTATTTGATTCCAACTTGAAAACCCATTTCGACTTGATTCCAAGTTGATTCCGGACACCAGAGTACATACAATGATTTCAATAATACAGTTAGGGGCCACAAGCTCCGCCCACTTTGTGCGGACATGATTTCGCCAAAAAACGAGAATACAAAGTCACAAGGTTCTTTCTAAACCAAATCGGACGTTCGACAGCGCGATGGATAGCTACTATATTCCTCTAACAATCGAGTTTGGTCCCAGGAATGTGCATCTATAATTAGAAGGTCAAAATTGAGTTCAAAGTCGGGAAGAGGTGTGATTTTAAGGTTTCCAGTGCACAAACTTCGCTGGGACCAAGGCTTATTTTTAAGTTGGATTTTTCCGAGCACAGCCAAGAAGAAAAAACAATATTTTATAATTTCATTAGCTTGTGACTTTGTTTTAAAGATTTCAGTACTCCCGTATTTCTTCGATTCCGATTAACACTAAACACAGTGTGAATGTGGGCGGGGCTAGTCAAATGAGGGGAGAGAGGCGAGAGACGACCCCTTTCCCTTCCCCTCCGCCTCGACTCTCCCTACTGTTTCTAACCCGTCGTGACTAGCACACGCTCTGCCTGGAAAAGAGGCAATTTCTCCCTTGAATTGTCTCTCACGACTTGGCGAAGCTCTTGCCTCCGAATTTTGGGAATGAGTAGGAAATAGGCTCCGCCCCCTTTCCCTCTCGTCTCGCCTTCCCCCCTTCACAATAGTGCGTATCGCGCGTACTTCTCGGGCTGCAGCGCAGCTCAGAAACAACATATCAACAAACGGCCAAAAGTATTATGTTATTGGGGTCACAGGGAACTGTTTAAACATGAATTTGGCCCCAATACGATAAATCGGCTATCTGAGTTGTGGCCCCTAAATACAGTCATGCTCATTATCAATCTTGAAAATCGTTAAAAAAATTCTTCTTATAAACTTTAAAATATATCTTACAAGAATAAAACGCACAATTGAAACTCAATTGACATTAAGAAAACTATAATTAGAATCTCTCGGTGGAATTGACAAGAAACGATGAGTGTTTTCTCGCGAATACCAAAAATGTTTATGCAATGATGTTAGTTTCTGAATCATTCGTTTCTCCCCCGCGAAATCAGTGCATAAAAGGATGGTAAGAGATGGGAAGAATGAGAATCGACAATGGGTCGAATCCCTCTTCTTCTTCTTCTTCTTTCTGCTGTAGCAGTCGCAAGTGCGGATCCTGTGCTCGAACTCCTTCATGGAGTGCAAAGTCTTTATAAGTATATTCGTACATTCCAGAATTGTCTTCAGTATTTTTGAAATGTTCAGAATTAACACTCACAATGCGAATCCTAACCGCACCTACAACATGACTTACTACAATAACATATCTGCCCTGGTGAGTTCTACAGCGTCCAAGGACGCAAAATGTTCATTCGCGATGAAATTATTTTCAGACCCCTGAAGAGTTCAAGAAGCGCCTCGGACTCCGCATGCCTTCTGTTCTGTCAGAAATAACAACAAATACTTATTGTTACAATGTCATGCATTTCAGTCCGGATACATCCGCCTACAAAGCCAACGAGAACTTCAAAGCTCCCGATTCTTTCGACTGGAGAGATTCCGACTCCCCCAAGGTCGTCTCCCCCGTCAAGGATCAGGTTCGGATGCTTTCTACTGGTTTTTATATCATTTGTCACAATTCCATTCAGAAAGCATGTGGTTCGTGTTGGGCGTTCTCTGCAGTTGGTGCCCTTGAGGGTCAACACGCGAGAAAGCGAGGAGAACTCGTACAATTCTCTGAGCAAAACCTCGTCGATTGCGCCGGAAATGTAAGTATTATATTACACGATTAATGTAGTAATCAAGCTATTAGAAAAATGCTGTACCCCCCAACTAAATTTACAGTTCCACAACCACGGTTGCAGCGGAGGTCTCCCAGACAATGCGTACGAATATGTGAAGGCTAACGAAGGAATCGATACCGAAGACTCCTATCCTTATGAAGGAATCGTGAGATTTATATTTGCTTTAGCTAACTGTTCGAAAAATATGCATAAATTTGAGGATGACACGTGCCAATTCAAGAAGGATTCAGTAGGAGAGACAGACAAGGGATTCGTTGATCTGCCCAGTACCGACGAGGAGGCTCTCAAGGTTCGATATGCTAAAAAAAATTCAAGTTTTCCAAATACAGATTAGTGTAGCGCTCTTACTGGTCCTTCTCAGAATGCCGTAGCTGAAATCGGTCCAATCTCTGTCGGAGTTCAATGTAGACTGGAGACTTGGCGGCATTATCGTGGAGGTAATTGATTCACTATATTTTTTTCTATCCTTTCTGAACGAATATTTCATGTGTCTTCTACGACTCCGAATGCTCCAATGACCCTCAACGATTGAACCATGCCGTTCTCGTTGTTGGCTATGGAACGGATCCAGAACAAGGAGACTATTGGCTGGTGAAGAACAGGTTAGCACACCATTTCCATCAATTGATTCTCAAGAAATATTCGAAATTTCAGTTGGGGAGTTGGCTGGGGCGAGGAGGGCTACATTCGCATGTCTCGTAATAAGGATAACAACTGTGGCATTGCAACTTTTGCATCTTATCCGATCGTCGAATGAACGATGCCCCTCATCATCTTTCAATTACATTTTTAACCGAACAATGATAAAAAAATATATTCTTCAAAATCTCCGTAAGCAACACATTGACAATAATATGAATAATTTGTGCTGAACCTCAAATGCTAAAATGTGATATTTATGAGCCTCACATTGAAGGCTCTGTAGATAGACACTCCTTTGTCACTTATTATCGTATATGACAGAGAAATCGGAACGGCTACCGGACGTTACCGGAAAATATTCGCTTTTCTCGTACTTTACGAATACTGAAAATTATGAGTCGCGCTTGGGCTCATTCGATAGCCCATGGTAGTCGATTTGCCGGAATCTACCCGGATATGCCCGGTGAAAGTTTTCTAGAATTTGAGATATTAGATAGCAACGCCCCAAGGTGTGACGTCATGCGCACGTGACCTTGGTGTTGCCCTTGAGAGGAAGAGGGGTCACGCGTGACGTCATCAACGGGGGCGACGTCGATATCTCGAATTCTAGAAATATTTCACAAGGCATATCCGGGTAGATTCCGGCAAATCGACTATGGGCTATCGAATGAGCCCAAGCGCGACTCTTAATTTTCAGTATTCGCAAAGTACGAGAAATGCGAATATTTTCCGGTAACGTCCGGTAGCCGTTCCGATTTCTCTGTCATGTACGATATCTTGAACTTTCTCAAATGAATATCTTTTCGTCTCATCCATCTAATGATCTTATCGAATTAATTGCAAAGTTGAGATATTGAGAGAAACATTCTTTCAGATAAGGCGAGAGAAAAATCGAAGGAAGGAAATGAATAAAAACGCAAAATAGTTTTTACAAAGTTTCTGGAATGATGCGTGATGTCGATAATGCAACTAAATTTATAAACATTCCTCGAAATTGACATGGAATTCTCGTGACTATCAAAAGTGTTGTTATGTAATGATGTACATTTCTGAATCATTCGTTTCTCCCCCGCCAAATCTGTGAATAAAAGAGAGTAAGGGATGAGGAGAATCAGAATCGACGATGGTTCGACTCCCACTTCTTCTCCTTCTTTCCGCATTCACACTCACAAATGCGGATCCCATTCTGAATCTCTTCGAGACTATGAACAGGTTCTCACATTTACTGCATGCTAATTTTGATTAAGATGATAATTCCAGAATTACTACTCATAATGCGAATCGTGAGCGAACGTTCACCATGGGCTTTCATGAGATCGCTGCTCTAGTCAGTCTTTTTTCTTCATTCGTCAAAATCTTTCGATGCGCATTTTATCCGTTGGAAAAAATATTTAATTCAGTCTCCTGAAGAGTACCAACTTCGTCTCGGACGGCGACGCTAATATATCCCGTATGAAAATTGACTGATTACACCTATCTACTGAATAATTTCAGCCACAATGCATCCGAATTCTACTTTGGTACAAACTTCGTCGCTCCCGAATCCAAGGATTGGAGAGACGAGGGAGTTGTCTCGCCTGTCAAGGATCAGGTATTCTCGTTTTCAATAATTAATTATTCTTACTACCACCATTATTATATGTCTTTTGATCTATAATGTTATTTTCAGAAAGGATGTGGTTCGTGTTGGGCGTTCTCTGCGGTTGGTGCCCTTGAGGGTCAACATGCGCTCAAGAGGGGAAAACTCCTCCAATTCTCCGAGCAGAATCTTGTCGATTGCGATGAAGAAGTACGCGTTTTCATCGAGAAAAAACAAGTGCATCAAAACTACTATAAAAAAGTATTTTGTCAGATGGATGGCTGTGATGGAGGAGACGAGAGATTCGCATTCAATTATGTGAGAGACAATGGAGGAATCGACACGGAAGATGCGTATCCCTATAAGGGAGAGGTAAGATTTCTTTAGTTGTTTATGATGCAGTCACAAATCAATTACACTTTAGGATGATACGTGCCACTTTGATAGAAAATCTGTTGGAGAAACAGATGATGGATTCCATCAAGTTCCAGAGGGAGATGAAGAAACCCTGAAGGTCAGAAAATATTATCCAATTTTACGAATGATCAAAGATCAAATTGACAGAATGTTCTTGCAACGGTTGGTCCACTGACAACCGCAATTGACGTTGATCATCTATCCTTCCAAGCATACAAAGAAGGTTAACCCATTATGGCCTTAACCTTCTCAACTTCTAGTAACTTCTATTCGAGTTCATGGCTTCAGGGGTATACTACGAGCCCAATTGTAAAAGCGACGTTGAAAGTTTGCACCATGCCGTTCTCTTGGTTGGATACGGAACTGATCCGAAGCATGGTGACTACTGGCTAGTCAAGAACAGGTAAGCGATCTTTTTTATTAAATGAATTCTAAATCCCATGCATCTTCTGATAACGATTTGTCTGGGAAATGATGTTATCCCCCTCGGTATGATATCTTGTACCAATCAGTGCTTCCTATCTCAGATCCTTATCACCTTTCCAATCGGAATATTTTTCCGTTTGCATTTGATTTCCTGCGTGAAAACGATTGAGAAATTATCCCAATTCAACATATCCCAATGGTTTATTTTCAGTTGGGGAGTCAAATGGGGCGAGATAGGGTACATTCGAATGGCTCGCAATCGCGGCAACAATTGTGGAATCGCCACGGAGGCCTCCTATCCCATTGTTCAATGATTCATTCACTGCATTGACCAATAAAGATTCTTCAGTATTCTTCACGAGTTCAAACAACCAAAATTCAAAAATCATTGTGGAAACATTGTGTCAATCATACAGATCAATCAGCTACCCTTCCCCTTCTCTCTTAGCGTCCTTTGTCCTCTCCTCCTTCCTCCTTCTCCCTCGTGACTTGACCAGATGACTCGTATGATCATTCAGTCTCTTCATCCCCTCCAGTCCTCCTCCTTCTTCTCTTCTCATACTTCCTCCATCCCTCTGGTCTCCCTCTCTCCCTCCTTCTCATCACCTGACCACGCCTCTTCTCGGTCCTTCCCTTCTCCTCCTCTAAAAGTGGGCGGAGTCTCCTCTCCTCTCCATCGGTATAAAAGGCCCTTCTCTCATCATTCGGGAGGTCAGTCCAATGACTACTCGAGCCACGTCTCTCCTTCTGCTGTTGGCCCTCGTGGCCACAGCTCTCTCCTACAATCTCAGGTACTGTAGACTACCGTACTCTATCGATCGATTGATGGTTACCGTAATCTCACTGCAGAAAGGAGAAGACGATCAAGCAGAAGATCGACGAGGCCTTCTCCAAGTGGGAAGACTACAAGGAGGACTTTGGTGAGCGATTACGGTATTCCACTGATCGATAACTGATCTTATTCATTGTAGGCAAGACCTATGAAGATGAGGAAGACGAGTCCAACTTCATGGAGGCTTTCGTCAAGAATGTCATCAGGTTAGACAGAGAAAGAAAAGAAAGAAGAAAAAGAACGGATATCTCTATTGATCTCGTGCTATTTCTCTCGTGCTAAATCGCGTGAAAACGAGTGAGAAATCGATGGATAGCCGCTCTTATCACCCAATTTTCAACCAGAGAGAACAGGGAAAACGAAGGGACTATTACAGAATCGACGACCACAACAAGAAGGACAAGTCATTCGAGCTTGGCCTCAACCACATCGCTGATCTGGTAGGGCAAAGATCAAAGATCAATCCATAATCGCCCCAATTCAGCCCTTCTCCCAGTATCGTCGTCTCAATGGATTCCGTCGTTCGTTCATGGACAGGTCCGTATTCACTCAGTTATCGATTCGACCTACCGTAATCGATCAATAATTTGTAGACGTGAGTCGAACGCCACTCGTTTCCTCGTTCCCTACAACGTCGAGGTGCCTGACAAGGTCGACTGGAGAGAGAAGGGTCTCGTCACTCACGTCAAGAACCAGGTACGGTACTACTACAGTATCCTGATCGATAAACAATCTTCCTACCGTAACCTCTCCCTGTTTCAGGGAATGTGCGGATCTTGCTGGGCGTTCTCTGCCGTCGCTGCCCTCGAGGGACAACACGCTCGTGCCTCGGGAGAAATGGTTGAGCTGTCCGAGCAGAACCTCGTCGATTGCTCCACTAAGGTACGATAGAGGGAGATACTGTAGACTACGGTAGATGATTACTGTAGTCAATTATCGATCGATTGCAGTTCGGAAACCACGGATGCAACGGAGGACTCATGGACTTTGCCTTCGAGTACGTCAAGCAGAACCACGGAATCGATACTGAGGACTCGTACCCTTACAAGGGAAAGGTACGGTGGATTGAGGATACTGAAGGATTACGGTACTTATCGATCGATTGACAGGACATGAAGTGCCACTTCGACAAGAAGCACATTGGAGCTGATGACTCTGGATACGTTGACCTGCCCGAGGGAGACGAGGATGCCCTCAAGGTACGGTAGAGCATTGTAGATGGAGGGTACGGTAGGATCCAGAGATCAAAGATCGATCTTGCAGGCCGCCGTCGCCACCATTGGCCCCATCTCCGTTGCCATCGATGCCGGACACCACTCCTTCCAGCTCTACAAGAAGGGTACGGTAACTACAGTACCCCTTGACTACAGTATTTCCGATTGATTGACAGGAAAAGGATTGAGTCAGTCTGTCGGTCATTCTTTCTGTCCATTCCATTCCCATAATCACCTCTTATCAATGGGTGTCTATCATTATCATCTCGGGCTCACCACTTTGGTAAAGGCAAACAACAGGGTTCACGTGAACGATAGGAAATGGCGTCCATCGATCGATATTCTTTGTCCTGGCTACAGTATGTTCATCCCTCCTTTCGTTGTAGGAGTGTACTACGAGCCCGAGTGCTCTCCCGAAGGACTCGACCATGGAGTGACTCTCGTCGGATACGGTACTGATGAGGAGCACGGAGACTACTGGCTCGTCAAGAACAGTTGGGGACCGGGATGGGGAGAGGAGGGATACATTCGCATGGCTCGCAACAAGAACAACCATTGTGGAATCGCCTCCAAGGCCTCTTATCCTCTCATCTAATGGATTGACTAATCTACCTCGTTCTTTTTGTCGAATCTGAATCTATCGTAACGTTAGTTCAGTGTCCTATCGTGCGGGTGCAACCATCACTTTATGTCGACAAATGTCTGTACCTTTCGTGTATATGATAAATTATTCGTAATCAATGACTAGAGCGCAGAAGAACACTAATGAATCATCAACAGTTTGCGCAATAAAAGTCAGGTGGAAAGGAAGGCTGATGCAAGGGAGGGGGAGGGGTGCATAGCAGAACCCGTTCTTAACTTTGATCCCTCCAAAGATCGACTAGAGAAGAAAGAGAGAAGGATGTTCCCATTCTCACCCCCCAGGGTACTTCTCATTCACTGATTGAGGGACAGATGGGAAGTCACGAGGATAAGTGAAGAGAGTCAGACCCAGTTGGGTGCTGTGAACAATCCTTTTTCAAAATGTTGTGCAAATCGTTGGAAAAATGTTCGATTATTCGAAAAGAAGTTAGAGTAATTGTCAAACTCGAAGATCCTAGTCTTATTCGCCCACAGTGAAACCCAACTCCTCCGACCACTTTCAATTTCGTTCTTCTCAAATTCACATCGTTTCTCGTCATTTCATCTTCTGAACTCACTCTTTATCTACATAAATAATCAAAATCTCGACCCAATAAATATGGTTATCAGTATGTTCAATTAATCAGCATATCCATAAGCGAGTCGCAATCGTACTCAGGGGTGACAGGAGAGAGAGGAAAGGGAAGAGAAGATTAGCATCTTATCAACACTAATTATTATTCTCTCGTCTCTCCCCGGTCAAAGGATGCCAATTTCACAATGATCATGAGGGAGCGGAAACGGGGGAATCGATATCTACAGTAGGGATCAATCGATAATTGAGGGATAGATCACCGTTGGATGACGTAACTCTCGTAGAGTTCCTTGGCTGCTTGTGAGATCAATTCTTGCGTGCACTCGGGCACTCGGCCAACCACTCGGGCTGAAAGAGAGAGAACACATTAGATCCATTAGATTTTCTATTAGAAAACCAGGAAATAATTGGCTCTTCAAAGGATCGTCAATATTTGTACTCACACTGATTCTCAAATCAACCTGGTTGAAAGTGAAACTGTCATAATCAACAGTTGTTTTTAAATGTTTTTCCAAAAAAAGAGAGCTCATCAACTGTCACAAACTCATCAGCTGTTACACCGAAAATGAAACCGAACACCACTGGTCATCGACACTCAACTCACTCGGGGTGAACAATAACCCCCAGAGAGTCTACTATTAATCTTTTTTCCAAAATATTTCGAGATTCTATCAAGTTCTTCAAGATTTCTCCGCTATTGATTCTCCAGTGAAACACAAATCAAACAAGCAATTCATTGACTAACCAGGATTTCCTGCAATGACGGAGAAGGGCGGGAAGGTGGAATCGGACGGGATCACAGCTCCTGCCTCCACTCTGCAATATCAATCTATAGCCCCACACTGAATCACAAATCAACCGGGTTCAAAGTGATATCGTATTCACTCAAAAATAACTATAAATCGTATATGTTTCTAATACCAACAGAACTGCCGTATCTCCTACCGTACCCCATCCCCTCAATCGATAATCCCTTACTTGCAGCATTCCTTGATGATAGACGACCGACCGACGATCGCCCCCTTTCCAATGTGCGTGTACGAACCTGCAATGATTCTCCTATTATTTTTTTACCAAGAATGCCTCAAATCACCCAACGAGTTCTTCCTAGCCTATGACCAGAACGTGAAACGGTGCTACTCCTACTCCAATCTGATCTTCGATCTCCCATTCCCGTCCCTGTCCCCTTGCCCTCTCTGCCCTTGAGGGGAACGATAAGGAGGGCGTCCGATTGCGACGACGGAATGTCCCCGTAGCCCCTTCCACTTCCCTCTGCCCCTCCTGATACGACAGGGAGGTGCCAGGCTGTGAGGGGAGAGGACAGTGCACTCAATGTCACACCAGATATACGAGCCATTCCGAATAAGATGATCAGTTGAATTATTGGTTCAGATCAGAAATTTATTGACTCACCCAGGGAGCAACCGCAAATGATCATCCAGTGGATCACAAATTCTCCTACTTTTCTCTAGCGACCTAACTCAAACAGATCAGTAAATTAATGGTCATCGCAGAGCAAATCGCCTCTTCAAGCAAATTATCACTAATGTCCGCCCAGTGAAACCCAAATCATCCAGTCAATTCCTCCCTCAACTAACCAATCTGTGCAGCGACGAGTACGCAGTCTTCCTCGACGATGACGCAGTCGCCCACGTGCATCGGGAACATCGTCGCACCCTGAGGAGAAGAGATAAGGGGTACTGTAGGGATACGGTAAAGGTTTACCCCGTATTCAAGATATTTTCGTCCTGCGGGAAAATCTCTTTTTTCGGACCTACTTTACGGTGCGATATGCAAACACTACAGTAATCTTTTGACTGAGCAGCTACAGTAAGACAAAAAATGCATAACTATCATTATCATTGTTACAAAGGAATCGAAGCTTCATCAAGCAGTCCTGATATACCCGATCAACGAACTGTGCGTGAAACACAAAGATGACGATGTCACAATTTCAAAACTTTGCAGACTAACCTTGGAGAACTTCCTATGGCTTGCCCTTATGAGTGTTCGCTCTCCGATGAAGCAAAATTTGCCCATTCGAATACCAGTCAGATCGCCACGAAGCATGCAATCACGCATCAGAATCGACTGAAATTAAATCATTCTCTTATTTCGTTTACAACTTTACAAGGCTTACTTGGATGAAATTTGTGATTCAGAATTGGAATTGGCATATTGAATTTTAATCAAGATAAATGTAAGACTCTTTGCTAAACTCTGAAACACTAACCGTCCAAGTCACAATTTTTTTTTTCAAATTTTGCAATAACGATACTACCGTAACTCATGCTACAATATACTCGCCTTTCCATGGATGATAATGTTCTGACTTCCGAAGATGGATGCATTCTTGAAGATTTTATTGCCCGAATTGGTCTGGGTGTACTCATCGGGAGACAACTTCACCACTACTAACCCCTCATCCATCCTATAATCAATCACTCACTCATCTTCCATCTGCAATCTTCACGATATTTCTACAGCACTAACTGCTTATCTTGAACATATACACAACATATAAAATGCATAATAATTTATTATTAAACATATCTTAAAATTAGCACAAAAGCAAGCGGATAAGGGCACTGAGAGTGGATACAGTAGACTGTGGTATGCACAATGTATATCACATTCGATCCATTGGGAATCGACCTATGGAGAAAAGATGCTATGAGAAAGAGAGAGTATGAACATGCGAAGTGAATTACTGCCTCGTGTCAATCGATCGATAAAGCAAGGGGGAATTGAGAAACTCGCAAATACAAAAGAATTATCGATCGACTAGGTAATTTATTGATCGACGTCTCAGATCAACAGTAGAGAGAAACAACAGGCAGTGTGAGAAGCAACGAGGAAGGAATGATTCATTCATTATCGATCGAGAGAATCGATTCATTTACATCATTTGGCCGAATACGGGATTGTGTCGGCAGATTGAGGGACCTCTCTCCATGTATTCTGCCTTCGAATGTGCCACTTGGTAGAATTCAGCCTGCAATAACCATATTTATAAAGTTAATCAAGGAAAATAAATGCCTCCCAAATATACGCTGCATGACTCATTCATTGCAGACTCAGTTACTTGCTAGATGTACCCGCCCGAAAATTAGTTGTAACCAAGGCAACCATGTTGTTTTCGGGAATAGTTGCACAACGTTGTCTTACTCATCTCCCGATATCCATTTCACACCTGCTTACTCATTCAGCCATATCCTAATTTTGACTTGCCATCACTCTTCAACCCTGTTCACCAAATTCGCTTAAGATGGACAACTCCAAGGCTACACCACAAATGTGTGAAAAAGCTGTACCTACCAATTCCGCCACTCCATCAACCCATGTAAGGAACTATTAAAATAAATCGTGATGGACTATTCAGGAAGCAACCACAAATGGAATCAACTCCGCAGCAATTCAAATAGATCTACAAGTACGTTATATGTTTTCTCTATTTTCCAAAAGCATTTTCAGGCAACTTTCGAGCCCGCGAAAATGATCAAATCGAGGGTCGAAAACATGTGCAATCATCAACTTCGTATTGATGCACTGAACATTGTTGATCAGTGGATCGAAATCTCTAACAACCACAACGGAAAGTACACTGTAGGAAATGTATCGATGAGAAACAGCAAAATGGAAGCAGAAAACATGCACAATCTCTATGCCAACATCGGAACTCTTCGTATGGAGTGTGGATCCATTGAGGCCAGAAACATGTTCAATGCTAATATCGTCGTTGATTCTCTCAATATCGGGAATGGCCGCATTGAGATTGAAAATGTGTACAATTTGTCCATCGAGATAGGAATTCTTCACTTGGAGAATCTATCTATCAAAGGAACAAATATATTCAATTCCGTGCTGACCATTGAGAAACTGATTCCAAGTTCAAGTCATCAATCGATTGGACACAACAGAACCCTTCACGATATCCGGGTGAACCTCAGTGACATCGGCTTAAGCGAGGGTGTGGATGCACCACGATTAATTGAATTGGTAAAGATGAGGTAATACATTTCTTTCGAAATATAAACAACATTAGTAATTCAGTTCATCCCACACCTAACACATAACGTCCTCTATTCCTTCTTCATAATATCTTTTCAACCTGCTTCTTCTACGAACGGAACAACAATAAGCCCATTAACTGCGAATTGATAATCGTGATAAATTAATTCATTGGTTCAAGTGTTCACTTGGATTAGATATCACATTTCCATGGTCACCACCTTGTTTACTTCTTGTTCTCTCACAACAACATCATTCTATTGCTCTAAAGGCCGCAATTTCACAATTGTTCACTCGATTCGCGTCAGCTTTCTCCTCTGAGTCAGAGACGATAAGAGGAAAGCGGAATACAAATTCATCGTATTACGATTGAATTTACTCGTGTTTTCGTTTCTCATTTTCAAGAATTGTTCCCATCTTGAAGACATTACTTACAGATGGAGAAGCGCCGCCTCCCTATACCCCGAGTGCACCCGTCCATGTGAGACACTCTTGTTACGAAGTGTCATTGTGATTTGTTCAGGAACCTATCACCAATGTTCCCAACTTTGGAGCGCCAAGAGCTGATTCACAAGTATATAATTATCATAATCACATTTGTAAACGCTCCAAATTTCAGGCATGTTACGAACCCAAGATCATGACTAAATCCAAGATTAAAAACACTCATAATGATCAAGTACGAATTGATGCACTGAATCTGTCTGATCAGTGTATCGAAATCTTGAACAACCACAATGGAAACTACTCCGTGGCAAATCTATACCTCCGTAACTGCAAAATGGAAGCAGAAAACATGCATAATCTCCATGTCAACATCGGAGCTCTCCGTATGGATAGCGGATGTTTCGAAGGGGAAAACATTCATAATGCCAATATAATGGTTGATTCTCTCGATATTGGAAATGGATTCATCGAGATTAAGAATATGCACAATTCGACCATCCAAATCGGAACCCTTCACTTGGAGAATCTTTCCATCAAGGGAAAGAATATCCACAATTCTGAACTGAAGATCGGACGGCTCATTCCCAGTGCCAATCATCACTCATCGAGTGTCAAACTGAGAATCATTGAAAATGTCCGAGTGAAATTGAGTAATATCGATATCAGTGATGGAGTTGATGCATCGAGATTCCTCGAGCTTCTCATGATGAGGTGACCTTTATTCTTTTAAAGCAAACATATCTTTTCTTTCCAGAGCTACCTACACCTAACATCTACACCAACTCCTTAGCACGTGCACATTATACTTATCCAGTTCTTTTTCCTGCTACTGCTATTATTTTGTATTCCCCAGCAATAGATCTGATGAATAAAATATACCTATAATATCGAGTTGTTTTACTGCTCTCACGATCTCCATTTCGCAAGTGTTTACTCTCTCTACCCGTGTTAGCTTTCTCCGATGACTCATCCAAGATAAGAGCAGAACGAACCGCAAATTCACCTCGTTTCCAGTGCTCATTCTTACAATTTTCTCTCATTTTCATACGCCGTTGCGCATCAAGTCCTTAGTAACACCGCCATATACTGTTCTTATTTCTAGATGGATATTGTCAAGACAGAGCTGTCAGTCTTCAGAGAGGCTCCTCCTCCCTACTCTTTCGACCCTCAGCCACCAACCAATGTGAGCAATCGATCTTGGTACAAAACGAATAATGAGATATTTCAGGAAGTTGTCACTACCGTCGTTGTCGTTCCCAAAGCTAACCTACAAGTGCATTTGTTTTTAAGTCTTTGTTTTCTAAAATTTCCCTTTTCAGGTCAAGTTTGACAAGAAGAAAATGACAAAGTCTAAGATAAGAAACAAGCACAACGATCAAGTTCGAATCGATGCATTGAATCTGAATGATCAGTACATAATAGTGAAGAACAATCATCATGGACAGTACTCGGTCGGGCATCTACTCATGAGAAACTGCAGAATCAGAGCGAAGAATATGCATAAACTACATGTCAACATCGGAACTTTCCGAATGGAATACGGATCATTCGAGGCCAAAAATGTCCATAATGCAACCATCAATATCGACACTCTCGAAATTGGAAACGGAAACATTGAGATAAAAAATATGCACAACTCTACCATCCAGATCGGTACCCTTCAGTTGGAGAATCTATCCATCAAAGGAAAGAATATTCATAATTCTGAACTGATTATCGGGAGGCTCATCCCTAGTGCGAACCACTACTCCTCGAGTGTCCAACTAAGGATAATTGAAAATGTGCGAGTAAACTTGAAGAATATCGAACTCAGAGACGGACTCGATGCTACGAGATTCCTTGAGCAACTTATGATGAGGTGAACACTTATCTCTCTTTTGAAACATGAATTACCCTTATTTTCAGAGCCACGTATACATAATTGCGAGTCGGCTCTGGTCCCTCAACCTTCTTATAACCAACTTCGGCTCCACTACTTATTTTTTGATAGCCATTTGCAATCAAGACAACATATTTGTTTCAATGTATACCATAATAAAAAGTGGAACATACAGTGGAAGCGAGCATAGATCCTCCGAACCAGACGGCGTATCTCTGCATCTTATGGGAGATCACTTGCACATCGATCGGCTTTGGCTGCAAATTATCGATTTATTATCTTCATCTTTCAACAATTTCCTCGTTTGAACTTCACACGTCGATGATTGAAGCATCGCCGAAGGAATGCTTATCATACTGTTGTAAAATGAACTAGACATCTATGATATTAGAGAGAATTAGAGACAATGAGGATTCAAAATACAGTGTAATGACGCCCTGTCAATCTGCACATCTGGGTATGTTGAGAATAATTGGGGTCTGAATCTATCAATAAGGGACCAACATTTGAAAGTTACTTCGCTCAAGAAAATGGATAATGATGGTATACGGTACCTTGAGATTGCCTCCTGCAATGGCTTCCGATGCACTCAATCGATAATCAACGAGCTTCTTCACGTCTCGTTGCATTCGACGAGAGAAATCCTGAATCAATTGTCACAGTTAATAATTGGCCAATGGTTATCAATCACTATTTTAAAAGTTGAGGTTTTTGACTGATCCATGAAACACCGACCAAATTGGTAAAAAAACAAAAATCAATATGTCAGGCGTTTTCAGGCAAATAATGTCAGTCAGTTAGGGAATGTCGTATATTGGAAGTAGGAAACTGACAACTATTGTCCTTCCAGAGCAATACTAGACTTTATCAACTCCTCGAAACCGCAGCCAACAAATCTTCCAAATTGAAACAAATTGAATGAATGGTCACCTTGAACATGGTGGATCCTCCCGATAGTACGATATTCTCGTACAATCCTCTTCTCACATCGATGGGACACTGTTGAATGACGTCATCGACCACCTCGGAGATCGGAGTCGTGTAGTCTGCATTTGCGAACTGAAAGAGAATTCACATTTTATTTGTACTCCAATTTAACAGTTATCATCGCCTGTAGCATAAATCTAAATTGAATACTTTCTGAAACTCGCAATCGACAAGCATCAATATTTCTTTTTACAAATATTTGTATAACCTAGATACTGGTATGCTGTTTTCCCCAATCACAAATTGCCAAATACTGCACGTTCAGTCACTCAATATCACACCAAGAATTTTCGAATATCAGTGTGCCATTCGAGCAATGCTTTTGAAACAGTTCAACTAACCTCAGGATGGAAGAAGATCTCCGGTCCGAGGAATCTCTCATATCCGACGTCAACGACGAATGGCTTCTTCGTGATGTTGTTGATGCCCTCGTACGTCTACAATTGAATCGGTTATATCGAGAGCTACAGTAATTTCTAAGTTTCCGCAAAATAAAGATACAGACAGTGCGATTGAGCGTTATAGCACCACAATTTTGCGCTATAGTTTCGAATAGGAATAAATAAATGAATGGAACCTTCATCCACTTGGATCCATCCGTGTCGTATCTCGTGAACTCCTTGAGGATATCAGGACACACGTACGAATATTTCTCCTGCGACAATATCCATTTTTTTCCAAGTTCATAAAAGTGAAAATTCAAGTATTATTTCGGTTTCACGAATAGGGTACATTGAAGAACAAGTCGTTTGCTATGATTTTTCCGTTGAAAGTATTGAATAAACAATACAAAATATAAAATATATATCTCTAAATTCGTAATACTCAATCTCTCACCTTGATGGCTTTGGCGACTTCATAACTCTGCTCAGCGGGAATTGTGGGCTCTCTGTCTCTCAACAGACTCTGGATGAAGTACGTGATGTCACGACCGGCTGCAAAGATCAAAGATCATTATTCGTTCAGTTTCCTTCCACAATTAACAACAGTAAGAAAATAAATGATACCGATGGGGATATGCTTGATACACGATCCTATAACGTATCCCTCTGCAACGGGAATGCAGTGAGTCACTCCGTCTCCACTGTCAACCACCTGAAAATAATATTGCTGACATTTCACAAATTTGTTTTCCATATAAGACTTGGTACCACAATCCTCCACCTAAGATGAGGATGCGGTGCGGCTTATTAATATAATCTCCGATTATTTCCCTATTTAGAAGAAAAATTTATGAGTCGAAGCTTGACATCTCAATATACGCATAATACCGTAATCAACGGATACCGTACCATTCCAGTAAGTGATCTTTGATCTGCAGCACGACCGCCCCAACTGGCTGCGAGAGCGAGTACTGCCTGTATAGGAGAAGTACAATTAATCAGTGAATTTAACAAAGATCAGTCATATTTTCTATTGAAATTATGAGTTTCTACACCCACACTATAGCCAACCATAACTTGAGGAGGAATGCATCGAAAACACTAAAATTTTCTTAACCAGAGAAGAGGAAAGTAGATGGGCACTTACTTGTACAGCTATGTAGAGTCCAGGGACGTTGAATGACTCGAACATGATCTCCGCAGTGAACTCACGATTCTCGGGAGTGTTGAGAGGAGGCTCAGTCTGAATATATCCAAATATATTGGCTTATATACTCTCACGCCCCGATCAAGTAACATCAACTGCACAACTTTGTACAAAAAACAACAACAAAAGAATATGTTAGCTAGAAAATTGTTTAAACCAGTAAGAAGTAGTGATCTTCTGGTTCGGCCCTCAGATATTTGAAGATGCACTGCTCCCAGAATCTCTCCATTAAATCCCAGTCTTCCACGATTCCGTGTCGAATCGGATACTGCAAGATTTGAAAATGATTTCTTATTCGAATGGAAGTGAACAAATAAATAAGTTATTAAAATTGTTCGGACCTTGACTGAGTAATTGGCCGCAGTTGGGGCGAATGCTTCATCTCCGATGAAGAAGTCGAGATCGTCGATCTTTCCTACAGTGGATCCCGATCGAAGGGCCGACGAGTGAGAACTCGCACCCTTATCCTTCACGGCAATCGCTGAAAATATATTCGGTTTGATCATCCAAAATATAATATTGAATACCTGATGGGATGATGAACTGCGGCTCGCTGTTCGCAGCGTATCCCAGCTTTGTGTAACTAGAAAAATAGGGTTAAACGTCCGAATTTTGAATACAATCAATGAAGTCAACAAAAAGATTAAGGGCTCACCCGGTTCCATTATCGATCACACAGGCGGGGAGACGACCGAGAGCCATTGAGCGAGCTCTGTAGTGTTAATGGTTAACGAAAATGAGCGGAACAAAACGATGATAAGGCAAGCGATGGGATGAATCACCAAAGACGTCGGGCAACGAAGGCTGAAAAGGGGCGGGGCAAAACGCGTTTTGTGCGCGACTACATCTGCGCACCCCAGTGGGTTCCCCGGTCATTTGTTACGAATAGTTTTATTTTTCCGTTTTCTCATTCTCGAGAATTACCCAATATATGCTTTGTTAAATTAAGTCATAATAACATTAAAATAATTAACTAAACATTGTAAAATGTT
Source organism: Pristionchus pacificus (assembly GCA_000180635.4). Lineage (NCBI taxonomy): Eukaryota > Metazoa > Nematoda > Chromadorea > Rhabditida > Neodiplogasteridae > Pristionchus > Pristionchus pacificus. The sequence continues at coordinate 9,687,654 of CM026579.1, read as the reverse complement.
ATTATACGAATCTCCGCTTTTTAGGTTGGTGTGATTCGGAAATTCGATCTATCGTATCCTGTCAAAGTTAGCGATCGTGTGGAGCAGCTAGTTTACTCGCGTGATCGTCGTTGTCTACGATGTATTCGGGCGACGTACCGTCCACAAGTGGTCATCACAACAGTCAGCCTCCTTTCTACTCACATCCACCACCAATCCACCATGCACAAGTGAGTTATTTGTCTTGCAAGGGGTTAGTTTACATGTAAATTTGGGGATCACTAGGGATTACTTGATGTTTATTAGTTTATTCTTGTTAGTTTATCAGTCAGAAGGCTCAATGTCATCATCATTCGCATTTCCAGCACGCATTCGTTGTATAATTGCGTTCTTGCTCTGCAGAATCTTCTGCATATTCAAATAGGTGTTAGTGCTTTGGAACTTCTTCTCCAATTCAGCTTCTTTGAGTGCTAGCTGCAATTTGATTATTGTTAATCGCTTCCTCCATGTGCTTAACCTGATCTGATATATCGCGCATCCTTTTCTCCATTTCGAGATGAGCTTTCTCCATATCACTAATTCTTTTATGCTCCTGGCTTCTAAACTTTGTCTCATTCGCCAATTGTTCTTCAGTGCTGAGCATTCGTTGCTTCAATGCATTAACAGAAGTATTATCTGTGATTTGTATTAGATATATATGGGTAATAATCGAATCTCACGTTCGAGACTGCTTTTCTGAAGTGCGTGAGATAGATTAATTAGATCATTGCGATAAAATTCTGATACGAAATCCGACGATAAGTTTTTAATTGATTCATCAAGTAGTGACGGATCCTGAGAGTTATTTTAATCGATTATTATTTTCGATTACACCTTGAGAATAGTAGCTGTTCTTTCAGCTTTCTTGTCATGAATTTCTTTCTCGAATTGGGCAACTGCTTTCAATAGTTCAATATTTTGTATCTCGGATAGGTTCATTTTAAGGGTTGCATTGGCTTCTTCTGCCTGAAAATTGAATATATTTTACTTACCGCTAAATTAAGATAACCTGTTTCATCAACTGACGCAAAAGCAGAAAAGTATTATGAGAGATGTTGATTAGTTCATTGTTCATATCAATCTCAACTAATTTGCTCGTTGTTTCGAGCATTCTCTTCACTTCATCCTTTGTGTAGTGAGCTTCTTTTACCTTTTTAATTCTGAAATGCAGTGGTTTGTTAGGTAAAATAATGTTATGGTTACTGTTGTGTGATGACGTCTTTGACAGTTTCCACTCTGGAAGCTCGTTCCCCACGAGAATACGAGAGATATTGACAGAGTGAGAAAGCGTGAGAGGAATTGACTGCTAGTTCCTCTTCCATTGTTACCTGTAATTAGGCTGTACGAGTGAACAAGAGTAAAGCGAGTAACGATGTTATCAAGTATAGGAGCGACCCGGGAAACGCATTTGTTGAGGGAGGTTTCCACGTAAGTGTACTAGTCGCCATGACAATCCTTCTCCTTCTTTTCTCTCTTCCGCCTCTCCATTTCCCCATTCTCTCCTTCACCGACGTAGTTTCTATGATGTCCTCGTGAAATCTTATATTGAGTGTATCTCCCTTATTGGAAATGGGATTCTATCAAGTGAAGATACGCATATTAATCGCCAAATAGGAATATTACCAATAAAACATACGGTAGAACAAATCGTACCATTTATTTGTTTCAATGCATCAATGGGTAGAATTAAGTGTGTGATGAAGCAATGACCAAGATAGGCTTATCATTTCGATTCCACAATGAAATTTGCTCAAAAGATGCTGATCTCAATGCAATCACGAAGTTTATCCTAAAGTAATTTATATTGTAGGGTGCCTCTTCATCTGAAGATGCTCCTCCACAAGAGGAATCTCAAGGATCCTCCTCTCCTCAATACATTGAAATGATGCCTATGAGGGTATCTAATGGAGGAGTGGAACAAATGGGAATAGATGGAGGAGGAGGAGGAGGAGAGGAGTTCCCATTGGAGGAAATGATCGGAGAAGATACGATAGGAATGGGATTGGAAGGAGAAGTGGGAGATGTGAATAAGACGAATGGAGATAAAGGAGGAGGAGGTGAAAAGAAGAGTATCCCTCCTGTTATACCCAAGAAGATGTTTAAGGCGAGTTGTATGGAGATTTTTGTTCCATATTAATCAATGCGTATCATGTTCGCTTATTATTTCTGAAATTTTGAAAGATCTCGCTCATTAAATGCTAATCTTTTGAGGTGGATGAGTACAACATGAAGAAGAAGATCCGCGAGTTCTGGCCAGTGCAGAAACAACGAGTGGAGAAGATGTCTGTTAAGTATCTGAGAGAAGCCAGCAGAAACCAGGTGAGCGAAGGTTTCAAGTCTTGATCTAGTTCCATATCCATGTATTTCATTTCGAGGCATTTTTGAATTGGTGAATCTACACAACCCTTTATATTGCATGCCTATAGGTTCTTCCGCTCGCTCGAGTGAAGAAGATCATGAAGATCGACGAGAATGTGCAGAAACAGGTACTTTTTCCAATCTTGAATATCCTATTCTGAAAATCCAAGGGTGATCTGGTGATAGAAGTTGTATCGATGTAACATCAATTTGATATCGATGTACCAAAATCTATACCTGGATTTGTATATTAAAAATAATATTGTAGATGATCGCAGCGGACGCTCCTCTTCTCCTCTCTGTGGCATCGGAGATGTTCATTGAGGAATTGACATTGAGATCATGGGAAATAACGGAAGAATCGAAGAGGAAAACACTACAGAAGGTTAGTAGATCAATCCAATAAGGCAGTTAAAAACAAGCCATTCTGATGTTTTAGAAAAGCCGGGAGATTTGGGTTTCAACAAATATTTAATTCTTGGTGAAATTGAATTTCTTCATTAGAAGAGTGCTTGCTAGGAAAAAAATAAATGACTAATCAGACGGACGTGGCAACAGCCTCGACGCGTCACGAGCACATGGACTTCCTCATCGACATCATCCCTCGTACGGGAATTCAACCACGACCAAAGGAACAAATGAAGATGGGAGGAGGAGGAGGGGGAGGGCATGCACAGATGGTACAGGTAATGGATTCAATTGATTATGGTACATCACGGTTGAGGAATGGGTGATTCCGTGTTGAACCATGGTGTGATAGGCATAATTTTCACTTGTGGATCAGTGAACTTGAGTTGAATGGTGGATATAACAATATGTAAGATTGTAGATCGAGATTTGGGGTTGCATGTTGTTGCAATATGCATAGTTTTTCATTTGCAGACCAGTGAACTTGAGGTGATTATTGGATCTAACAATTATAATATCTCTGGTTGTAGATCGTGCGAGAAGGCGGACCGACAGTGGGCCAACTGCTCAAGGGAGGTGCAATACTCGGTATGTCATCTTTCTTAGTTGAAACTGGGATGTTACTGGTGCCTTCAAAATGCATAGGTATCAAACTGGCCATTTCAGCCGAGGGCGTTCCATCTACATCGAGTCAGCAGGAGTTCTCTGCTCGATTGGAATCAGGAGAAGAGGCACAAGTGATACAGATTGGAAAACCCATACCACTATCGTCACAGGTTTGAATTAATTACCATAAGTTATGAAGGAGAAGTGAGTGATATGCTCTGCCTGGTGTTTTGGAGTTGCAGCGGATGATCAATAATTTAAATGTGTATTGCAGGCGATATCTCAACTGGGATTGGGTCCTCTCCCTCCTCCCGTTGCTCATCACTCTTCTCATCCTTCCCATCCTCCCCTTCATCAATCTCATTCCACCCATTCTCCCCACTTTCAAGTTCCCCATCCTCCCCAACATCCCTCCTCCCATCTCCATTCCCATCCCTCTCAACATTCCCATTCCACTTCATTCTTTCGTCCCTCAACCTCATCCCAATCCCATCATCCTTCCAATTACCGTCCTTCCACCTCTTCCTCTTCCCTTCATTCATCTTATCCCTCTACCTCTTCCTATCAATTCCATCCCTCAACCCCTCAATCTCATCATTCCCATCAGTCTCATCAGTCTCATTCCTCTATTTCTTCCCTTCCTCATCAATCCCACCCCTCCACTTCTTCCCATTCCCAACCTCAGAACACTGTCCGTATTCCCTCCCATTTGGTCTCAACTTCTCAAAGTCATCGAGGAAAGGTGATACCAAGAGGAGGAAAGGGAGTACCGAATAGACAGTATCAGCCCTATCCTTCCCCCTCTCAGGCCGGACCCAGTAGGAGCAAGAACTAGATTCAATCGAATTCATTCTTTCGTATTAATTATCCATTCACCTTGCCGTGTTTTATAGTTGTAATTACCATGAAATGGTTTTCATTTTGCCAACTAATTTTCCCTTTGCTCGATCTCTTTTACCTCTCGACTGCCGCTTTTTCACTTGAGATGTGTTTGTAATATATCCGTCTCTAGCCATATCTAGCATAATAATCGAATAGCAGTATTTATTACTAAACGCTCCGCCAATGTTCATGTGATTTATCTAATCGTGATCACGATTTAATGAGACCTCGCCAATTACACTGCTCAGTGGTGATTCTTTATAGGCGTCATTTTATGTATGATAAATGATTTATTTCTTAAAGGTGTATCAGTGAAGTGAATGTTGTGTCGTTCTATTCGACTTTTTGTATCTGACGGGTTGAATAGATCGTGATCTACAGTAGTTCTCAGATGGCTTCCTCTCCGAAGAAGTCTCGTAAACGTGGTCTCCCCGATATGATCGCCCATTTTCCTCATAATAAACCGAGAAGAGCGGAAGAAATGATGATCGAAGAGCACAAAGTAGACCATGAAGAGAAGGCATACACTGTCATGAATTATGTGAGTGGTTGTATCTTGCAATGTAATGAGCTATTAATCGAGATGAGAACACCATGTGATGAGGTAACAGTGAAACATCAACTCGTCAGGCAGCGAATTGTTCGTCAGTCTTCGAAGTGGGAAGGGAAGTTCCCAATCCAAAGGATGGAAATGAATATGCAGTCGTATTGGTAAATAAGGTACGAATCAGCTGTATTTTACTCCACCCTTCTTGCATAGTTCTGAAAAAGGATTATGCATACACTTGGTCCTGTCAAAAAATTCCTTGGCTACATATGTTCGCGAAGTTATCTTTTTTTTTCTAATTTGTACTCGCGCCTTGCGAACACGCTTTTATATAAATTGTTTGAGCCTGCAGATGGTGTGAATACGAGATGAATGTGATATTGCAGCGAACGGGGGATGTTTCTGCTGTGAAGCCTGCTCATATCGTCTCCTTCCAAGCGGTTTACGCTGAGGATTTAGAAGAGGCCATTGGAAAGAAGTGAGTACTAGGGACGTTAGGGTTTCAGAAGAATTATGGGTAAATCAATAAATTGCATTTTTAGAAAAAAGAAGACCATCGACTTTGCGAAGGACTTTGGAGTGAAGAAGGTAGGCTTTAAGCAATTGTTTTATTGTTTGAAATTCCTATGTCATTGTGGAAACAATAAAAACAATAAAACAATTGTTACCTCGAATTCATTCATTCAAAGTAGTTGTTGTTCAGGAGGAATGGATGAATGCGAAGAACTCGTTGTCTCTTCAATTCGCTGGAACGAAGAAATTGAGAATGCTCGAAGCATCCAAGAGAAGAGAGATCAATGAGGTATGAAACGTTTCCGAACTTGTGGAATCGATGTTTCGAAAATGCTCAAAATAGGGTATGATGGAAGTTATTCGATTTTATCGAGAAACATCTGATAACAAAAAGAAAATTCAAGTGCGTATTTGATATGGCAATAATCGTGCACGATTTCTTTTTCAGAATACACTGGAAGAGATGCGAAAGACGGCGTTCGCCTCGGAAGGAACCCTGCTGTCTATTATGAATGATACAAGGAAGGAAGCAATGATCGATGAGAAGATCTCACTAATCAATAAGGTACGGTAGGGAATTGGATTGTGGAATGGATAATGGAATTGATATTACACAATCCGCTATGCTCATGGAGATATGATCTCGTAGAAACATGAATCTGCTGGTTAATGCATTGTATTGTCAGGCGGAATCGGAGGTTCTTCCCAAGTTCGTCAATGCAGAACTGGCCAAGGACGTGTACCCATTGGACATGTTCATGTCCAAGAGCGATGTGAGTAATAATCATAATCATATGAAAGTAATTATAATAATGAATTCAAATATTATAAAATACATTGTAGGCGGAGGAGTGCGCGGAGGAAGTGAAGGAAATGTGGAGGAAGTCGAGGGAGGAGCTGGAGGCCGATGGTGGGTTGCATTCCAAGATATTGATTGTTTATCTTGTCTCCATTGACAAGTAACTCTCCTCATGCGGTTATGGTGGTAGGTGAATACGAATCTGCTAGGTTGCAAGTATCGATAAAATTAAATGGGAAGAATGGAATTCCAGGATGATTTCGGTTTCAAAATTATTAGCAAAGTAGAAAAAAAAACAATGCATTGCAGGAATCGAGAGGTGCGTGTACGAGATCTATAAACAGATTCAACGGACGAATCAGAGTCTCGTCTCATGCGCCCTTCTTGCGGGCATTGCTGGATCGATGAAGGTAGGAGGGGGATACGGTAGCGGGATACCTTGGTTATTATTTTTTAGTACTGGGACGTGCTCAGATCAATTCCGAACGCTGAGATTCTCGTATATAACTTGCATGAAACGGAGAAAATCTTGTCGTATCTGGGAGAGTTGCGTATCACTGATTCTTGATTTTTCTCACATAGTAGCTTCATTAGCTGCTTCTTTTGTGTATTTTGGGGTGACATATGATTCTTTATCTTTATATAAATTATGTTTGCCTCTTGCAGCGTCTCAACCGTGGTATGCTGGCGAAGGAGAAATACGAGGAGATGAAATTGCCTAAGGGAGTACTACAGAAACTGAGATTGGACTTCCTACGTGAGTTTGACTCGTTCTATCCCCAACACATTCATTTCAGTAGCAAAGTTAAGAGAAATTGGTTCCTTTTGTATCTCCAACAACTCTTACCATACTCACATGAAACGCTGATGCAGCCTGTCAAAGTTCTTTATTTGTTTGAGAATGAACGTCGAAACAATTGTTTCATCGCAAGTTTCCATGAAGTTTTAATTGTGAAGAAACCTGAATCTGCCCGGTTGTACTCCGTGACCTTTTGCAGAGGGTAACTGGCGATTGTCGAGGGGAGTGGATTCGATTGCAGTGAAGCAGACGGATAAGGAGAGAATGATCGCCCATGCACTCGCTCTCGCTGTCACACTATGTCAGTTTGCCACTTGTCCTTCATTCATTTATTCTCGTTTCTTTGAAAGTGCACAAGGAATATTACATAAGTATCGTAGAAACGGAGGTCAATAGAATAGCCAAATAAACTTGTTTATGCAAAATATAGCAAATATCGGCCTACTTTATGTAGCCTTAACATTTTTTCTTCCAGTCTACGATAAAATTGTACGATTGGTAATTTCTGATGTCAAGAAGGGCATGCGAAACCATAATTTCCCATTTCAGCCCCCACTCTGATGATCCCGATCACTCCATGGTCTCGTGTGCTCAATGTGAACGAGGCGAAGATGGTGAAGACTCTCGAGGCACTCGGATGCACTGTATTCAATCTACCTGCCTCGGATGCTGTCAAGTATGTTATTCAATTTTTTGGGGAGTGCTAGAAATTATATATTTATTTTTTTTATTTTTAAAGGAAATATTTTTAGGGAACCTTTGCATTTTTGTTTCATAGTTGTGCTAAGTGAAGATTTTTTTTGGAACAGTGATGTTCTCCCTCTTTTTCTACATAATCTATTAGTTCCTCGATGTTTAGCAACAGTAAAATCCATTCATTGATTTGTTGCGAAGATTTGATTGAATTGGTTGGATGCAATTTGGCGCAGATGCATCGAAGACCCCGCACTTTTGGGTTGCACGTGTGCTTGAGTAGAAAGTGGGGTAGTAATGGTATCTTAGTTCTTTCTTTTATAAATTCTAATGATCGAATAATAGCATCCTTTTTAAGATCAAACCCTGTTATAGTTTCACGATTGTTTGAGGTTTCACCACCAGATTGAATTCGAGTTGCTTCTGTGTTTCTCGATTTCATTGACACTTTCCGAGTTTACCAATAATTGATCATTGCAGATACACGTCCATCCGTGCCGCTCGTCTTCTCTCTGCTCCTAAAGAAGAACAAGGACGACGACGATTCAGAAAATAAATGTAGATTACGGTAGACGAGAGAAGAGTACGGTATCGATTGATTTGTTACCACCTCTCCCTTCTTCTGTTCTTCCATTATCACACTGACCCTTTCCCCATCGCACTCTAATTGTTGATTGTTTTGCAGAGAGTAGATAGACCTCGTTGTTGCACTCTTTCCCCTCTCTTTCATTCCCATTGTTTGATTCGTTCAGTTGTTGAGAAGTTGACTTGTTACCTAGTGATGATAAAGGTAAAAAGTTGTTTCTCTTTCTCCGAAACCGGACAGTGGTTGAGACTCCAATCGATTAATACCTACAGTAGTCTCTTTTCGTTACTCGCTATTTCCGGCCTTGAGAGATCAGCAAAAAAAAGAGGAGTTGAGAGGGAGAGAGTAAAGGGAGGCGAATAGTTACAACGAGGACACTCACTCTATCGCCGCCTATTTGCTACAGCTGATTAGAGACACCCGTTCCACTATCCAAGCGAAGTAGAAATATCTAGAGTGCTATGTTCTGGCTTCACCAATCAGATAGAAAGGTGGGATGACCTATCCCGGTACTCCTAATTATAATCCAGCCGCGTCCTCTCTCTCTACTCGTTCCATCCAGCGTGCCAGCCAGGGCACTCACTCATTATATTTCCCTCCCTCCTTCTCTGTCTCTCCTCCCCTTCCCTACTCTCTCTCCTCCCTCTGACCAATGGACTCTCCTTCCCTCGTGAGACCCTGCCTCTGAACCCAATAAACGGGTTGGGTTCGATATCTGAAGGCCCCGAAGGACTTGTATCTATTGCTCCTATGTTATTACTGGAATATTTGATACGCTATTTCATATAGACAATGAATTTGAAGGCATTTGAGCACGGCTCTTCAATATCCTTGCATCCTCTTCCCCTTCTCCATCCTTAGCTGTCTCATTTCCATTCCCTCCCCTGTCATCTGTCTCTTCTCTCTATTTCTCTCATTTCATGAGCATCCTCCTTCTCCCAGCTGTCGAATCTCACGTACTGAATCGATGCAGATTGCGAATTCAGTGGGAGAGTTGAAGAGATAGAAGGGTTACTTTTGTTCTGACAATGAGTGATTACTCCTGTTTATTGATGAGTAGGCTCAAGTTGCATTTTAGTTAAAGATATCAAAGAAGCAAGGTACAGATCGGTAATTTTTAGTTGCTAAATTAGAATCTCACTGGAGATGGACTATTGGTCCTTGAGATGCAGTTGAGTTATTATTGAATACGTGCAACACGAATGTCGATGGGTGTAACAATCTACAAGTAATCATCTTCTATTCGTCATTCTGCTCTCATTTCATTCATTCGATCGTCTCTATTTCTCCCCTTATCAATTCTCTCTCTCTTCCTTCCCATCACTTGATCACCTTCTTACTCTTTATCACGTGTGCAGACTGTCACTCAGCGTCCTTTTTTACTTGATGAACACTTACTTGAAAAAATTAGAGAAGGAGTCCGGGAAAGAATAATGTAGGATAGGTGAAACATGAATCTGATCATTAATTTGATGTACTTCTTTCACCATGTAACCCATCATTGCCCTTGATTCACAGATATTGATAATCATTAGGTAAAACGTGAAAGCTGCTGGTTGATGTGTGACTCTCTCCGAGACGCGCTCTTTGCTTTTCTATCGTCTATCTCTTGGCTTATTTGTATACACTCGCACGATCTACGTGATATGGCAGAGGAAGAGGGAGAGAGAAGGGGGGGGGGGGTAGTGAGAATGAGTGTTCTCTCTCATAAAGCATCCTCTCCCTCTCTCCCTTCCCGCCCTTGTAGCCAGAGGATGGTCATTCGAATCGAAGAGGATTGTATAGTCCCCTCCTATCTATTCTCTATCTCGACTTCTTTCTGCCTGTTCCCAATGTCAGTTGACGTATTCATGTCTTTCCACGTATACTGATTGTGTCCCTCTATCATCAATCTCTTTCTGTGTCTGGTCTCTCCTCACTTCTCATTGTCTCTCTCTCCCCTCCTTCACTCCACTTCTCATCCCTCTCTCTCTCTCTCTCTCACTTGTTCATGCTCATTTACTCTCCTCCCCTCTCTCCTTCCTCCTTCCTTCTCTCATCCGTCCGATTCTCGTAGTCTCGTGCCTTTTTTCTCTGCCCCAATCCCTTCCCTCTCTCTATCTCCTACTCTAATCCAACTCTCTACGACTCGACCCAATAGAACCCCCCCCCCCCCCCCCCCCCCCACAACGTGTCCACCCGCGTTTTCCGTGTTACTACGCCCGATTGACTTGTGTTTCAATCCCTGATCATAGTCTCTCTTCAGGGTTCCTTCTCGTATAAGGAGATGTCCCAGTAAGCAGCACTGCCTCCCTTTGATCAATCCACCTGCCACTCCATTACTCCCCTTCCTCCATTTTACCCCCCTCGGGAGAGACTCGGATAGGTCATCCACCTCCTCCTCCCCATCTCGACTGCCTTGCCTCCTCTCTCCTCCCCTCGAGGCGAGACACACTGACAGACAGGCAGTGTGCTGTCCCCTATTTGTACTATCCCCCTGCCCTCCTCCTCCCTCCCTCCCCCTGTCTTCATCGACTGCCCTCTTGACTAACGGTCGACCACTCCCGTAAGAGAGAGAGATGCCAGCACATTCAGAGCAGGGCGCTCTCGCAATCGATGAGCAAGCCTTCCACGCCATTCAGTCGTGAGTAGCTTTTATTCCTTTGTATGCAGTTCATGAAACGCAAAAGAGCCGGGTTTCAAATTTGTAGTTATGAAGTATTCATACAGTTCTTGAAACTTAGAGGAGCCGGGTTTCAAAGTCATGAATTTCAGCGTGGGTTCTATTCAGTCGAAGACGGCGAGCCATATAGCGCTGATTGGCACTGCGGGATCGAGTTCAGGTGAGTAATTATTCATTTATTCTATTCAATTATTCGTTCAACAGTCCGAAAAGCGGAAGTGTAAAGTAGAATCTTCTATATAATTCGGTTCTCTACCTAATATTGATTGAGCGAGTCGGATTATGGATTGTGAGAGTGAGCGGGTGAATGGGAGGTTGATGAATGAATGAGGACCTTTTGTGTGCTTGCTATGCTCTCTTTATTTCACGGGGGAAATTTACCCTACCTCTACCTCGTTCAATCTAGTCAATCAACGGATTGGTCAATTGAATTATACTAGACATGATTAAATTTAATCCCGTCGATGAAATTCGCCCCCTTGAATAGAAGAGTAAGAGTGCCCCTCCGATGGATGAACTGTCAATTACAACACTACTATAGATTGGAGGGAGATAGGAGAGAGAGAAGAAGGGTAATGAGTGTGAGGATGGGAAAGACTAATGGAGAGGAGTGATGGAGGGAGATAAGGATTCACTGAATAATCTCACTCCGACGGTTTGCAGCAATCATCACATTTGAATGTTTAGAACGGCTGATGTGAGAAAAATGTATGCATGTGTAAAAAGACGACTATTTTATGATGATTTCTTTGGAATTAATTAATAAATGATTAATTTTAATTGTAGATGACGAATCATCTCGTCTCTCATCTCAACTCTCATCTGATTCGCTCTCTCGTCATGACGATCCAATCAATTACTCGATAGAACAGAGAGCGATGATCATAAGGGTCAGTGACCATTGAGGTTGAGGCATTTGCATGTAATCAAGTAGGTGGCAAAAATTTCAATAAGTTCATGTCTTTTGGCTATACAAACCAAAATGTAAAAAACTTGGTACTTCTCGGTTTCGCGTCATCTTTGTATGATAGAATTCTGGATTGTGTTAGTATTTCCTTTTTCTCGTTTCTTATAAAAATACAGTCTGTTGTTAATTCCTGGAATCACGGCTGTCAGCCAACCTTTGTGATGAGAGGTGATAACGAGAATGGGAGACAACGCATAACGAGAGGGGAGATAATGGCTTATCAGGGTGAGGGGGGGGGGAGGAGTCAGAGAGAGATGTATTCGAGTCGGCGAGCTGTAGTCATTTTTGTACCAAGCACTGACTAGTGTCTGATTACGACTATGGAGATGGGAGAGAGATACGGCATATATTAAATGGTACGAAGATTGATGAATTACGATCTCTGCTATTTGCAGGAAGTCCGAGCGACGCGAATGAAGCAGCGAGCGTCGGATGAAGTGCTGCAGTTAGGTGAGCAGGGGGGCAAAGATAAAAATCAATCTGAAATATGAAGTGGTGTCGGGAATACCAAAAATAGGAATCTAGAGTAAATTGTGGTAAACACCGTCTATCCTGGTTTCATCAGGATTGTATCAGGAGTCAATTACCTTGGTAAAGCAATGATTTAAGGCGGGTATGTTTTTCAGTTAAATGGCGAAAAAACGGGCACATTGTAACAAAATCTTGAATTTCTGCCACTTTTACCCTTATTTTTCGGTGTCTTCCCGCCTCCGGCGGGCAAGTTTTATGTCCAAAACCAAAAAAGCGGGTACGGTAGGTTCAAACATTATTTGAGATAGCAAAGGTTAATGCACAGACCGGGAATCGAACAGTACGGTAGGTTAAAATGAACGAACTAGTTGATCCCTGAATTGTATAGCATGCAACATTGTCTTCCTACAATGTTGAATTAGTCAATGCTGGTAGATTACAAATATTTTTAATCAATGTGTTAGGTTGGCATCTAAATGGTTTATGCATCGTTTGGTCTAACCTTGGTGGGTATCAATTGGAGAGAAGGAGAGAGTCCAAAGATAGCAAGTTGTCAGTGATTGATAAGAGCAGTTTATCACTATTTCCCATCTATCGCCCGATTTCCCTCCTCTTCCTCTCCATATTTGTAGAGGTCTCTTTCCGGTTAGAGCGAGTAAGAGAGTACGCTAATTGGAGAGAGTCAGAGTAGATAAGGGCAAACCCTCATTGCAATCGATCTTCGTCACTCGGTTATCACTGGAGATCCATCCCTTCCATACCCTCCTCCAACTTCCCCCCTTTCTCCGTTCCCTGTCCTCCTTCTCTTCAATAGATCCATATCTGATTCGCCCTTGGTGCTTATCGTCACGCGATTTCCTATAGACATCAGAGTGTTGGGATAGGGCCACTCGGTGGTTTTGGGATGCGTAGGGGAGTGATGTTTGCTGGGTTGCCACGTACGTCAATTGTTCGAGTCGTGTCGGTTGTTTAACAGTAATAATATTTTCCCTCTCGTGCAGATTGCTCTCTGGATGAACTTCCATCACAACTTCGATCCGATTTTGACCAACTCGCCAAAAGGGAGAAAACGCACGCAGTTACGGTCAGTTTACTCGATGTTTCCCGGCGGTTTCTGGTTTCATCGTCACTGGTAAAGGTCAAGCGATTCTATAGTCGTCAGATAACGCTAGGGGGATCAACTGGTAAGGTCAGCTGTTAGATCGTCACTGGGATACGCTCTTATTATCATTGATGGTTGGTCTCTGAATCGTAGATAATGTCTCGGGGAGAGGGAAGCAGGAAGTCTGAAGCTAGACGGTTGATGTCGGGCTGGGGAGACTGTTCGATGGAAAAGAGAGAGGGAATGGGAAGGAGACAGGGGGGAATGCTGTAGTCGGAAAGAGAAGTGAGAAATGACGATGAAAGGAAGAAGGAAAAGGACGAGAGGACGGATAAAGGGCAGATTGAGTAGAGGAGAAAGAGGAAAGGGACTAAGTAATTAATTGAAGATCTACAACATTGTGATCAACTCGCTCACGGGATTCTATGAGAGGAATGGAGGAGAAGGAACTGTGGAGGTGAGTGAGGAGAGGGAAGGAGGGTTAAGGTTGCAGGGGTAGGGGATAGCACGGAAATGGTTCTGTATTCACTTCTTTCTTGTCCTTTTGCTCGACATCAATATAAAAATGGTAAAGAAAGTGAAGATAGGAGCTATTTAATGTGTTTATACAAGTATTGTATTGCAGAGCCGCATCTCCGACTTCCTGACCTCACAGTTCATCATCAATTCAACGAAGACGAGAAGTATCTTCGAGGATGAATCCAAGGGTGAGATAATGAAATGGTTCGAAACCAGCAGAGTTTGTGTTTCATGGAGCATTCTTCACTCAGACGAGATTGAATTTTCGATAAATGAGGAAACAAGTTTTGAAAAATAATACTAGCATTGTGAACTCGAGTTTCTCATAGTGATCATTGCTTGGATAGGAAAGGGGCAACAATGTTTCTTTATCAATTGAGATAAATACAATATTGAAAAATACGTGTTATTATTACTTTTCAGGAATGGAAGAGGCGATGTTGGAGGTGACATCGATGCTTCTACTGCAGTTGTACACTGTTCAGAATGAGAAGGAGAAGGAGAAAGTGGATAAGAATGAGGTGAGGAGGATATTTGATTTTTTTTTCGCCGATTCATGGACAATAAATTGTGGAATGCTCAACGATTGCTGTTATACGAACAGATCGTATCTCAAAACCGAAGGGTGGGATAAAAACTGCTGAGTGAGAAATTGTTTTTGTTTTCAACCACATACGAGGAATATTAGAAATTCCAATCATCTTTACATTTATAAAACCAACGAATCTTAGAATGGGCGGGTGACTTGTTAAGCCGATGTCAAAATCGGCAGGAGCGAGTTTGCAAACTTTGGATCGATTTTAGCGTTGTTTAAAGAAACGTGAAATGTCTTGAAAAACGAAGAAATAATTGGCAATTCGTGTAGGATGGGTGTTTCACAATCACGATGTATCCCTGAAACGGCGGGTGCAATGATATGTCTTCCTTTGATGTGGGAAATTAACCATATCATTTAAGTTGGTGAAGAAGCTGCGGTGCATCTACCTCCACAATTGCGCGAGTGCACAGAGAGCAGTACTTGAGGAGGATATTACTGATCTGTGAGTGGAGAGAGGGGATTTGATCTTTGATCTTTTTGCATTCTGTTCGTTGTATTCATCATATGGTATAGTGATAGGCCACTATTGGCGACACAGTGCATCATGAAATCAGCGGGAAGTAGTTAGATTATTTTTTTAAAAGGTCAAGCGATTTTACAGTCAAGGCTAGGACCAACTGGTAAGGACAGATGTTAGGATAAACGTGACGGAACACGGTGTAACCCGAATTGTTGCAGATTCAGCGCCACAATGCCCATCTTTGTGTGTGAATTGTTCGAAGAGCTGGGATTGGACCATCACATTCCGATCGATTTGGAGGAACAAGTGGAAGCTGCGAGGAGGTAAGAGGTTTCAGAGGGTGGTGAATTGGACGAATTCTCGAGTTTGAATAATGTATCCACTGGTGAGCTTCGATGTCATAGTTTCCCGGGGATCCGCAAAAGGTCGTGTCCGGGGATCCGCAGTAGGAAAAATTCACAGTACGCAGACCCGCAAAGGGCGCGGAGCGCCGAATTTTTTTCACGAAAATCACTCCGCCGATCCGCAACCCCAAAAACTATGACACTATTAGCTCACCAGTGAATGTATCCGATGATAATCTCAAAAAGAATGGAATGGATGTATTCTGCAGAGACAAATCGCTCTCGGTCTCATCCACAGTCTCCCCCGCCACGCATTCGCCGCCCCAGGTGAGTAAGGGTTTCACCGTGAAGTTAACCTTTCTGAAAGTTGGGACGGATGATGCAATTCACACAAATGCACATGACAATCCACAAAAACATAAAAATTCATTTTGAGCCAGCCGAGGGAAAATTTCAATGAGATTATGAAGTGTAGTGAAATTGAAAGTGAGTGATTCTTCTTCAATTTCTATGTGAGATAACAATAAAAATGATGTGATCAGGTTCCCTCGCCCACGGCAGTACCGGAGAAGTCTGCCAGTCCAAGGGACGGACCCAAACCAAGTCTCGTTAGTTTATTTTTATGATACTTGGTTTTGCTGTTACCTCTGTTCGTCCCACTGTTCCGAGGACTCGGTAGTAGTCTATAAGCAGAGCATGGAAACTGAATTTGCCTAGTTCTTATCTCTCAATGAATTAAAGTTATGGTTAAATAGATTAGTCTCATGGTTATAAAATCACTTGAGAGGTGGCATCCCCTTTTAAATAAAGAAGCATTTCATGATTGTAGACGTCTCGCCTGGAGGCGATGTTGGATGAATTCCTCGACCATGACGACGTCGCATCGGAGAGATCGACGATGAGTGGTCAATCACAGGGAGGAAGGATGAAGACAGCCTCTCAATTGAGCAAAGGATTGAAACCAAGTCTGGTTAGTTACCGATTCATTTCATTGTAGAATTGATGATTGGGTTGTGCAATTCGAACGGAGAGATCATCTAAGAGCTAATGATCGAGAGAATTTGGGAAGATGGTGAAGCTCGAATTTACTGGGTGTGTGACGTAGATATAGCGGGCTAAATACTACGTATGGAATTGAAAAACAATGTGATATGTGTATGATAGGTGATAAAAAATGAGTGAAATCATATTTGCAGTCCTCCGGTCTGGATGCTCTCCTGGGTGAGCTGAACGAAGACGACGATCCATCCTCTGAAGGGCCAAGTAGTCAATCGGGAAGAGGAGAGAAGAATCAGGGAGTGAAGAGGAAAGCACCACCTACTACGCCAAGTAGAGGTAAGGAGTGCATATTGAGTGGGTTTGAAAAGGCTTGAAAACGATGGGAGCCTAGGTTAATGGGGAATGCGAATTGGACCAGGCAGTTGGGTGTTGCGGGAATGTGCTAAAGGGATGAGCTGAATAGTGGAATTAGTGCTTGGGAAGTTTTCCACTTTAATAGATTCTATAATTTAATCACTGGCCTAGCAGTGATCTCCCGCAGTGCGCAAGTGCATAGATTAACGGGATGCTTTACCTTACCTATAATTTCGAAAATAAAAATAAAATAATAAATGTCAGAAGAGCGTCGTCCTCGTGCCCGTCGTGTCTTCGTGCCAGAGACACCCGATGAGAAGAATGGAGAAGAGAAAGAAGAAGGAAGAAAGACGAGAAGTCAAATGAAGGATGATGCTAAAGTGAGTGGACGATTTAGTGTGGAATGTGTTGGGCTGAATTGATATGAAACAATTATTGGATTCTTTTTCTAACTGAAAAGGACCGACAATTGTCGAACTAGGAATGGCCAGAATAAGGAGAAGTGGTGGAACACGAGTGGGTCTAGTGGTCTAGGTGAGATTCGAATGGGCTTAGAATAATGTTTATGAAATTGGGATAAAACAAATGTAAATGGAGTTCCTCTTCAGGCGGTAGTGAAGCAGACTCCGATGGAAAAGTTGAAGTCAAGGAAGTCAACGAGAGGAGACAAATTGGCTGAGATGGTTAAGACTGGTGAGTGGATTGATGGGGGGGGGGGGGTTGGGATGAGGAAAGGCTGGAAAGAATCGAAGGAGAAATGTAACAGAAACATGTATAGACATGGTGAAGCTGCAAGTTATGAGGTGTGAAATTCGTATCAGTGACAAATCGTTTGGGGGCAGTAGTTGGCCAATGTGTATGTGTGATGAAGCACGAACAATACGAGTTGATGGCTTGGGATAATGAAGCGACGCCCAGAATGAATTTAATGAGCCTGCGATGCCGAAGACGCTTATTTGGAGATTTGGTGAAACATCAGAGATACTGGTGGCCGGTAAAAATCTGAAGTGATCAAGAATATCGAGGTGTTATGCGATGAAAGAACGGCTGAACAGACTGCGGTTTTCTTAGTTTCTGCTGATGTGCCTAATTTGCAGCTGCGGACTCTCCGGCTCTGACTGGCGGCGTCACTTCGGCCCTTCGGTCGAGAGTGAGAGATGAGGGAGATAGAAGATCATCGTTGAGAAATGGAACTGCATTGTTCAAGGTATGGAGATCGTATAGAACCGTTGGAAAGTGGTGGAATATCGAGGTTTCAAGAAGTTCATATCAATTGCATTAAATTTGTAATGATATTTCGCAATAATCCCGAATTCTCATATTTCATCATTTTTCGAAATTTGCCATGCATAACTAGTGTTGGAGAGAGAGAGGATCAATACTAAGTTTGATGAGTTTAGTTGCGATAATAATTAGTGCAATTGGGGTGAAAATGTAATCGAATGATTGGAGGATATGAAGCCGACGACGCGTTGGGAGTTCCTCTCTGCCAATCGAGATAAGGGAGAGAAGAAGTCGAGAGTGAGAATGAATCTAGCAACCAAATTGGGAACTCCTATGGGAGGAGATGAGAAGGAAGAGAGAAGAATCAAGAAGAAGAGAAAGACTGAAGGACATATCTCGGTGAGTGAAGGGAGGTTGGCGTTTCACGCTTGGTACTAGAATTGGTTTCGATTTGTGATTACAATATTTAGGCAATTTAGATTTTTATAATTTCGTAAATGATATTTTGTTGAATGGTATGATTCGGGTTTCAAAGATACTATCAGCGCTTTGTTGATCGCTTAGGGCAATCACTTGAACTTTTGTGTCGAGATAAGATAACTAACTAGTCAAATTTCTTTCAGTCACTGGTGCTTGACTCGGATGCGATCTCCAAGTACAAGAAGAGAATGAAGGAGACGGTGGCGGAGGGAAAAGAGGGCGACGATTCAGAGGTACAGTAGATAGTAGGGTTGCCGGAACGAAGTCGGTTTCGATTTATCCCACACTTTCTCCCCTCCCTTCCCTCTCTTTCAATCAAAACCGCGCGAGAGAGACGATATGCAAAGAGGGTGCGGAGACTCCGCACCCTTTCCTCCCCTCATTTTCTTTCAAAAACCACGATGGTGCGGAGTCTCCGCACCCTCTTTGCATATCGTCTCTCTCTCGCGGTTTTGATTGAAAGAGAGGGAAGAGGGATTGGTGAGTTGCGGTTTTTTCGAAACCGAACCTGCAACCCTAGTAGATAGAGAGAGGGAGTGAGTGAGAACTTATCTTATTACTCCCGATTACGGTAGCCAAAGGCACTGTATTGATTCGTCTTCATAATGGATCTTCAGGTGTTCTACGGTCGAATGTCCAATCGCGTGGGACTCTTCGATGACAGACACGAAAAGGAAGAGGCCAAGGTGAGTTACGAATGGAAATTGCGGTAGTATGGGAGGGATACGGTAGATTATCGATTTTCAAAAATGTTATTTTACAGGTAGTGTACAACAGAGCTGGCCGCGTTGTCTACTCGCCCTCGTGCGTATTTGTTGGTCAGTTATTTTTAATTTTTTAAATGAAATTTGTATTTCGCATGTATGGTTAGTGTTTCAATTTATTTACTAGAACTGAGCAAAGATCTTTCTGGCAATTTCGCTTGAGTTGTGTATCGATAAAAAAGTGTAATTCATGTTTGATGTGTGTTCAGCCCATACTCTCCTGAACGTGTACAACAAGACTCCCCTTCTTCCCACTCGTCCCTCCACTTCATCCGCCCAATTCAAAGTGAATCGATTAGTCCGACCAGCCAGTAAAGGAAATCGATTGAAATTGAAGAAACTAAAGGAGAGATTATCCCTTGCTTCCCCTAAGAAAGAAATGAAGAAGGAACAACAGTAGGAATACTATAATAATTCAATTTCATACCATATATTCAGTGAGGTCCTCACTCTATTCCGCCCTGTAAATCACTACTGTGTTTATTAAATTGTAATATTGATTGGTTCTCAGAACATATTTTGTCTTCTCGGATTGTCTAATAGGCTCTCTATCAATTTGATACCTCAACAAATTGTACAATGCTAACTCATGGATTGGCTGATTCAAAGTTATCTCTTACTCGAGTTAGAAGTTACCCTGAACCTCCCTCTCTTTTGCTGGTTTCACAATCTTTCCATTATCGTCCAGCCATTCAATAGCCCATCCCTCTTTCAGACGTTCTCTAATATTGCTCGTTTCAATTTGGTATGAATCGATTAATGATCTTTTACCGCACCCTCTTGTCAAGTCTAAGTCAATTATTGATCAATGCTCCGAAGTGTGATGTATTCTGTCTTGTTCAGAGATGGATAAAGTATTACCACTCAATCATTCCTCGATCAATAATCTCCATCCAATCTCATGAGGTACAGTATCCTCCAGTCCATATCGATGTTGTACGTGTGTGATTCATCGTCGTTTCTATCGCACGACGAGAGATGGGAAAGGTAGTAATCCGTTACGCACTCAGTGCACACACTACACGTCGTGTCTGTGCTCTCTGAATGAAGGGAAGTGAATCGACATCGAAAGAAGGAGGAGAGAGACCGAAAAGAAGTCTTCGACAGAGATTCGATATATCCGAAGAGGACGCAGCTATCAAAAGAGTTAGTTATCGATTGAATACAGTAAATCATTGCTGTAATTATGCGTTTTTGTTTGATGTTTCACGGTGAAATCAACAGCAAACGAATCTCGATCACACTAGTCGGACTTGGGTTTCATCGCTACTTTCCATAGTTAACTCCTCCATAGTTCTGTTTCGTAAATTCATCTCGCTTTCTCTGAATACAGTATTATAATTATTTTGTTGGATTGGTCCAATAATCGATATCAGAATACCGTAATTATGCTCTTCCATGCAGGAACTTGAACAGGCGCTCCGTCTCTCATTGGGAGTAGCGGCGAGAGAGGAAGAGAGAAGACAAGAAGAAGAAAGTGAGGAAGAAGAAGAGGAGGAGAAGAAGAATCCTGTCAAGAGGAAGATCAGTCCCAAGAGGAAAGAGAAGGTACCGTAATCCATTTATATGGATAGGGGATTTGGAAAGGTTGAAAATGCAAATGCAACACGATCATTGTCAGATCATAAGCTTGGGTCGATCGGTCGGTTTCGTTGTTTGCGCGGTGCTGATAATTGAATGATTTAAGGTTGTCACTCCTGCGAAGAAAGCGAAGCAAGAGCCTGTGAAGAAAGAGGAGAAGAAAAAGGAAGAAGAAAAGAAGGAGGTTAAGAAGGAGGAGAAAGAAGTAGAGAAGAAGGCTGAAGTGAAGAAAGAAGAGGAGAAGAAAGTAGAGAAGAAGAAGGAAGTGAAGGTTGAAGTGAAAAAGGAAGTGAAGAAAGAGGTGAAGAAAGAAGTGGAGAAAAAGGAAGAAAAGAAGAAGGGAGAAGTGAAGAAAGAGACGACGAAAGCTCTTCCGAAGAAGATTGTAGAGAAAAAGGTATACTTTCTTTATTTATTGTTTCGTAGTCGATAGCTGATCAGGTTTTACGATCGACCTTGTATCAATCAGCCACAGCCTGAATACACGGGGTTGGTAGTTTCGCTAGTTGCGAGTTACCTTACAATTGCTGCTTGATAAAAGAAACTAGGATTATAGAAACGGACTTGGAAACTGTTATTCATACTTTGTTCATTTCAGCCGGAATCAAAGAAGTCTACTCCGCTTCCCACTCCTTCCCTTCCCAAGGAAGAACCGAAGAAAGAAGAGAGGAAGAAGGAAGCTAAGAAGAAAGAGGAAGTGAAGAACACCGAACCGGCTGTCAAAAATGTCAGTTTTGATTCCAAGATAGCCGAACAATATATTGGAGTAGCTGGTAGTGTGTAGCCTATATAATACTGCGGAAACTTGGAACATGAGTGGAGGGAGCATTGTATTATGGGTCACTTTGACGATTCGACGGCCTCCGATTGAAATAGTTTTAGGCTTTTCTAGGCTGATATCAATTCATATGAACTCCATTCTCTACAGCGTCGAGGCGTTGTTCGAGCCGAGGCGACAGATTTCATCAAACTACTCGCTACAGCCAAGAGAGTACTCGGAGATAACTAGACTGCAAAGAGGTAGCTTGGATATTATTGTTTCACAATTTTCTGACGATTCATTGCTTCTTGGCGTGACAAACATGTAAAGTGCAGTAAGTGAAACACGAAGATCGATGGGACAAAATCAAGTTGAAATTGGCACTGAGTTTTTATGAATAGTTTACAGTTTTATCCTGACATCATGCAATGAGCCTGCAGGAGGAATTTATGAATAAGGAGGCTTTTTTCAGGTGCCTCGATCGTCTAAAGTGTCTCCATCTCAGTCTAGTTCCCTCTCCACCATCCCCTCCCCAACCATGCCTCCTCCCCCTTCCTCCTCCTCCCCTTCCTCCCCTCCCTCCCGTCTCTTCCCCACTCTCAATCTTCTTCTCTCCATCACAGTCTTCATCACAGCTCTCTTCCTCTTCCAATCCGGATTCCTTCTCAAAAGAGTGCAATTGCACGATAAGAGGTTTGTCAATTGAAATTCTTGAAAATTCAAGAATTGAATTTACCTGGTGATTGTGGGCCTCGACGCTATGACTTGGGAATGCTTCATTACATTGGCCAATGTCGGGTACTTTTGTTTGTGAGAATAGAAAAAAAAGTAAGCGACTCGTTTTTAGCCTGATTGATTACTGTTTGTTTGCGATTATCTGGATTAGAGCGATGTGTTGATTCGGGGTTTTCATGATCGGGTCAACAGGATGTTTGATAGGTGTTCATCGTTAAGATCAAAGGTATTCCGAAAACAACTAATTAAATAAAAGTTATCAATTTCTAACAGCTGTCCTTACTAGTCGGCTCACCTAGCGTTGTCTTGCGACGTAAAATCGCTTAACGTGGATACACTTTTACCGTTTTACCTTTATCAATTTTAGCACATGTTCCGACGTGTCCCTCTCCTCTTCATCCTGTTGGCTTCCCCGTTCATTCGATCGAGTTGTCCTCGTTGTTATTGATGCACTACGATATGATTTCGTCCAATCGGAGAGAAATGAGAAGGATGGAAAGGGAAGGGAATGGATGGGACAAATGCCGTATACGAGAGATTTGGTCAAGAAGTGAGTTGTACATTGCATGTTCCCGTTCTATTGCAAATTGTCGACCAGTAGACAATTGTAATGTTGGTGAAGCGGGAAGTAGATAGGTGTGGAAACCTAGATTAGGAAAGCTGGGCAAGGTATAATGTTGGAGTACGATATCGATTGCAGAGGTGCGTTGCTGTCGAAGGCACTGGCCGACCCGCCCACGACGACACTGCAGAGATTGAAGGTAGATCGGCATATTGATAATATTTATATTTTTCACAACTTGCAAACGAATAATCACTGATTGTCTGACAATCGTGTAATGTGGAGTCTGCGAAACGTCAAACACGAGAGTTGTCACAAGCTTCGGAATGTAAACGGGGGCAATTGTAGGCCCTCGGAACAGGCGGTCTGCCCACATTCATCGACGCCAGCGACAACTTCAATTCAGATGCTGCGGTGAGTACGGTAGAGAGAGAGAGGATGGGGTTACGGTAGAAGTATATCGATTATGATGGGGGGTATTGTTTGAAGGTTTGTTTTAGTGTATTTTTGATCAGCATTCCGATTACATTACAAGACACGATGGCTCTAAAGCTTTATGATGTACTGAAACGTGAACTCTCCGTGAGGTATCATAGTGAGCATGGTGATTTCAGATTTTAGAGAGCACATAACCTCACCAAAACCTCTTTGATTTTAATTCGTCCTTCTTAGGTCTTTTAAAGAAGTTAATTAACCACATGGTCTTTGATCTTCTCATTCACTTTACGTTACCACTATGGTTAATAATTGATTGTCAGGTAGAAGAGGACAATCTGCTGTCTCAATTGGTTGCGAGTGGAAGGAATGCCACGTTGCTCGGAGATGAGACATGGTGGGTCGGGGTTTCAAATGTTCGATAAGATAGGGCTGGGATGGATGTGATAGTGTGACAATGCTATCCAGGCTAGAACTATTTCCCTTTCATATTCAACAGATATGTTTCTCTGATTCACAATGGTGCATCCTTTTGGACCTGGTGAGCAAAGGTTACGGTGTGGTGATATCAGTGAGTATCGTACATCGCTCCCACTACCGAACAAACGGCCTTTTCTACCTTTTTGGCCTTTTTTCCCTTTAAGCGAATTCACGCTTAATATTCTTGTTTTTTGTTTCATATTTTTTATCCACCCCCATAACTGGACGAATACAAAAATTGGCCGGTGAAATATTATTTTAAATAGGTGAAAAATGAGAGCCGTTGCCTCTATTTTCAATTAAAATATGGCTCTACCGTAATCTCCACGTCATCACAAATTTTCCGTACATTTTCTGTATTACGGCTGTAATTTTTCACCCATTTAAAATAATATTTCACCGGCCAATTTTTGTATTCGTCCAGTTATGGGGGTGGATAAAAAATATGAAACAAAAAACAAGAATATTAAGCGTGAATTCGCTTAAAGGGAAAAAAGGCCAAAAAGGTAGAAAAGGCCGTTTGTTCGGTAATGGGAGCGATGTACGATAGAGATTTGAGGAGGCAGTTTCAGCACATCTGGGTTGAAACAATAATCACAATAAGGAACAGTTGCAGGTTGTCCCTGTATCCGCATGGATTCCATCGTACGTTTGCGAAGGAATCATTCGACATTCACGATCTGCACACCGTCGACAATTATATACTGGGTTGGTTTATTTTGAAACTCCTGTCTGGGCCCCATTGTGGACTTGTTTGAACTCAGTGGGTTATGGTACGTGTGAAGCGCAAACGTACGAAGTGATTGAGTTTTTTGTTTGAAAATCGAGAAAAAATTGTGGCCAATGACTACTCTAGCTTCTTGCGATGCGCTTGCATCGCAGATGTGACGGGCAGGAAATAATCAGAGTTTAGTTTTAGTTTATCATCGTTTAGCTGTTTCTGTTTGGAATTCGTAAAGGATCAATTACACTGGTGAGCTTATAATGTCATAGTTTTTGGGGTTGCGGATCGGCGGAGTGGTTTTTGTGAAAAAAAAATCGCGGGTTTGCGGGTCTGCGTAGTGTGATTTTTCCTACTGCGGATCCCCGGAAAACTATGACGTCGAAGATCACCAGTGATCAATTATCTATAGCGAAACTCCTTGTATTTCAAAACTAGACGGATCGCAAAATCAGCAGGGAAGACTTGATGTCTCCCATTGCAGAACACCTCTCATCCGAATTATCTCGTTCCGATTGGTCTCTTCTGGTCGCTCATTTCCTCGGAGTGGATCATGCAGGACACAAACACGGACCAGAGCATATCGAGATGGGCGCAAAGTTGAGACAGGTCAGGGTTTATCGATAAGAAGGAACCAGCGAGATTCGTGTCCCAGTAGTTGTACATCCTTTCAGTGTTGAGGCTTTTGCAATTACTTTGAGACATGGAGTCCTTAAAAATATAACTATTAATAAAGCTGTTAGTAATCAATCACAAGTCCAAATTAACATATGTGAACTGAATTCAACATCCCAAAATGCGACATTTGACCTCATCCCCTCCTCTTCAGATGGATCGAGTGGTCAAAGATGTCGTCTCGTCTCTTCTTCCCTCTGATCTTCTCATTGTAATGGGTGATCATGGAATGACGGGAACGGGCGATCACGGAGGAGATTCTGATGATGAAGTTGGAGCGGCGTTCCTTGTGAGTGAGGAGTTATTGATTGATGAGAAGCATTTGGTCAAATGTTTTGGGACACGGTGAATAGAGGTTACATGAGGCAGATGTAATGGCGAACGGTGCTAAAGATCTGATCAATCCTTCTTCAATAAGATTTACAGTATAAAATAAGATAAATTATCATTTTTGATCCAGAGAAGTCAGGGTTTCACTAGCATTCCTTAGTGGATTGTTTTCTCCGTTGGTTGATATTCCCTGCGCTTGCCGGCTATAATTCAACAACGAATCCTCCCCTCTCTTCCAGGCGTACTCTCCGTCTCACTCGTTCCCTCCTCGTCCTCTCTCCTCTCCATCCCTCCAACAGATTGATCTCCTTCCCACTCTCTCCCTTCTACTCGATCTACCCATTCCCTTTTCTTCCCTTGGATCTCCCATTGAGGAATTGTTCCCTGATGAAAGGAGGAGGGCACTGGCTGTGAAGTTGACTGCCATACAGGTGGGTCATTTTTTCCAGTAAAAGGAGAGAATGACGAACTTGGGTGGGAATATTCGATATAAATGTGAGTGATGAGTAGTGAGGTTTGGTGTGCTATATTGATAGAATCCAGTCAAGATTGTCGATGGAAAGATGTGTTGGAACTTGATCCATCTGTGAATCATGAATCTCTCAGGTGGATCGATTCGTCTCGACGTATCAGCGAGTGACAGGAGGAGGATTGGGAGTGAAATTGCCAGAGGTGAGGAAGAGGAGGGGATGCGAAGGATTGGGTAGATAATTATGGAATTTTAATTCAATTCATTTTTTTATCCACCAGGTTAAAAGGAAATATATTAGCATTCATCTTCGTTAGATGAATTCGAAGTGTTTTATTGAGTGGTCGAGTAAAAATTCGTTTCAATTAAATGCTGCGGTGAAACACGAGATATGATGGTGGATGCATTTGAAAATTGTAGGTTGATTGATTATTGTGGGTCAAAGAAAACAAGATAGTTATCGGTTAGCAACGACTGATGTGAGAATTGATGATACATTGAAACTGCGACAATTGATGATACATTGAAACTCGGATCGTCTTGTTCAATTAATCAGCTATTATATGTTTTTTCCATCATCAATGAGAGTGAAAAAAATTATTGCTCCGTTCATGACTGGGCTATTGACAACATAGTGAAACAACATAGTCTCCTTGTCCCTGCAACTCTCTTCTTCCTCCTACAGGAAGTTCCGTCTTCTCTCTCTGATCAACGTGATCTTCTCTCTGCTCTTCAATCTTCTCTTCGTTCTCAATGGACGAGATTCTCACTTCCACTCATGAGAATCTCCCTTGTTGTTATGGCTGATGCTGTCGGTTAGTCGACCACTTTGATCTTTGATCTTTTATATGTACCAGGAAAGGGATTGTGAGTTATGAGACTCGATACGGGACTGATCATTATGGGTTTTTGATAGAAATTTTATTTTTAAAATTTTAATCAGCTGCATTCGAGTTATCGTGGCTTGGCTCACTCCAATAGATTTATATTATCCATGAAACAGTGATTATGCTTGGTATGTAAACTTGAGCTTTTACGGTGTAAAATTATCAATTGAATTATTGGTTTGTTTTCACTACATGGGGGCTGAACCAACATCCAATTGCAGGTGCGCTCTTCTCTCCTCCCACCCTTCCCTCACTCATAATTCGTCAATCATATCTCTTCCTTCTCCTTTCCCTTCATCTTTCCCCTTCATCCGAATCTTCTCCTGCCCTATCCATTCTCCATCTTTCCATTCCCCTCACTATCGCCTATTCTCTCTGCTATATAGTCTACCGTATCATATCTACCGTATCCCTCTCAACTCCATCGATATTCCCTTCCTCCCTTCTCATTCTTTCCTTCCTCATCCCATTCTCCAATTCATTCATTATCAGTGAACCATCGATTCTTCTCTTCTTCCTATCATCAATTCTCATATATTCCTTCTATCTCACCCTATCCTCTTCTCCCTCCCGTTCTCCCTCCCTTTCTTCCCTCTCCTCCCTTCCTCTTCTTCTCTTTTCTCTCTCTCTCCTTCGTCTTCATCCTCTATTTCATCGTTGTAGAGAGGAAGAGAGAGATTGTCTACAATATCCCTCTCCTCTTCCTTTCTCTTCTCTTCCATTCGATACGAGAATCAATCGATATCTCGTATCACTTCTCTCATCATCTCTATTCTATCTCTTCTTTCGACCATCTCGTTCTCCCCCTTCATCTCTTCTCTCCCTTTCTTCTTCCCTTCTCCTCCCTTCTCTCCTTCTCACTCAATTGTACTTCTCTTCAACGCTCCTTCCCGAAACTCTCTCTCTACAGTACTCTTTCCACTTTCGTTGTATAGCTCAATTAGTCTATCTCCTATCAACCGTATCCCTCACCCTTTCTCTCCTCTCTCCCTTCTCTGATCCTCTTCTTCCTCCCACTCTTCTTCGATCTATCTCCATTCCCCTGTATCTTATCCTCGGAGAAGGTCTAGCCCTACCCTTCGTCTCTTTGCTCTTCCTTCTCTGCCGTACTCCCGCCATCTTTCCCTCTCGATCGATAACGGTAGTCTATCTCTCTCTTCTTCTACCGTATTCCTTCCACTACCTTGGCCATTCGCCCACTCTCTCATCCATTCCATGGCACGCTGCCTTCACTGGAATCTCAGGTAATCGATTTGATAGGTAGCCAAGGGGTACGGTAGAGGTTATTTTCGGTATGTGTTTCGTCGGAAGCTTAAAATTTACTAAGGTTTTCATAACTTAAATTCTTACCTATCTTTTTGGGACCCTATTAGATATTGACACATCAATTGCAGGTTCCTCAGCTCCTCGTTGGTTGGCAGCATTGTTAGTGTTCTGTCATCTGTTCGCTCCCTCTCTTCTCCTCCTTCCTCTTCTTCCTTCCCTCGGAGTATCGACCACTCCAATCAGAATGATCACTGCACAAGCACTCACTAGAGTGATCTTCTCATCTGGTGCAGTCATGCTGCACAGGAGACATCTCATGGTGAGGAGGGGAGGGGTTCGGTGGGGTGGGTTACGGTAGAAGTAGGATAGAAGTAGGATTTATTGTATGAAGGTTACAGTAGGAGATCATTGCTGTAGCAGGAATATTTATAGGTTGAAGGGATAGTACGGTAGGACTGTTCTACTGTAGAAGTAGCATTTATCGATTCAATAATATGCTACGGTAGAATAGAAAGTAGAGTAGAAAGAGGTACGGTAGAATTGGGTTACGGTAGATGAACCAGTTATCGATTGATTCAATTATAGGTTTGGAAGATCTTCACTCCTCATTGGATCTTCACTTCTCTTTCTCTTCTCGTCCTTCTCTTATCTCTTTCAGTCTCGATTCTTCTCAAGAGAAAGATTCATCCTTCTCAGGGCGCATCGAGTACTGTATAATCGATTGATTAGTTTCACCATTAGCAATCGTCCTTATATTCTTGTAGTGTGAAGTGTAGGATTACGGTAATGCCACACCCATATTATATTCTTTCAATGTTCCCTCTGGTAAATGCCACCTGTTGTATGCCTCTCTCACTCATTCTCAGCTCACAAAATGGTGCTGTCATACCATAAGCGCCCCTCAATGCATTTCATATTCCATTGTAAGTAGAAGTCGTATAGTGTAATTGGTGTACAAGTCCTTGAAGATAAAGTATGTGCCTTACAAACAAATGTAGTCATTGATTATTACATTGTAATTAGCAGAATGAATAAAAGAAAAAAGAAATACCAATATGAGAAAAAGAAATCTAGTGATTTCGAAAGAAAGCCATGCTGTAAATGCACTGCTAAAGCTTTTGAAGAATTAACCAAAAATAGTGAACGCAAATTTCTAGATTTGCTTATTTCACCATTCTTCAACAAATTTCTCAAAGTGAAAAATTTCTCAAATATTTTTCTCCGAATTTCGTGGGTGTGTGTGTGGTTTTTCGAATTGCATCATCCGATATTAGAACGAATCTAGATAAAATTTACAGTAAATCGTTGAAGAATTTTTAACATTTTGTTGTTTTCAACGAGGATGGAACATTTTCTTAATTTTTCAAAAAAAATTAACAAAACATCATGACTCATTTTCACTCTTTTTCACACTATGGATAGGACCTACTCTTCAAGTCAAATATTTTATAATATTTTACTTTCTCCAAGACCTATAGTGAATACACGATGCGCTCTAGCTCTATGCGCAAAGCGTTTCGCGTCGCGGTTCAGACCACTTCACCCCCCAAAGGAGGGCCGTTTCTCACCCCCAAATATTGGTAAACTTGACTTTAGTTCGATCAAATAGGCTGAAACCTGGTTCACTTATATTTTTTTACTTTATGAGTTGATTTTTTTGATAGCCGAATAGTGAACTCGGCCACACATACCAATTATTCTATCGTGTCAGGCCGAATTAATTCGTTGTGTGTCCTCTTTTCACTCTGACTCCAGTGCGCTCCTCTCTTTTCCTCTCACTGACCCGTTTGTTGAGTCTCCTGATTTTCTTCTGCTAACGTCTCTTCCTAACGACATTACAAAGGTCGACTAGAGCATTTATCTCAAATCGAATGAGCGACTCCTCGCCATCACATCACAAGCTGTTGTCTTTCTCCAACGTTGACGACCATCCATCGTTTGTTTGATCTTCCCTGCGACTGGCAGACATATTCATTCTCGTAATGTATCCTCTTACATGCCTCCCTCCCTTCTCTCTCACTGTCAGTCTCGTACTAATTTACTCCTCCTCCCCTACCTCCTTCCTCCTTCTCTTCCTTGAGAGAGAGAGACAATCTCCACTCTACTAAATGCCTTCCATTTCCGTTGTCCACTACACTGCTCTGATACTTTTCCTTCTCTCGACCAATTGGACGAATGTTCTCAAATGTCTCGAAGGTAGTCTCGACCCCTGGTGGAATGACTCCCCTCCCTCCCTTCCCCTCCTCTTTCTCCATTCCATCCGATGGACTCAATTTCACCCTCCCCTCTTCCCTCCCTTTGACGCCCAGTGAATTCGTGCATAGTTTAGTCCACAGATTTGGATATTTCTCTCTTTCGTTGAGTATATAGCGAGATTTACTGTAGGATAGATGCTTCACCATACGTGCCCCTCAGTTGAGTAGTCTGCAACTTCCATTTCATTTCACACAAATAATCATTCCTAAAATAGCTTCGCAGAGTATGAACATCACAATCTCCTCCTGCAGTCTGATCACAGGACAAATGAGTACTCTATAGTTGATGAAGCTCAACAGTCCTTCCTCCTCTGCCAGTCATCTTCGTCACCCTCTCACCTCGTCTATCACTTCTGTTGTTGATCTATGTGGTCGAATGTTCGGCCATCCATTTACCTCGTTGATGTATCAAGACACAAGATTAGTAGATCCCCTCTCTCTCCTTCCTCCCCTCCTCCCCTCTCTCTTGCTGTAACAACGCGTGCGGTTCACTCTCTCTTCCTTCCATCACTTATCTCTTCTCTCTCTCTATTCATCCCTCCATCTCATCTCTCTCCCTTAGGGCCATTCCTCTCTTTCGCACCTCTTTCATCATAGGATCCCTTACTCCCAATCACTCCCCCCTTTGCCCCCCCCCCTCAATCAATCAATAATAGTCCGCCTAGTTCATGCATATCATATGGTCACTCTCACTCTGGAGCTGATTAATGATCCCTTCTCTCCTTCTTCTCCTGTCGTTGTTTCGAGAGGGAGAAGAAAGAAGAGAAAGGGAGTCGGATGTCACTTAAGACGATTAGAACAGATGATAGAGGGGGAAAGGAGACAAATACTGATAGGAAGGAAGGGTGAATCAGCCCCTCCGATAGGGTCATGTCTAGTCATGCCCGAGTGAAGAATCAGTCTCTTCAAGCCGCTTGATCTCTCTTCACTCTGACCCGAGAGAGTATGGGATTGAAGAGACCTACTCTTCACTCGCCCTGCCTAGTCATGGATCCTCCCTCCCTCCTACCAGAACGGAAGAGAAGGAGGAGGAGGGAATTCGATGTGTCAATGGATTGACTCGTCAAGTTTTTGTGCTTCGTCTATGCCGTTTCTCCCTCTCTTCTCCATCAGAATTCCTTCCTCTCTCTCAAGGGAGTAGAAGTCCTTCTTTGTTGTTCCCTTCCACCCTCTCTTCCTCGACCCTCCCATCTCTTCCCTAGACTGCAACTAGGAGGAGCAGTCAGTTACAGTGACCGTATTGACGAGCCTGTGGTCCTCCCTTCCTTCCCTCGACAACGAGCCATGAATTATTCCCTCCTCTGCTCCATTTGTCCCCGTTGATCACCCATGCTCGAATAGTGATGAGAGTAGAGAATATTGAGGGTAGGTTCAATTTAACCACCCCATAGTCTCAACCGGGAGTTGGTCCACTGATTCGATTTGACCCTTTGGGGGAAGAGGGAGAATGATGTGCAACTTTCCTTCTCTCTTTCTATTCTCGTACGTAACTCTGCTCCATTTTGCGACTACGACCTCGATTATACAAAAAGAGACCGTCTTGCCGTTCCATACAGTCGTAAATTGCCATGTTTGTTCATGTCGTTGCTTGGCGTGTTATCGATCGATCGATTACCGTATCCTACCGTAATCATCGTCGTTCTTTGTAGGACGACGGAGGCCAGGGTGGAGTCGTTGGGGCGTCTCGGCCATTCGATGCACAACATCGGACTGGTCGATCGAGGCTCGACCACCCTTCCCGGAGGAGAAGGAGGAGGAGGAGGGGCTCCCGCGAAGAATGGAGGTACGGTTTCTATGAATAATCTCCGTTTCTACAATCACTAATCATGCTAATTTCCTGTACTGTTACTGCAACGGAATGCGCAAATAACGAATGAATTAACAGTGAATTTGAGAACAGTGAACCGTTTCTTTTTTTTACATTTGCCTGTTGATCTTGAGAAATATCTGGTTAGATAATACCCGCTGAAACATAGCAATTCCAGGTCTTCCACCCTTCATGATGCACAATGGTATGGGAGTGATGGGACAGGAGAATCAATCGGGTCTCGTCGGAGGAACACTCGGATTCGACCCAAGGAATCTTGAGATTAAGACACGATCCATCGAATCCACACTCGTACCGTTGGTATCACAGGTCAGCATTTTTATTCTGGTTTTTTAGACTTCTTAACTCTGGGAAAATCATTGGACATGAATTGGGTCTGCCCCATGGGTACGTGCAAATGGAAAAGTTGCGGTAGATGTCTCGAATGGATGTTGCGGTAGATGTCTCGAATGGATGTTGCGGTAGATGTCTCGAATGGATGGACCAACATGCTTTCATCCATCTTCCTCCCTCCTTTTCCTCCTTCCACAATGACGATTGTCTCCATAAATGGCCGAGTATCTCCTTCCTTCGCCTCTTTTGTTTTCTCTCCTTCTCCCTCTTCCTCCCTCCCTTCTTTCTCCCTCTTTCACACTCAATTAGCAACCTTTCCTCATGCAAAGGAAGTCGCATAGACAATGTGTGCAGCAGCTCTTTACTCAATTCCCTGCCAGATCTCTGGTCTCTCTCACCCTCCTCTCTTCCCTCTCTAATATGAGTTTCCCACATCTCATATTGGTCCGAGGATATATGAGATGCAGTGAAGAACGAGCGCTTATTTGACCAAAGATCGCGAATATTTGTGGCCTGTGGGAGATGCTTTTGCGAAAGTGTTTATCCTCAGCAAGACTAAGCGTATCTATATCCCTCTCTCTCAATCATTGGAGTCCATTCCATAAGTATCTGGCTTCTCCCTCCATCATTCCTTCTCTGGAATAGTCATTCTATTCCTAGGTCTCCCTCTCCTTCCCTCACTTCCTTCTCTTACCTCTCTTCCACCTCCGTTGCAAATCGACCAGAAGATTGAGCCTTCTCGCCATATCTCGTGTATTTTGCACCCATCGTTTGATTCCTGGATGGTTTCTGGTCTGATCTTCTATTACTATCGAGAAGACTTGGGATTAGATGAGGAGCTTACCCGTCATTCTCTCATCTTATTCACCATGAGTGCCGTCTCATATCCGGTCGTCGTGGTTCTTCTGAAGGCACTTCTTCGATTATTGGTCCAGGTTTTTCTCACAGAGTATTCCCTTCCTACCATTCTCATTCCCCACCCCTCCAAATTCGGAGCGATTAATGCCCGGGTCGAAGATCGAATAAGTTCCCTTCTAGTCGTCATTGATCGTCACTGACGTCCTCTCTCCGTGACGCGATTGCCTCTGAATAGTCTGACCGCCCTCTCCTTTCTATACACATTCTCATCGAATTACGCCTCTTTTCGAATATTCTATTTCTCCCTTCTCTCCTTCTCTTCTGGCATGCATATCTCTCCTTCTCGACCACTCATCACAACACTATCAACACTCTTCTTCTTCTTCCTTCCATTGGATCTCTGGTCTCTCTCCTTCTCTCTTTGGTCCCTTCTGTAAAAACAGTTGGTGATGTGATGGAGGGAGACTTGCGACAACGAACACACGCGGTTGTTGCTATTCCCCCTCATAACAGTCCCCCCCCCCGTCTTCCTCCTCCTTCACCCCTACAAGGAGACGATCAAATCTGTGCCGAGTGCTCATCCCCACTCAATCTTCTGTTGACTTCTTCCCCTCCTTTCCCCTCCCTTTCCCATTCTCTTTCCATTCCATTTCTCTGTTCCATCCCTTGATGAGTCCTCCTCCTTCTTCTTCTTCGTACACTTTGTATTCCTCTTCCCATTAGCCATCTCTTTTCGCTCTTCTCCATTACGCCCAGTCATTATTTCTCGTTCCTTATCGAGAGTATAAGTCCGTGCTCCTCAGGTGAAGAGAAGTGAAGAGAAGGGATTGAAGAGACACTCGTGAAGAGAGA
The DNA here is from genome assembly GCA_000180635.4 of Pristionchus pacificus. NCBI lineage: Eukaryota > Metazoa > Nematoda > Chromadorea > Rhabditida > Neodiplogasteridae > Pristionchus > Pristionchus pacificus. The sequence continues at coordinate 9,653,474 of CM026579.1, read as the reverse complement.
GAAGAGTCCTCTCGAATGGGATGAAGTGAAGAGGAGGAGGAAGAGCTCATCCAAGAACGAGACATTCACCTTTCCCCTCTTTCCATCTCCTCTTGGATCTGTCCCCCAGTTGTCGTTTCTCTCTTCATCTCTCTTCATCTCCCTCTTCTCTCCCTTCAGAAGAGAGACAGGACCACTGCCGCCACACTCACTCGCTCTAATAGTCGTCGTGTGTATACCGTTCCTCCACCCTCACTCGGACCTCCCAGTCTCTTCACTCAATATTCTGAGGACCACCCACGATGTTCTCATCGGATCGTCTCGCTCCTCCCTCCCATCATCCGCATCTCCTTCATCGACACTCCCTACCCTCTGATCTACCCCCACCCGTCCCGCCCCATGGCACCTATAACCCGGCTGCACCCTACGGCTCCAGCTTCATGCAGCACAACCGATATCCTGCGACCATGCAGCAGCTGCAGCAACCCTTCGCCTACCGCAGTCTGCAGCAGCCACAGCAGCCCCTGCAGCAGGAGTACCGTAGTCAGGAGTGGGTTCATCCTCAGTTCTCGCCCGCCTCATCCTCCTCCCTTTGGTCACCCGGATCCAGTGGAACCCACCATCACACCAATCGATCGGGTTCCTCCCTTACCGTACCCTCGTTCCATCATACCGTACCCAGGAGGGTCAAAGTGAGTGAGTGCGAGAAGGAGTTGAATGGAGCATTGCAGAAGATGTTGAGAGGGGAGGGATTGGAGGGAGGAGGAAGGGGAAGGATCAGGGGAGATTGGGAATGGAGAAGGAGTGCGTTCCCGTTGATACAGGTGAGATGGGTTGAAATGTATTAGGATTTTGGAAAATCAGGAGAATAAAGTGTTTTTATTAATATTTTAATAAATGAATTCCAGATCACGACGCTAATCAACTGCAAGGAGAGTCTGATGGGAGCCAAGGGAAGGAGTGAGAAAGCGATCAGGGCGGCACTCAAGGTCAGAATATTTGATTTTTTGTTGCCATTGTTTATGAATTCTATGATATTTGGATATTTGGAGGTGCATGGGTATCTTAGATAAGGCCTGAAACGCAGCTCTGTATGATATTATTTTGGTTGATCTCGTGGCTCTTACGTAAAAGCTGAAAGGCGAAACAGAAGGGCAATTGTTTTGCTTCTTTCCTTCCTTATCCTTCCCTTTGTGATTTTCCGTCGACAAAACGTTGAAAACGTCTTTTCTTTCTTTCGTCTGAATTCGCAATGGGTATCATCACAAGGGGAGATCACCATAGGGAAGGGAGAGGTGTGATCCTCCCTCCTTCTCCCCCTTCCTCGTTGGTCTCCCAATGATCACATGCCATCGAATGGTGTGGACACAATGAGCGGGAGCAATGACACGTACATCAAGAGCAACCTTTGAGAAACAGAAATCAGCATAATTGAAACGGGAAAATTGATAACGATGGGACCATGATGTGGGAGTGGAATTTATCCTGTCTATTCTAATCGATACCTACGGTACCCATCCAATCCACCGTATCCTCTCATTCCAGGTGGGATCCGCAGTTGAATCGGCGATCGAGAGATTCGTGGCAGTGGGGGAGACGATAGCAGATGAGAATCCCGACGTACAACCGGAGATGTATGATGCGTGTCATGAAGCGAGACTAGCTGGTACGTACGGTATAATGGGTTATGGTAGATGAATTAATGGGGATACTCGGAAATTCATGTCAGAATGAAGAAGTACTGTAGTCTTCTTAGTGTAGCATAGAGAGGACAAGAGGGAAAGAAGGGAAGATGACAGATGGATTTATCATCGATTGAGACTGTAGATGAATTGTGTGGATTCGACAGCCGTACAAAGTGAAGAATTTCGTTGAGTATGTAGCTGATCTTGTCAATTGGAATGCTAGTCACATCTTGAGCTCTGAATTTTGCTAGTGACGTTATTTCCTTGCCCAAGTTGTGATTCTTCGCGAATGATTGGATATGCATCGTGCAGATGTGTTTGTTGTTGAGTGAGAGGAAGAGAAGAGAGAAAGAGGGAAAGACTTGGAGTAAGTGAAGTGAGAGAGAGAGAAGGGAAGGATGAAGAGACATATCTAAAAAGAGAGAAAAGGAAGGGAGAAATGGAGTAAGAATGACATCATGTGCCATATGGCATACTATTACCCATTCTTGAGCTCTCTCTTTACTCTATTGAGAGTGGGGGCATGGGAGGGATGGATGAAGGGGAAGGAGAGTCTAGTCTGGCGATGGAGTGAAGATGAAGGGTGTTGTCTCCCTCTCTCTCGTTCACTTCCTAACTTCCTTCTGAGGGTGGAAAGAGGAATGGAATGAGCAATGAGAGGAAGGTGTGGGGGAATGAGGAGGAGAAGAGTTTAGGAAAGTGGCGAGAGGGAATAAGGAGATTCTCGGTTTTTACCCCCACTCTGAATGTTAAGAGGCTAGGGAATGATTAGAAAATGTTGAACCTAGCGATAAGTACCGGAATATACGTGACGATAATTCTCTTCAGGTGCCTCGATGTCTAATCTCTCGTGTATGCCGAATGAGGGAATGAGCGGACCAGAATCAGCTATTGATAAGGTGAGGTTTATTATTGTTTGAAGAAGTGGGAAGTCATCTACTGAAAAAATAATAATATTCGTCGAATTTACCAGGTGTTTTGAACATTTTTGAATACCTCTCGATTAGAAGAATGTGCGGTTATTCTTTCTCTTTTTCAGCAAGTGATCGTTCGTGCATCTCGTCAACTTCTCTCTTCTGTCACTCGAGTTCTTCTTCTCGCTGATAGAGTACTTGTGAAACAGATTATTAGAGCAGAAGATAAGGTGGGTCGATAGTATTTCAACTGATGTCGCCAAAATCGTCTCAGAAAAGGGCTTCATTGATAGTTAAAAGCGCCAAAAATCATTTCACTGGCATTGAGGTTGAATTTAAATGATGTGAATCTTATGAGATAAATCTGAAACTCACCTCCTCCAGGTTGCCTATTCGTTGTCTCGACTCGAAACGACTCGGTCATTCACTGATTTCGTCAAGATTTTCGCTGAATTTGGAGGAGAAATGGTGGATTTGGCTCATCGGTGAGTGAGGAATAATGTCTTTATTATTTTGAACAAAATGGCATTGGACAGAACATATAAAGTGGGACCGTGAACATAAAATGATATTACAGATCTGGTGATCGACAGCACGATATGAAGAGCGAGAAGAGAAGGGCACAGATGGGAGTGGCGAGGTCAGATCATTTTTCCGTCGGAGTACATAGATTGTATGCCCGATCAGCACCTTCATATTGCGGTTTGTCGTCAAGTATTGATCGTTATTCATTTTTTAACTAAAACAAAATAGCGTGCCAAGCTTCTTATGCTTGAAAAGTCGGAAGGGTTGATCACGTTTTTTTTTCAAAAACAACGAATACTCGTTCAGAACATCACTGGAGCGAACGACGATGCTCCTTCTGACGTCATCAAAGTGTCTACTGAGACATCCAGAGAGTGAAAGTGCGAGACAATGTAGAGATGGAGTATTCTATCAGGTGAGGAGGCACTATATGTGTCGTAACTTCTGTGAAATAGACTTACTGAAAAAAAATCCCTATTCAAACACACAAAATATTGAAGAGGGCTTCACGTGTTTGATCTGTGTTTCGCGGAATGCTACATTTGAAGAAATTGTTCTTATTTTTCTTCGGTTGTTATTCTCCAATAAAATATATTTGCAGATGCGAGTGGCCCTCCAATTAATCGCTACGTGTATTTCGGATGGAGTGCTGCCCATTGAGACTGATCGGTTAGTGAACTATATTTGTAACCGATCTGGGGAGATATACCGTCAATTTGAGCACTTTATCGCATCTTGTTGAGTATGAAATATTCTATATGTTTTATTGAGACATCTCCTGGGCTCTAATATTTACATGTTTTCTTAAGCATACGAAAAAAAAATCCAAATATATTATTCTAAGAATTCGGCATTACAGATACTGCCCCTCCAATCCCGACGAACCCCTCGACATCGGCATCCAATTGACGGCCAATGCAGCCATTCGACAGTTGACGGTTAGTGAAGGATGGAAAGGGGGGCTGTGGAAGACGCATGCCCTGTTATCTACAATTATTGAGGTTTCGGGTATTGTGCTTCTGTAATTGACTAAAACTGTGTCCGATGAACTTTTGAATTATGTAAAGAGTATTCCCCTCTCCAGGAGATGCTTGACATGGTCCGGATGACATCTCGAGTGGGAACGGGAGTTAGGGAGAGACTCGTGTCTGCCATCGACGCCCTTTGTGAATTGACACAAGACTTCACTGACTCCGCCTACACCACGCACCACCACAGAGAGCAGGTGAGAGTGGGATGGAATCATGTATTCGGAAAAAAAAGTTCTAGAAATTATTTGAAACGTAATCGTTCATGGTGGATAATTTGTTCGAATAAAATTTATTGGACGTAGCAAAGAGTGATAATAACTATCCTCGTTCTTTTTTGATTTATCTGAAACAATTCTATTCTTCGATTGTCAATATTTATTCTTCAGGTGCTCGATTTCCTGGAGGAATGCCGCTTCGAGATGACCAATCTCATCCAACCAGAAGTGTCCAGCAGAGATGTGAGTACTGTATACATCGTAATTCATGAGTACAGTATCGATAACTGGATTACGGTTACTCTTCCTCTTAGGACACGATGGACGTGATGCGCAACGAGGGTCTCGAGGTTACGGTAGAGAGACTGAATCGACGACTGAGAGATTTGAGCAAGCAACTGCAGATTGTCGCTATGGAGCAGGTACGGTAGGAGTTGGTATAAGGGATGATTATCGATTGATTTCCAGCTCTCCGAAGTGTTCGGCGCCAACGAAGACCAAGTGCTCATGTCGTCCATCAAGGTTCGATTTTTTTGAAAAATAATTTTATTTTAATTATTATTAATTATGTTAATTAAGGCATGCGCAGTGAGTGGTGACATTGACGGCGTTGAGAAGTACCTTGACAAGTTCAGAGAACACGCGGAACACATGCAGGAGGTCTGCTAGTTTCTTTATAAATTGCAACAAAATTGTCCCTAGTGGCGAAAACTTTCATAAGGAGTAGGTGAGGAGATGCTCATTATGAGTGACGATTCTTTTCCCATTTGCAATATTCCCTCCTTCTTCAGGTTTGTCGTCTTCTCCATCACATCTCCATCACAGACGGACTCCACGTGAGCACTGGCCATTGCGAGAGGAATATGAGGGCATTCGCGCCATTGGTCAGGAAGATTTCATTGTGAAAGTTATCTTATCGGCACAATCTACGAAAAATAATCTACGAAATGAGAATGAAACTGTGAAACATAAAGACGATCCCTCAAACCTATAAGATAACCGTCCATTTCCCCGTAAGCCAGCACATCCCTTTCGTGTTCCTTAGCAACATCTGGGAGTAGAAGGGAAGATGGCCACTATACAAGCAGCTGTTCTCTCTCACATAAAACGGAAGTGAATGGATGAAATGGGGTCATACATGGCCTTAGAAGAGGGTAATGGATTCGAACTGACTAAATGAATTACAGTGTCTCCTCGCTGGTCGAACCCTCTGTATGCATCCATCGAGTAGGATTGCCAGAGAAAATCTTGAGGTGATTATTTGATCTTAGATCTTTTAAAATTACAACCTCAGTAATGTTACAACAAATTTTTCACTGGGCACTGTGAAATCAGATATCAAATATTTCAGGTGTTCTGTGACACATGGTCTCAGATCCTCAACGATCTGTCTCGTCTAACGAAGGAATCGGACGCGGCATCGAATGGTCGTCTAGCAGCCGAACGACAAGCGTACATGTCCCTTCCTCGTCCCGGGGTACGCCCTTCCCCCTCCTCCCCTCTCACTTCCTCCTCTCATTCACCCATTCACTCCTCATCCCTATCTCCTCCCATCCAATCCACTGTCCATTCCATAGCTCGTATCCGTCCACCCGCTCTCATCTCATCTGCCTCCAACCTTCTCTCCCTCAGTCGAGGCAATCTCTCTCTATCCTCGGGACTATACCCCTCGACTGATCGTTTGATTCCTCCTCCTAAACCACCTCGAGTGATGAGGAAGAGATCGAGAGAAAGTCAGGAGGTCACCCATACATTCTATGATGGGAGTGGAGAGGAGAGTGAGAGAGAGGAAGAAAGTGGAAGAGATGAGAGAGGAGAAGTCGTATTGAGACATGGAAAGGGTGAAAGGGAGGAAAGGGAAGAGGAAAAGAGACAGTTCGAATATCGAATGAGTCTTATCCTTGATAGATTAGAAGAGTGATTATATTGTGTTGTCTAATCGTTGTGAATATTGTATCGACTGGTCATAATTGCATGCCTTCCCCCTTCTCATTCTGAGTGTGCTATCATCCCAAATATTCTACTTAGACAGATCAAAGATCATAATTCTTTTCCTTCTCACATGACCTCTTGCCTTCCTCCCATAAACCACAGACTTTGTTCCATAATTACTTTGCAATACTTCCTCAACCCTTTGCATGGTGTATCTCCTTATCGTTGTGTCGTGAGTGTGATCTACCATTTCATACTTATCCCAATAAATGGGTGTGATTGTGATATTCATCGTCGTGGTGTGACACAACCTACAGTATGATTGAGAAGAATAAGATAACGGTAGATTTATTGTTTTCTCCTCTCAGAAGCACGGAACAACGCAAAAACCTTCGAAGCCGATTACGCTGGATGTAGAGGTTGGTAGAAATGGAATTGGCAAATACTGATTTCGAAATCCACGAAAAATTCTCTCCCACGAGTCAAGTGTTCGCTCTTTCGTAGTTATTCTTCACAAATGCAATCTGCAAATGTCAATATCGATTGAAAGACCGTAACCTACCGTAATCTTCCATTCAGGATCAGCAGAAGATGGCTAAAGTTGGTCTGGAAATGAAGTTGCTGACATCGGAAGTTGATGCTGAAGCTGAGAAATGGGATGAATATGCGGAGAATGATATTGTCAAGAGAGCAAAGGTGAGGGATGGCGAAGAAAGAGTAAGGGAAACTTGCCTACTAGCCGAATGAACAATTTCACTCTTCATTACGAAAAGACGGTGTCACAATAGCGTCTTGTCGCATCTGTTCTTTCGATGAGCTTTGCTAAATTTCCTTTACTTGAGCATCGGATGGATTAAATTTATTCAATTTGCAGGCGATGTCCTCGATGGCGTATAACATGTATCTGTTCACACGAGGCGACGGACCTCTCAAGACCACCCACGATCTATTCACCCAGGTATACTGTAGAAGGAAGGATCAATCGATAACTGAGCGTATTCCAGGCCGAATTCTTTGCTGAACAAGCCAATAAAATGTACAAGACCGTGCGAGAGTTCTCCTATGAGGTGAGGCATACGGTAGATGAATGCATTGATAACTGATAACTATTTAGGTGCCCGGATCAGCAGAGAAGAGCGAATTGGCAACGATTCTTGAGAAGATTCCCATCCATTGCCAACAATTGCAAGTGCTCGTCAAGAGTCCGACTGTTGGAAAGGCTGCGACGTTTGGAAAGGTACCTCACGGTGTTTATGCACCAATGATAGGATGAACAGTTTGTGTATTTTTGAATGCTTCAATCAATCTCGACAAGAATTGGGTCTGAAATGAGAGTAGGGCTGCTGGGAATTAGATTCTTCAGTGAATGTGTTCTCTCGAAATGAGTTCCCGAATTGAGAATCTTCATGAATTGGTCGATTCTTCAGGTGGATTCGGTGATTCAAGAGACAAAGAATCTAATGAATGAGATTGCCAAGCTCGTCACTGCTTCCTTCGTCTGCGCAACGAAGGTTAGTCAATTGATTCTCCGATTGATCTTTGATCTTTGATCTCTATCTCTCTTCTTATAGCTGCAAAGAGAGGACAGAGAAGCTGCGTAAGTTTTCAATCGTTGCCTAGTCCATATCTACAGTATCCGTTTCTTACTGTAGTTATCAGCGTGTGGGGACTCCTTTCCCTCTGCCCCTCTGGGGAGTGCGACCCCAATCCACCCGTAGTACATTTTCCTCCATTCCCTTAGCTGTGTTTTTTTCGATCGATCAATATTTTCTCTCTATTGAATGATACCGTAGTAGCATACATGCATACACGAGCACCATTGACTGAGGTGCGGTGTCTGATAGCAGCGTGTAGGCGACGCCGTTTCGCAAATCGCACCACGAGAAAGTCGCACTCTTCGCACCGAACACAACACCATACACCACGAATCTCGTTCCTTAGTCTCTAGAGAATCTCATCAATCGATATCTATATTTTGCTGCCTTCTGTGCCTTATTCTCTAACGCTGGAAGATCGTACCAATCAATCGATAGCGTGGTTCGTTCGGCTACCGTAATCGGATCATCATCGATCGTGTTGAGACCATCACAGCCTCTTGTAACTAGAATATTGATTGATTAGCTTGTTCGATACTCTAGCTTCCCTGTATTGTGCCGACGCGTCTCTCGGTGGTCAATGGATAACTGAGCCTCCTTTCAGTTTGAGATCGAGTTTCGCGGTAGCAGTATGCCGAGGTCCCTCCATGGAGGCGACCCCTTCGAGAGCAATGGATACGGTATGATCCTGTTATCTTTTTTTGGATTTTATTAAGCATTTGAGCCTATCTATCTAAGCATTAAAATTCGTCTTTGCGAAACGAATAAACCCTTGAAAATGAGCTCGTTCCTTCAGGAGGTGCGAGCCGCGAGTCAACTCTCTGGCGGCGGACTCCAAGCATTAGAAGAACAGCGCCACCGCCTAGTCAGTTTGTGATCCACCTCCCAGGTTGCGGTAGACCGACCCTCGAGGATACGGTAGCTGAGCCAATCGATAATCAACCCCCTCCTTTGCAGTCCGATCTTCCGTTGGACCGTCCTCTGCAATTGAGAACAGCTACAACTTATAGGAACAGGTACCACAATCATTATTCTTGTACAATTCTCATCTCGAACCTCTGCTCTTTTTGGAAAATGCCCCTGAAAAAAGAAGGGGCCTCTCAATTCCCCTCTCTCTTCACTTCCTGATCAAACGAGTTTCAGCGGGATAATCAAAGGCTTCACATAACAATGAAGCGAGTATTGCTGGTGAGTTTACCGGATAGTCTAGCCAATGTATCTTTCTTCTCTGTCTCTCTCCATTCTCCCTGATCTCTTATCTGCTCTGATCGATGAGAGATCACACATAATGGAGAGAGTGTTTCGTGTTGCTTCAATTGCATGCTACTCGTGTCCTGTCACTGCATGTATCTGTGCTTTATCTCTCTAATTCCGTCGTAGTCCCTTCTCTTATTCATCTCTAATCTCATCTCTTCAGACCATACTGGCACGATCCATCCTCATCTTCATCCCTATCATTGGATAGTCTTCCCTCCTCTTCTTCTCCTCTTCCATCTCTCTCAATCTGGGAATCAATCTCCTCTCGTCCTCCCTCCCGTCCCATCCCTGATTGTCCCTCTCCTCCCATTCCCAAATACTACGATGTCGCTTCTGTTCCTCATCAGGAATCGAAGGGCACCGCACCAAAAAAATTTATGGGAATGTTTGGAAATATGTCGAAAAAGAAGAAACAGACTCCGTCCGGGATTTAGGAAGTATTCGTAGTCCCCTCTTCCCCCTTTGCCCCGTTGCATTTCTCGTCTTTGTATATCCCAATTGATCAATCAGGGTTTCTAGTGAAGTAGAGATGAATTATTGTACACCACTTTCAGATTTTGATTGTTGTCTTTATGTGATATTGACTGCCTTGGCCGGAATTGTGCAATTTTTCCTCTTTTTTTTTTCTGAATTTTTGTTTTAGGCATTATAATCGAATTCAAAGCTAATAATCATAGTACGATTTGACCAATTCTCATCGGAGATTCTCTAGTCAATTCTTCCACTTTTTGCTCAACTCATCATGATCTCTTTACTGTTTTTCATACTTTATCGCAGAGAAATAAATAAACATTTCTCGAATTTACTCATTGAAAGAACAATGGGAAAGGAACGAAGAAAGAAGAAGTATCAACGACTTCAGATACACGGTCTCAGTGACATTTCAATAGAAAAGCCTCCATGAAAAAGAAGAACTATAAATGCATTTATGAAAAAGTGAAAGATTTATGAAACGTGATTCTGATATTCATTCGAATTTTCAACTGTTCTCATTCGAAAATAGTAGATCAATACTTGAAAATATACAGTGTAGATGAGTTTCTCCAAACACTCAATTTCGTATCTGAATTTCAATATCATATTCGAATGGCAGCTAAAACTCACCGCGTATTGCCATGCCTTTCGATGCCAATTGTAGAATATGGAATCGAATTTAAGAGCTTTTATTCCACAACATTCGATGTCGTCGGCTCTCGCTGAAGAAACGAAAGATGTAATGGAAATATATCGTATTTTGAAATTCAATTCGATCCGATTCAGTTTTTCTGTTTGGGACATTTCCAGAAAGACCCGATAAGTGATGAAAGGCATATTGGCGCATGCTAAGATCAATTACCCTAATTTGAGTATTTGTCTTTGCTTGACCATCGCATTAGTTATTCACATTTCGATACATTGTGTGCGAAATTGGGCTTCTGAGATAAAAAGAGATGAATTTGGAGGATGGGATGAACCATGATGACATTCGTGGATGTGTTTTCACTACTCTACAATAATTTAGAAGAGCAGAATCGACGAAGAGGTAATCAGACAAAACCGACCTTTCCGCATCGTCCGATGGTGAAATGTAATTGATTTCATTCGACTCCATTTAGTTCTTGTTCGCAATGCATCTCTTTAACCTGACCGTTTTCATCTTGTTTGGAATAGTTCTAAGAAAAAGTAAATTTGTTAATATGGAAAAGAGTAAATCACAAGCCTGAGATGAAGAAGGGAAGAAGACTGGAATAGAAAGAAGATTCGTTCAGTGGAAGTTGATGAGGGAACGAGTCAATGTAGATGAAGACAGACTTGACTGGCACTAGTATATGAAGAAGGGAGGGGAGTGGAAGGGAATGAAGGACTGTTTCAGTAGCCGTATCCAATGGATTCATCCACTCTCTCAATTTTCTTTCGTCGTATCAATGGAGATCTCTATTGAAAATGTGGATGAGTGGGAAGAAGGAGGAAGGATGGAAGGGGAGAAGAGTGAGTCATCACTTGAACGAAAGGAACGAAACGGAACCCATAGTAGTGAATTGAAGGATGAAGAATACAATACCGGAGTCAGTAGTCTGTAGAGATAAGTTCAGTCATAAAGAAAACTGTGGAAGTGTTGAAGAGCCAAGGAGTGACATGAAAATTAAGAATATCAATGATAGTTGAAAAACGTTTACCATATTTAGTAGGCCGTAGACCCGTCAGCCAAAGTTGACCAGAATTGTTGAAATAGAAACGCTGAAGAGCTTCGGGACAAAATGAAAAAAATCAATTGAAAATTAAAATGAATTTTACCGTTGTCTGAATTCGCAAATTGATCCTCATTGGATGAATTTCCTTTCATTGTTGGAGTAAGAGTTAATTTGTTGGATTGATTGTTACACCTCCTTCCTCATAATTCTTCGTGAAGAGAATTCTTTTGGAAATGAGATGCGATAAATGAAAGTGAGAAAAGTCGATTTAACAAAATAGTCTTTTATCCGACAAATAATAGCTACAACTAGTAAACTACTCCCATAACTATCAAATACGCTGGTTATTAAAACTACTCCCACGACTAGCAAAAACACCTTTGATTATTGAAACTACTCTCAAGACTAACAAATGAACTTATTAGTCAAAGATCAATAGATTGGATGTTTTTGAGTGGAAACTGTCTTCTTATTGGCGCCCTCTCAAAAAGTTGCGAGTGATCCAGTTCTGAAGATCAATCATTTAATATTTCCCTATTCATGATTTAACTTACGTGTCTTCTCACTCCGGCTTGCTCGCACATCATGCGGAAGATAAGTTCGCTGAAAGAAATGAATTAATTTCAAGTTAATGAAGTTGTGTTGTTGAATCGAATGCTTTAGAAGCCGTATCAGAAAGTTGTTAAAGAGAACAAACAGTCTAATTTGTTAACTAACCGGCGAGGAGCATAGTAATTCTCCAGCCAGAATCGACGAACCATCGGCCCGCACGGGATGTAATACTGAGGTTGTCTCGGTCCGACGAAACTGTAATGGATTTGGATCTTCGTTTTGAGCAAGAAGACAGAGAAGAAAAATACCATTCACACCACCCAAGACAACTTCATGAAATAATACCATGGATTTCTGATATGATAATAATCTATTATAGAAATCGTATCTAAAGATGAGAGCGAGTTACACGAGATGTGAGGAATACTTAGTAATTGATCTCACTTCGGTCGATTCTGCTTGAGCTCCGCGTAATTGACGGCATGCTTGCGGGGGTTGATCGAGTGCGCCTTGGAACCCTCAGGGAATGCCAATTGAACATTCTGAAATAATTGATTTAGAAAACAACTTTTAGTTTATTAAAAATCTATGTGATTAGTTTGAACAATAGGAATAATGCGAAGCGTGCTAAGGGAGAAACCGTGGATATACAAGTCATGACAAAACAACGGAAAAAAGTGGGATCAAACTTACCATCTCCTTTCTGAGGGCCGCCTCCCAAGGTTGCTCCTGTACTTCCTCCTCTTCTTCCTCCTCCTCTTTCTCTCCCATCTCGACGTCTTTCTTCATCTCCCTCTTTCGACCAAAACGCCCTTTCTTCTTCCTATTCATTCTCTTCTTCTCCAAATCTTTTTTCTTCACTTCTTTCTCTCCCTTCACTTCCCTTCTTGTCAGCGTGCTGTACAAGGTGTCGTCATCGTAGATCTGCAAATTATAATATATCAAAACGTTAAAAATACACAAATGAGTCTGTGACAATCTAAACTGTAAAGTGAGAATTCCTTACCATGTCACGAAGACGGTTATGCTTGCGGTAGTCGTTCATTATTGCGTTCCAGACCGTATTTTCCTGAAAAATTATTGCAGTGACTTTTAACGACATCAATATCTTATACTGGCAAAAAAATGTAAGCAATCAACTGCCGATCAGGACATATTGATTATGAGTTATGTACCTGCTCGCGAGTGATGACCGGGAGGTCCTTGATTATATTCTTCTCCCAGAGAAATCCGAACTGAAAATTGTAATTGAGTGTTTGTAGATGATGTTTGGGAAATGTGAAGGAAAAATTGATAGAAAATGATAAATGGGTTCTTGGCCCACATTTCATCCGTTATTCAACGAAAGTTGTTTACGGTTCTCTCAATCCATTGATGCTTACCGGATCCGCCCAAAGTCCTGGTCCCGCCTCTTCCTTCTCTGGACACGAGAATGTGAATATTTGATTTACCGGTTCCAGGAGCCTCTGGAAAAGTATTAGCAGATCTAATATTCTCGAGGTGTCGTGTAAGAGTATCCTGCACTAAAGAAACAAAACATGTGTTTTTCCTACGATCAAAATATACAATAATGTTTCAATTATCGAACAGATTCCGTAGTATCTCACCTGTTTCTTCATATCTACTCCAGCCTCCTTCACTCGACACGCCACGCTCAGCCCTCTCATGTCGTTGTAGAACTGTGCAGGAATGTTATCGTAGAACACTTTCTCGGCATCCTGCAATGCACAAGTTAATATTAAAATGTTCATCTATTACTCCAACCAGCCCTTTTTTCCAAACTAAAGTTTTTGAAACGTGGAACAATGTGGTTTACAAGTTGTACTAACAAAATTCTTACCGTCGGCTCCACGTAGTCCATTCCGTCCTGCAGTTCCATCATATCGGACCACTCCTTGAACATGATCTCCGCTTGCTTCTGAATATTGACATGATCAACGATAGGAAAATGAGATGGACTTTGGTAACCGTAACAAATTCTTTATATACCTTGGGACAATCGTCTCCTCGTAAAAATCCACAATCCTCGAGGCCATTCTTGACGTACTTATAGAATGATATTATGTTAACTTCTGGAGTATGATAGTAAACAAGATTGTTCGACAAGAAGAGAACGTCTAGGACTCGTTCTAGCATGCATGAAATGGACTATTTTAAAACACACCCTGATCGCATCGGCAACCGTGATGGTGAGCTTGACACGAGCTCCCAAATACTCCTTAGTCCACTCACAGAATTTCCATTCTCTTTCTCGTTCGGGGATATAGTCCTGCAATGAAATGGTGCATGAGGCAATCCAGCTCAATCTAATAATCATTCAAGATCATGCAATACTCAAACGAGTTTTCTGGGATAGAGGTTTGTAAGCAAAGATATAGTCGTCCATACCTTTTCGCAGGGATCGTATTCGTAGTTCTTCAATGGTGACGGTCCTTTCATGGGAAGATGCGGATGGAATTGACGGGGGATGCCCTGCAATAGAGAATTGTTTGAATTTACTCAATCTCTTTTTCTTCTGGATCTAAAGGTTCACTCATATTAAAACAAAATATAATCGCTCACCAACTCCTGGAACTTCTTGATCCTGTCCTTGATCTTGTCAAGTTCCTCCTTTCTTTTCGCCTCTTCAAGTTCCAATCTCTCCTGTTGGTTCTTCTTGTACAGGGCTTTGCTTCGTTTGGCAAAGTGCTCGGATCTGAAATCAACTCATCACTAGACCTCGAAGACCTCGTTGTAAATAGAGAATATCACACTAGAAAAGAAAGTAAGAAAACCGACGTGGTGAGGTAGCTGTACTTGTTGAACTCCTCCTTCAGTGGACGGAATGTCATCATTCGCCATTTCAGTTGCCATGCGAGGAAGGGCTGAAATGGATATGAATCCACAACGATTCGAAGAATACCATTCTGAGGTCACTGCTCCACTTCTAACAGTGGAACGAGAACTTCTAACGTCAAATAAAGAGTGTTTCTAACATAAAAATAATACCTGATCACAACGAAGACTCTGATGAATTTTTGCGATGAAGTTGGCTACAAGAAGAACGAGATTGATACTGAAATGGATAAGATCAATGACATAATTGGAACATGAAAGAAATGATCAAACGTGATTGAAGGTGACAACCAAAATCTGATTATGAGAATGCGATAAATAAATACTTACTACTTGAGGATCTTGTTGTCGAATGCCAAGATGGAGATCATTGAGATACTGTAGAGGCATTGCAGTGGAGCTCCGATCATGCACGGTATTAGGTTTCGCCAAACCTGAAATACAACGATTTAGTGAGCCTTTAAGGGTCCAATCACACTACAGAATGAGGGATGTACAGCCAATATCAACATACTTTATCCTCGATCTCCTGGGCCTTGGGATCCTTCGACGTCTCATACTTATTATCTCTTCTCATCGTTTCCAGTTTCTTTCTGCAATTTGTGAGCTTGAGCACCGCTTATAGGGTAGATATTGAGAAAAGAGAAGATAAGAAACTGACCTATTTCCATCGAGATAGATGTCCATCGATTTGAAGAATGAGTAAATAGCGCAGATGCAGTACGCAATGGCGGTCCATCCCAGCATTCCAAGCGATCCCACGTCGGCAATTCCTGAAGTTATCAGGATCAAACAACGTTTTTTTTATAATATTTAGACTTTTTCCACATAACACATCTATAGTCTAGGCTGTTAGCACTAGCTGCATTTTTTTTCGAGTTCACATTTCAACACAAACAACTATTCCGGCAAAATAGTGGACTAGTAATCACATGAAAACAACTCACCGAGGGATGTGTAGGCCTTCTGGTGTGTATTCCAGTTGAAGTACCAAATTGCCATGGAGAACGCAGATCCGAGAATGATTGTCAAGCAGTATGTCCACTGAAATGGATATACTTGCTCACCCATTCTCGTAACGACCTATTCTACAATCGTACTCTTGATACGAATAACAGGAAACTCTTGATACGAATAACAAAAATGATTCACAGTTTTTTTTTGAAAAATAAAGACGATAATGCAAACGGTGCTTGATTTGAAACTACGAAAAAGTGAATAATAAAGATCGCTCACCCCATAGTCCCAGCGATTCTTGTCCTTTCCGCTCGATTTCCACAGGTTGTCCGATCTTCCGGCCCGCACTGCATCGATGTGCATTACTTCGAGAGCGTACAGAATGTGCACTGAAAATGTGGATGAACACACAATAATGAACAAGACCCATGCCAAACGCACAATAAACGAAGTATAAACACACCGAGGATCTGCGGCAAGTGAAACATTATGCTCATTGCGCGGCGCTCAGCGATGTCTGCAAGAACGATTAATTATTTAATGTTCATGATAAATTACTATCTTGATGCTATCGTACATCGCTCCCATTACCGAGCAAACGGCCTTTTCTACCTTTTTGGCCTTTTTTCCATTTAAGCGAATTCACGCTTAATATTCTTGTTTTTTGTTTCATATTTTTTATCCACCCCCATAACTGGACGAATACAAAAATTGGCCGGTGAAATATTATTTTAAATATGTGAAAAATGAGAGCCGTTGCCTCTATTTTCAATTAAAATACGGCTCTACCGTAATCTCCACGTCATCACAAATTTTCCGTACATTTTCTGTATTACGGCTGTAATTTTTCACCCATTTAAAATAATATTTCACCGGCCAATTTTTGTATTCGTCCAGTTATGGGGGTGGATAAAAAATATGAAACAAAAAAACAAGAATATTAAGCGTGAATTCGCTTCAAGGGAAAAAAGGCCAAAAAGGTAGAAAAGGCCGTTTGTTCGGTAATGGGAGCGATGTACGATATGTACACAAAAAACCGATTTCGATTGATTTTGTTTGTTATTTACGACAGTTCTTCTACAAGGCAGCTTCCAAACTGTATGATGACCTATGGAGTCAAGTAAGATACACTTTTTCGATATTACTTGTGTCGCGAATCTTTTTTTCTTTCTTCCTTTCCTACGTTTCTCAATCGATAGCCAGAGGAACGGTTAAGTGCAATCCAACTGCCATCGAACGAGTCGTAATCTGTTCTGTATATAATGCGCCATTTCCCAATAGTCCTTGGGATCGTAACCGCACGCTCGAATAAACTATTGTATCCCTCTGAGTGAATCCTACATCGGCACTTACAACTTGAGTTTTTAGAGATTCATTGTTAAACTCAAATGAAAAAATATCTCACCTAGCTTCATGGCCTGTGGCGCACCACCGAATGCGTAGAAGATTCCTGAGCACGAGACGAATTGACTTCGGTAGAACTGAATGGAGTCCTGGATGGTCTGAAATGAAGTTAATTAGGCATGGATCGAAGATTTTTTTACTATCTATTTGTATTTGCAAGGGTAGTTACATTACACCAACAACTGAAAAAGTATACTGACCTCTCCTCGGTCCGGCGTCAGTACTTGCATGATCATCTTCACGATGAATTCGAACGTTGGGCCAGCAATCATCGTAGCCGCATCGAGGAACTTCATTTCCTGCAAGATAAAATGAAGTGTCGACGTGCATTCTGTTCTCGTAAAGCTATCTGAGAGCCTATCACATAATTTTAGTTATATGTTATAACTGTCAAAGAATGCACTTCCAAAACACTGTCAAACATGCATTGGCATATAAGATTTAAGTATACTTACCGTAGATCGATTGAGCGCCCTCCTCTCCACTTCACAGCGGTCTGTATCGCACACGCAAACGGCATGGTCGACCTACAAATTGGAAACTTCAGAATATATGAATGGTGCCACATTATCTAAACTATAGTCAATAGTCCACTTAGGTCGTGATGCGAAAAGAAGGGAATAATAAAAAAACACAAGCAAATATTCTCACTCTCTCCTCGCAATGGCTCTCAAATGGGCAGGTGCTGTTGGGGCAGAACTTGGGAAACCGCCAGCAGGTTTGCATCTGAAATGGACACATTTGCACATATCTAGAAGTAAACGTCAAGTTGATATTTTTTCAATGTCGATTCAAAATCATTCATGTATGATGTAATTCAAAATTATGCCGCAAATTCCGTTCTTCCGAAGGGCAAAATAAACTAAATCGTGTCACTCACCGACCATCCCTCCTTACAGTAGCATGTGGCCGCACCTCCGTTGATTCCATCCACACATCGATCCGTGCCCATACCGAAGCATTGGCCGCATTTGAGGTCAGATATGAGTTCCTCACGGAGGAAATCCGATGGAGGGACTGTAAATATCTCATTGAAGGCGACATCATCTTCGTTAGATCATGGATCAGTGAGATTACTTCTCTTTATTTCATTGACTAATGTAAGAGGAAAGCGTGTGCTCGAAACACTGTGATTTTTCATAAAAATTTCACTAGAAATGAGAGCAAACATAGTTGTGAAATGAACTCACTCGGTTTTGGCTTTGCCGAAGGCGCACAGAAGGCATTGTAGAGGGAAGCCGCTGGTCCAATTACGCCTCGATCGGTGCAGTATGCGTCCCAGCGTGTTGTGGACTGAAATATTTATGTGTTCATCACATTCGAAAATGGTTTATAATTCGTATATAAGAGTGTATGTGACTAACCACTTCCTGGTCCTTGCATCGGTACTTGACCGGCTCAAGATATTGAAGGGGCGGATTTGGCAGAGGAGTGTCGAACTCGATGTAGGGCGCATCCTGAGAAAAATGATTAACGTATCAGAAAGTCATTGTCAAAAATAGTGTTTCTTTTGCTGTAATTATTGGAAACAAAGTGAGAAAAATGATGATTAATACCTGGAGGGCGTAGGAGAGTGCGCACGACCAACGTAGGCAATTCTCTGCAATACATAGAGATGAAGTTTCGCTGGTTACGATGATAGAGCAAAAAAAGATATACTTATTATTTCGTTTCATATTCAAATCTCGTATAATAAAAATACCTCACTAGCTTCCAATTAGCAAAAGGAATTCTCTAGTTACGGTGTTTCGAGGAAAAGGTTTCTTCAAAAAATCAAAATATGTTGTTTCAGATATTTTCTCGTTCAAAATTCTGTTAGTTAAAAACTCACTGGGCACTTTGCATATTGTTCCAATATCCTTCTGATCTTCTCCTCTTGGAACGGTCGTTACATTACGAGTCTGAAATGATCCAATTTAACACTTTTTGATAAAAATGATCTAATTTTCCATGAGCATGTTCTCCCTAGCCTTACTCACTAAACGAATATGTTTTCAGTAGAATTTAGGCTCAATAGCTTTTCTTGAAACAATGTAAGATAATCGATTACCATCAATGAGGTCGTTGCCGAGATGTAGACCACTCGCGCCTTCTTCTCTTTTCTGAACAGAATCGCATTGATTTATCGAGTTGGTTCATTCAGGGAAAATTTAATGATAAATTTAAAAATAATAATACCTATTCAAGTCGCCCATGAAGCCGTTGACATAGAAGTTATGCGACGGAAACTTGAAAGCAGCCCTGAAAATGCACGTTGTTGAATTTAACGCATTTAAATGTTTTCCATGAATTGCGGGATAAGTGGGAAAACAGTTTCATGTAATCAAAGTGCCTACATGAGAGCCTGGATCCCATCGAAGTTGGCCTCGATGTCTAGCTCGGAGATCATGTCTCCGTTTGGGATCGCCTGACAATTACCCAGTCCAGTCGCATACGCACTCGCTGAAAGAAAATATATTAGTACTAACAAGATCAGAAAGAGGAGAACCACTTTTTTGTTTAAAATAAAAATAATAATAAAAATACTCACTGATGGAATAGAGCCATAGGCAGCCTTGGGCACTCTCGAAGAAGTCGTCCGGGCACGGTCTTTCGCAGAATTCTGAAATATTCCACTTTAATCTAGATATCTATCATTCGACTGTTCAATGGCATTCGAATAGGGTGGTACTTTTTGATGCACTTTTTTGATGCACCACAGATGCACTTTTTAATTCTTATTTTTTTCTGAATTGTTAATCATCTTACGTGACTCACCAGGGTTGCTGTCGGTTCGAGGCGTCGTCCATTCGATGGTTGTCGCAGCCAGTGACTGGAAAATATATTGATAAATTTTTACTAATTAAGCATTCTCAGACATCAAAGAGTCACTACAGGGAAATTTAATTAAAGGAGGAGTAACATGAATATTTTGGTGACTAATCTGTCAACGTCACATTGTAGCAATCCATAACCATATTAGAATTCCGGAACTCCCGTGTTTCCACGACATCAATGAGCCGAGTTATCGCGAGTTGCCAGCATTCCCCTGAGTCCAGGAAAAGGCGGGGGTTTTGAACAGCGGATTTTATGGGAAGAGAGTGCGCCTTGATCTACCCATGTCTCGCCCTAGCCTCTTCCCATCGATCGCATTAATCCCTCTCTCAATCGAGGGACGGGAGATGGGAATAGGGATTTTGGCAAAGAGCCAGCAGAAAACTACTGTAATTGCAAGTCCCGGGAGTCCGTTGCGGGAGTCTCTGACATTCATCCCTGTTACTCCTCCTTTAAGGGATGGACAAGTGTGGGTATGGGACATTAAAGAGACAAGTAAAGGCTGCTTCTCACCGATTTCACGGGCTTCGACCTCCAGTCGGTTGTCGACGTATGCATGCCTTCAGAACGAGAACCTGCAATGTTAAAATGTCGAGCACTGAACCCAAAAAAGCATATTCTTCATCAAATCTAAAAAAAAAATGTTCCATGTTTCTTAGTATCTCATGGGTCTTTATCTCATTCTAATTTTTTTGATTTGCTCTCCTCACGCATTAAATAGATCAAATAGTTATAGATAATAGTTCTATCCCAGACATTACAAATCGACCTTTTTTCCAATGAAAGCTTGTCTATCACGAATGGTTAGAAAATCTCACACACCATCGGGATGAGTGGAGAGCAGTGGAGAGGAAGAATAGACATTTGGAGAGCCGGAACTGCAATTAGATACCATTAGATCAAATTCTAGAACCATTCTTCATATACGGCTAATTCGTCATAATGAAACCTGTAAATAAATTTACTCTACGGCTTTATGATTTACATCATTTACGCTGCAGAGTCGGAACAAAAAAGTAATTTTTAAAGATATTACCCAGTGATGAGAGTTGAACTTGGGAGGAGGGACGAGTCAGGAGAGGACGATATTAGCGCCTGAAATTAGATAAATATCATTGTTTGATTCGACATTATCCAGACCCCTTTTCGATTTTGTATATCTCCTTTTCTGTTACACGAGCCCTTAATGATTCTACTCCTAATCGTGATCAAAGATAATATCATCACAATAGCAAAATTATCACAGTGATCCTTCTAAAAAAAAAATACAAAACACATTCCACCCAAATATAATGCAAGGAATCATAAAAAGTTTCAACAGTTTCTGATCAATTCTAGGCCAGTAATCACACAGCTCTTGTGAAGGTGTAACACATCTATCAGCAGTCCACAAAAATTGAAGATTGCTCAGCCATAATTATTCATAGAGAATGATTATGAAACATCGTCAAATACAGTACATCGAAACTTGAGCATAGCTTTGGAACACCTGAGTGATTTACAAGACGATATAAACAATCGTGATCTCTCGATTCAATGCAGCACAGTGGATCCTATCAAGATGCTCTAAGGAGTATCGAACATACATCAAAGAGATGCTCAGCAATAATCATTCCTAGTGAAAGATTTTGGCACATCGATAAGCAGTAGATTGAAATTTCGGCATAGCTTTGGCCTTCCAGCGTTAATCACAAGATGTGATAAGCACGGACAACGCGAGAATTGAATTGATGAGCGGATGAAGAGAATGATAAGAGAACTTTTCAGACGCTTTCATTTCACGATTCAATGCAAGATGGAAATGATTGGATGAGCGGCTTTAGTTACATAAATGATCTAATTGCAATGAACATGAGATATGATTCGCGTGTGAAGGAATAAAAAATGAGGAAAAGGCACATAAATCAATGAAGAAACCGCGAAACGAAGTATCGAACGGCACGACGAAAATTGGTGAAATAAATTACATGATAAGTGGATTTTTTTCGATCAGCGCATCCAACTTTTTTTTCTTTTCTTTCATTCAAAATAGATTTTTCTCTCTACTAGATCGGGTGACGATTTGCAGGTTCCGAGCACTACAAAATTCAAATATGCTTTTGTGAGGTCTGAAGAAAGAAGCGAATCGACATCTGTCTCTGACTAAACTCACAGGTTATTATTTGCAGCCTAGCCCTAAACGCCCGATGAAACACCTGATAGATATGTTTCAATGCAAATGTAATGATAACAAATATTGTGCCTACCGTAATCAGGCTAATCGGGCGACTATCAGAAGAATTTACCCATGGAGTACTGTTTCTAAAACCACGATTGAACCTGTTGAACCACGAATCAATCAAGAAATGTAAAATGACAAAGGTTCAGAATGTGGTTCCAGTCAATGAATCCATCCGATTCGACGAATAGACGATGCCTGTTTCCTCGACTTTGAATGTTTTCCTGATTTCTGTAGTCACTCTTCGAGAGATGATTCTTCCACATAACAAGACCATTCGAAGGGATCGTTCGAGGAGGGGATGTCGCCTAGAAACATGTCACGAGACCAGGGTCGACGGTCTTCTTTCGATGAGAAAAGTTGTTTCTATGATGATTGATGACCGTCTTCCATCGAACTGAGCCAATAATATTATCAGTTCGACTATATGAAGATAACTCAAGTACCGTAGTCATTCTATCCTAGGACTAAGCGGACACCAAAACTGTACCCGAAGCCATTCCCTTTGAAACCAATGCAAGGAAGCTAAAAGAATTTAACAAGCTCGGATCAGAACAGCCAAATGAGAACCAACTGGTGGTCAAGACAAAGGATATCATTCGATTGTAAGTTTTTTTTTCGGAAAGTTCATTATCAACCCGACTGGATGAGTGCCATACATTTTTTTTAGAGCCGCGGTACTTTCTCACGGTTTTCATCACAAACGGAATAAATAAACGTTGGTTCTCATCCAGTCAGTTGTCCGCCGACTATGCAAAAGAGGTCAACGGTGGTTCCCAATCAATTTCGTTCCATGAAGAGCGACAACTCTTTTCTTCTATTGCGAATGATCAGATGCTTCTCTAGATGACCGCAGTGGAGGTTGTTTACTTCCTAGTTGATGATTCTTCCCCGTACAGAAGTAAGTCAAATCAAGTGAATAAATGACAAAAATGCAATAAGCAAAGCTTTTACTGAATACTGTAGCCGCAAAATTTCATGATTGATTCCACGTCGTTTTTCTTCTTTGCCGCATCACAAGGCTATCGAAGAGATCCGTCGAAGGCAAGTTTTCACAAATCATTGTACACTGGGCTGGTTCAATGACTAGTTCGATGATGACACCATAACCTACATAAAATAGTAGATGATGAATGAAGATACTGTAAGAACGGATCCGATACTATTATTTGCTCGTCTATCGACCGGTAGCCCATGTACCCAAGTAGTCTAACTCAGTGCCATTCTGACAATATTACCTGAACAAACACGTATCCGATGCAGTATCCTCTGTTTAATAAATAACTAAGAAGTGATGTCAAAGGACAATGGTTTCATCCCATGAAATCAATTCATTCCCTGATATGACGCCACTTTTTATATCAGCTGTAGTTGCCTGATTAGTCGCCTGGATTACTGTAGGAGCTCGACCAAGTGCTCTTCTGAGGAGTGTTCTCACCTTAATTGAGATGGAAAACTGCGCTGGGTCGACTGGATCGACACTAAATCCAAGTACCGTAGTCATTGTAGCTAATCTATCAAGTACGCTAGGGAAGGTCTTCTGGATTACTGTAGTCTAAGGATGACTCATCTCTGCCACAAGACCATTCGAAGAGATCAACCGAATGTGGGGGTTGTTGCATAGCAACATGCATAGCGTACACAAGACCATTTGAGGGGGATAATGGCCTTCCTCCGATGAAGAGACTTGGTTCGACGGTCGAGATAGATCTGGTACGAACAGAAGACTGAAGTACGGTAGGCATTCAAACTTCCGCTATTACCAACGCTATACTACACTGGATTTCTGGAGTTTCTTTCATATTTTTCGATCAATTCAAGTCGACCATCGTCATCAACATTTAACTATTCAATGAGATCCGGAAAATGGTGAATCACAGCGATTTTTCCTTGTTTCTCTTCAAGAAACTTTCCTTCGATCAAATTTGATATTCTAATCGGAATCCACGAAAAGTTGAAGAAGGGAATAGACCTTGAAACAACTACATTCTGCTAAATCGTTTCAAATATGTTCCATAGTGGACGAGTAGAGAAGTAGCACGCGTCGGAAGTAGATGAGATGTAGAGGTTATGTTGATGATGTTGATGACTTTCTTCGCATTGATCTTATGGGAGCTAAAAAGCGCATTCGTTTCCGAGTGTTTGTATTCGCATGGTACTAGACTATTTCTCAGAATTTATGGGAATCTGTTTGCCAGAATCGTCTATCTACTAGTACTACTTTATCTATCTCTCTTTTGTAATCTTTTGGATCTTTTGTAATCTTTCGGAATTTCGCGATTTGGGCTAGTGATACGCAAAGTTGGCGCTGATCGAAAATTTTCCACTGATCGGGGAGTAAAGAATAACAAATGCAGCGCGAATAGAGAATAGAGAGAAGATGCAATCGAAGAGAAGGAGGATATACGCGAATTGGCGACGAATAATTGAAGAAACGAGAGATTTCGTACCTCTTCCAAGCAGGAGAAGTCGTCTTCGCCCGCAAGTGGCGTCGAACCGATCTGAAATCGAGTGAAAAGCTGTCATAATTTAATAAATTATGTTAGTTATTCTATAATATGCGAATTGGATTATTTCACGAAAATTTGACTTGAAAACTATAACTTGAAACTTGACACTCTCTGATACCTCCAACGGTACCGCCCCACGGGCCATAAGAAGAAGGAGGAGAAGGCGCATCGTAGACTAACTACGAGGAATTGGATGAAGACTGAAGGAGAAGGGCCTCTTCTCCCCACTCTTCTTTAAGACTCCGCCCGTCCTCTCGACGTGTACGTCTTCCCATTGGATGAAACGTCCTGACTCCGCCTTTCCTTACTGTAAGCGGATTCTGATTGGATGGCTAACGGAAGTGGGGCCTTCTCATTGGATGTTTCTTATGCAGAGAGGTTGCTGACTGCCTAGACTCCTCCTCAAGCCTCACTCTACACCTATCTCATTCTTCCCAAACTACTGCTCTCTATTCATATCAGTCTCGACATTCTTCCAATATTAGCTACCAATGAATATGCGTTATCAAATTTCAAACTTTATGTTACTGCATCATATCATGCCAGTTGGTTAACTATATTTCGCTTCGGAAATTTGGGCTAGTGTGACGCGAAAGTTTGCTGCCAAGTAAGTCACGCTTATATTTGTCATAAAAGTTTAATATTGCCTCACTAATTTTTCGTTTGGATTTTGATGAAATTGTTTATTGAAGTTGTTTCCCAATGAAAAAGAGCGGTTTCTGTTGCTCCTGAAATTTTGATTGTAGTTATACGAATTTATATTATTATACTTGAATTTGGAAACTATTTCTTGAGGTTATTTCGGTGAAATCATTACCGTACAGATCCTGATCTATTAAACATCCCCTTTTGCTATTATCTTGAGGATGAAAGTTCGTCCGGAGCCTAAATTAAGAATATAATAAGAATTTCCATAATGCCATCATCAGAGAATAAAGTGGACATGCAAACTATGTAGCTATTTCAATTTTTCTTTCGATTAAATTTTGTAATCTCACTTTCGTCCAAATAGTTAATTCAAGGTAGATTCCGCGTTTGGATCGTAGGTAGTACTGAAATACTTTTAAGTTTAATTTCAAAGAGAAAATTGCGCTCGCTTGATGTACAAGAATGAAGAATTGATGGACACCCATTTGAGTTACTTTTCGTGGGTTTTGAGGGTCCGAAGAATTCACTTTCTTTAAGTTATAGTGTGAGTAGAGAAAATATATGTCCATTACACAAAGTTAATTTGGGTTGCTCTTTTTTCCTCAAATATCGAATAGAAAGTTCGTGAAGGAGTTTTGAAAAAGGACTTTGAAGATGACATGATTTTTTTCCAGGGCCCAGTATTGGTTTGAGTATCTTCTTAAATCCTTTTCGATATTCAATCTGAACAGAGATACTTCCCCGGTTTATGCAAACTGATTGTTGAGTGATTTCGAAAGAGATATTGAAACTTAAAATCGAAGGTAATCAGTTTTTGTTTCGAAGGTAACATTACCCAACATGAAGAAAGGAGAATTTTGGCTCCGGCATTTTGACGATTCAAAGTAGTTCAACAAGAAGTTTAAAAAGCTGAAAATTTAACTTTTAATCTACTGTATCGTGCGTTTAAAATGCACATCAAACTCAATGTGATTGTCTGGGAGAGAGAGGGAGGGAAGAGGTAGGGCGGAGGAGAGCAGGTAGATCACTAGCCTAATCCCGGCTTTTCCTAACTCCGCCCATCAAACGCTAGCTACCAAGTTTATATCAAATTTCGCTCTACTTTAAGTCAAAAATGCCCAGGGACCGTCCGGGACGGTCAGCGTTCACTGAGGAAAGGGTCAGGACTGTAGATCAAACCGTTGATATGTTTACTAGAGGAAACATCGATTATCGACCAAAAACTAATAGAGAACAATTCAAAAGCGAAAGATTTGCGAAATTCGAAGAAAAACAATATGCACTGGGTGCTAAGAAGTCTTTCTACCATACCTACTCAGTAGAAGCAAATACAGAGAACGCTCCCTCGCTAGACATGGCCCCGGTTATATTCTTTTAAAAAGAATCCCAAGAACAGCGGATATGCAAAAATGAGTAACGAGGGGGGGGGGGTAACGAAGCGCCCGCTTTCCTCATTACACACTCTAAAATGGTGACCTGAGCGGTTTGAATGTGTTATTGGGTAGCCACGACCCACCAGCCTACATCAATATATCACGCCTCTCACCTAAAAATCGACTCAAGTGCGTTGAACTTTTTCAGCGAGTCAAATTTCGAAGTTGAGATTTCGACTGATTTGGGGTCTACCAGGCACCTCTAGCCACCCTGACAACGGAATAGTGCCAGAGATTATTCCCGACCGAGCTGCAGCATCGGTCGGGTGCAGCCAGTCATCTTTGAAGCCCCATTTCTACAGTTCAACTTATTTTCCGAGTTGACTTTTCTGAAAGAGCTAGGGCTATTTTGCGATGCTCTATCGACCTACAACCGGTTGCTTATCGATATCATCACTGATAACACTGCTAGACGCGATGAGCTTTATGAGAAAACCGCTCGAAAAACCTAAATTTTTTTCGTTCTCGATTGTAGAGCTCGTCACGATGATTCGAATGATAGGTCCCTATCGAGGGGATCGAGTATGATTTCATGCCCAAAAACTGTTCTTCCAACTTTTGAACTTTATTTTCAACAGTGATTTCCTGTATCATTTCATACTTTCGACCGCAATTACCCGGCGTCAACAGTCAATTTATCATATGTTTCATTTAATCTTTATGCCTTTGATCTAGGACGTAGAAGAGGTATTTGAGAACGAAGTGAACCATAACGAGAAATATAAAGCTGTCGCCGATTCATTGCGCGCGAGAGAGCGAAATGAAGCTGCGAAAGACTGTTGAAAATATAGTTCAAAAGTTGGAGGAACAGTTTTTGGGCATGAAATCATACTCGATCCCCTCGATAGGGACCTATCATTCGAATCATCGTGACGAGCTCTACAATCGAGAACGAAAAAAATTTAGGTTTTTCGAGCGGTTTTCTCAATAAAGCTCATCGCGTCTAGCAGTGTTATCAGTGATGCTATCGATAAGCAACCGGTGTAGGTCGATAGAGCATCGCAAAATAGCCCTAGCTCTTTCAGAAAAGTCAACTCGGAAAATAAGTTGAACTGTAGAAATGGGGCTTCAAAGATGACTGGCTGCACCCGACCGATGCTGTAGCTCGGTCGGGAATAATCTCTGGCACTATTCCGTTGACAGGGTGTCTAGAGGGGTAGACCCCAAATCAGTCGAAATCTCAACTTCAAAATTTGACTTGCTGACAGATTTATGTCGTATCTTAGGTGACAGGCGTGATATTCGTGGGATTCGTCCACTAAGAATCACTGGAAAGAGAGAATGGGGTAGTCGTATAGTGAATATAGTTGATTCACGCTCACTTCTTCTTCGCTAAGTATTCCATGCCTGTTGCCTCGATACGTTGTCCCCATTCCCCCTCCATTTACCCCCCCCCCCCCCTGCCCCTCTCGTATTTCGAAGTGTATTCATTTTGCGTTTTGGATGCGCTTACGAATGACCTATACATGTTTTTTTTCAGATCCCCCAGCATGATGCTGTGGGCGATCTACATCATTCTTCTCTACGCGACATCCATAGAAGGATCTGACTGTCAAGGAGGAAATGTAACTATATGAGGAAATCCGAACTTTGTGAGTTTGTTTTTCCCCTCTCCTTTACTCTGGGGAAAAAGTAGGTAGGGGCCACAAAGTGGATAGCTGATTTTATGCACTGGGATCTAATTAGTGTTCAAATAATCCCTCATGGACCCAACAACATCATGTTTTTTTGCCGTTTGTCGATATCGTGTCTCTGAGCTGCGCTAGAGCCCGAGAAGTACGCGCGTAACGCACTGGGGAAGAGGAGGGAAAGACGAGACGAGAGGGAAGGGGGCGGAGTCTCATTTGCGTGTGTCTCTCTCCCTCCCCCCGCCCTCTCGCGCGCCTCTCCCCGCATTCCAAGCACACCTTAGCGGCGCATGGTAAAAATCTGAAAAAATTCTAAAAATCCTAAAATATTCTAATTAGTCAATAAATTGCTGTAGGTTTGGGGTACATACTCAAGAATAGGTCAAATTGCTACTCTCGCGACCTTCTTTATCGATTTTGACCTACTCGCTGAAAACCTTTTCAAGACCTACAAGATTTTTCTGAAAGGGGGTGCTAGTGGCTATCCAACGCGCTATCGGACGACCTATTTCGTTTAGAATGAACTTTGTGCTGCTCCGTCTCGTTTTTATTGGAGGAGCATGTCACACAAAAGTGGGCGGGGCTTGTGGCCCCTAAAAGTAGGATGAGATTTCATCCCTGCGTTGAGAAAAATTTAAAAAAAAAGAAAAAAAAAACACCCAGACATTTCTCAATCCTTTAAATCTTATATTTTGAACGCACAAGTTGAATACCACTTAATGGTTTTTGTTAATGGAAAATAGTACCTGGGATGACATTGAATCGACTTAGAATACATTTCCAGTAATGTTTAGCCAACTAGGAGACTGACAAGTCGTAATAGTCGTTGGCTGACTCAACTAATTGAGAAGTGAACTGTCCTGGAATGGATTAATTGATAGTTACCAAACCCAATTTGAGATCTGGCTTTGATGATGTACATGGTTGCGGTTCAAATAATTATGCAGTCCAAATGAAAAGAAATTAAAATTATAAAAATATGTAACACTACAAACATTTAGTATTCATTACATGCTTGCACATACTCATACTTTTCTCACCTTCATTCAAACATGAACAGTATCTAGAAGGGTTCCCCTATTCTCTTTTCAATGAAATGAGTAGGGGAGATAGATAGCATCGAGACTTGAACGAAAATCTCTTTCGATCTCCACCTCTCTTCCACTCTCAAGGATAGAGCTGTACGCATGAGAGAGAACTTATTTACTCGCAAATGTTCGCTCTGAATTTTAAACTGCTGCATATTAATGAGTGTTTAACGGGTCTTATTAAAAGCTATTATTACAAATATTTGTAATGTCAATGAAACGGAAAGGCAAATATGTTAAATTGTTTTATCTGACGATTTCGGATGGGCGATGTTTGATTCCCAATATCATTCGTTATGTTATTTATGTATTGATATAACTATATTACAGGTAGCTACAGAGCCATTCTCTGCTATTGAGCATGGAGCTGTAAGCGGATTTATCAGAGAGGAGCGATTGGAGACCGAATTGGATTGTAAACTGCTGTGTCGATGGGATGATTCGTGTAATACTTACCGGTACGCATCTTATCACTAATTCATCAAACGTATTAAATTACCTAAATTTAATGAATTCATGTGTTTGCAGCTATGATAACAATACTGGAAGATGCAAGATATACGAATCTTACGATTTTGCTGAAGGGAGACTGATCTTCGGCAGGAAGATCAGGCCGAGAGTTCGCTCTGGATTGAAGCTTAGACTCGCAGGTAAGATGAGTGCTCTTTTCATAAACTTCTCACTAAATAGGCTGAAATAGAAAAGCAAATCGATTTGCTCGAGAAGGGGTCGGGCATGAAAAACAAGAGGAAGTGTGAGTATGATATCTACATTGCATTTCAGAACGTGTAACGACTAAAACCACTGGTACTGGCACAACTGATGCACACGAACTGGCGAATAATATCAAGAGACTATTTGAGCAGGGTGGGGATATTTTTTTTCATTTTCCATTGTTTTTTTGATAGGATTCGAGAATGAGAAAGCCAAGAACGAGATTGATTCATAATGAATACAATTTCAGTTGGCGATCCGAGAGGCGTGTTTGTCGTCTGCGATGAGGATGAAAACAAAGGAGGTAAGTATAATTTATTTAGTATTGAAAACAACAACTATTCTCTCTTGCCTTCCTCATTCAATCGTATTTATTGCAGATTCAAGCCCGCATCCAGAGCTTCCCTACTCTCTCCCCTACTCAACTCAATCAACAGGTAAATCCAGCTTGTATGTATATAAATATCAGTTTGAAAACAATTATAAAAAATATTAATAATTTGACTTTGCTCACATCGAAGCTAAGAATCTTTTAACTTATGGGCAGGTCAAACAATGTTTTTGATGATATAAGACGGTGTGAATACGCCATTTCGGTTTCAAGAAGTACTTCTTGGATGTAACAGTTGAAGAATCTTCAAATATAGCATGAAAAAAAATTTTTTCCTTTTTTTACGCGGCTTAGAGCTGAAGATTCTTCAACTGTTACATCCATGAAGTACTTCATGAAACCGAAAAGGCGCATTCACACCGTCTTATATTCTTCTTCTTATTTACAGTGTGAAACTGTTTCGAATTCATTGTATTCCATTTATTCCTCCCCTTTCCCGTCAGGTTCAAGTGATTCGTTCCATCCCTCCTCTTCCCCTTCTTCATTGGCTACTGATTATGGAAAGCAATCGAGTGTTCCATCCAAGAGTCTCCCTCCTTCGGGTAAGACTAGACGATAATGAATGAGTTAGTTCGATAATCTTGAAGAAGATACTCGTCTTTCGACGCTTCAATCTGGAAATTGGGTTTCATCGGGAATTGGATTCTCTGGAGACTTTGAGCTATTGACTCAATATTGTAAATATTCAAGGATTAATTGCAGCTTCTACCAGTGTTTCTTCAAGTGAAAGCCCTGCCGATACGAAGACTTCGCCGTATACAACAATTGGAGGAGGAAAACCGTCTGGAGAAGAGTTGACGGTAACGGGAGAGGAGTCGAATGTTCGAGTGACGACCTCTTCATTCGAAGAGAAGACTCAAGGTAAAATGACACCATCCAAATACAATGATACTTACAGTAGTCATTAGTAGACTGTCAGTAGATTCGATTCATAGTAATAGATAAGGAAATCTAATTATAGGAGGACAATCTGTGACCGCCACCCCCGGAATCATCTCAACGACAGGTAATTTTTCATTTCCCTATTCCGGAGTTGGATAGTCGAATGAGAGAAAAAAGATAATATTATAATATTCAGTTGGCATGACTATCGAACCAACGACGGGAGTTTCATCGACGATTGAGAAGATTAAGGGTGGAGATTCTGTGACGAAGACTACAGCGCAGGTTCAGAAGACGTCAATAAGTGGTCAGTATCATACTAGGGGCTGAGTGTGAATAAGCCATCTATCGTTATATAAGTTTTGCGGGAATTCAAATTTCAGATCAGATATTCGCATGTTTTTTATCAGGACCATTATCAAAGATAATTTTTTTCGCGGTTTCTAACATCGCTGAAGATAATGAATTCCAGGAATGGACGAGACCGATAAGGGAGCACTGAGTACCGAAAATACTCTTCAAACGACAAAAGAGAAAGACTACTATTAAGGATTCGATTGGAGTTGACCAGGTACGAATTGACCATTGACTCTTTCTGATCTAATTGAGATATGTGGATGGAATAGAGGCTGGAACTTCAATACCTCTCATTCAGGATACCACATCAATAGGAGAAAGAACAATCTCTCCCTCGGTTCATTCCTCATCAATCACTGGTTCTACCGGAACGTCAAGGGTCACTACCGTATCTCCTTCTGGTAAGACTAGTCAAATTAGCCATTTCGATACATGTTATCTTGAAGAATCCACTAGACTTCCCTCAACGACCATGCTTTCATCTTCAGTTAAACCGAGCAGCAGTGAGTTATCCCAAGAATCCAAGTATTCACACGGAATAATTGCAGCTTCTACAATTTCGACAAGCACAGTATCGACATCTATTCTGGGAAGTACCACAAAAACTGAAACGGTGTCTGGACCTCAATCTACGATGAGTTCCACCTTGGGAGACGATAAGAAAGGTAAACTTGATCCATGCAAAAAGAGAACTTTGGAAATTTCAGGAACGCTCGAGACGACGCCCTCATTCGATGCAGCAAACTGTACTGTGTTCATCAATGGATCGATATATTATATGATGGACGGATACCAAATGGTGAGACACTCTTTATCCGCGGATTAATATTCATTTCCATCAGGAGCTGGTGAACTACACTCAGAAAAAGAATGACTACAGTGATGCAGTGGTGAGCACAACTGAAATCTCATCGTTAATTGTGTGTTATCAGGAGCCGATGATGGTCGCAGGAAAAGATTCAGAGGCCAACGTGACTTTCTCTTACTATCTAATGAATGAGTGCCGACTCGTCTTGCAGAAGGGAGATAATTGTGAGTCAGGAAGGGAAGGGAAAGTGTAATGGGATCATTCAGCTATGGAGGAGTTCAATTCAATTACGAGGAGGTCAATATCAGTCTTACCCATGCAGCGTCGATGAGCTGCACTGGTAAGACTCAATCCTAGTTATTAAAAGATCATTAACTCATTTAGGTGACCCTATCTTGT
>CM026579.1:9527637-9580532 GCA_000180635.4 Pristionchus pacificus | reverse complement strand
ACAATCCTCGAGGCCATTCTTGACACGTCTTTAATAGAATGATATATGTAACTGCTGGAGTATGATAGTAAACAAGATTGTTCGACAAGAAGAGAACGTCTAGGACTCGTTCTAGCATGCATGAAATGGACTATTTTAAAAACACCCTGATCGCATCGGCAACCGTGATGGTGAGCTTGACACGAGCTCCCAAATACTCCTTAGTCCACTCACAGAATTTTCCATTC
Source organism: Pristionchus pacificus (assembly GCA_000180635.4). NCBI lineage: Eukaryota > Metazoa > Nematoda > Chromadorea > Rhabditida > Neodiplogasteridae > Pristionchus > Pristionchus pacificus. Next base: position 9,580,305 of record CM026579.1, on the reverse strand, counting down.
TCTTTCCTCGTTCGGGGATATAGTCCTGCAATGAAATGGTGCATGAGGCAATCCAGCTCAATCTAATAATCATTCAAGATCATGCAATACTCAAACGAGTTTTCTGGGATAGAGGTTTGTAAGCAAAGATATAGTCGTCCATACCTTTTCGCAGGGATCGTATTCGTAGTTCTTCAATGGTGACGGTCCTTTCATGGGAAGATGCGGATGGAATTGACGGGGGAGCCCTGCAATAGAGAATTGTTTGAATTTACTCATCTCTTTTTCTTCTGGATCTAAAGGTTCACTCATATTAAAACAAAATATAATCGCTCACCAACTCCTGGAACTTCTTGATCCTGTCCTTGATCTTGTCAAGTTCCTCCTTGCTTTTCGCCTCTTCAAGTTCCAATCTCTCCTGTTGGTTCTTCTTGTACAGGGCTTTGCTTCGTTTTGGCAAAGTGCTCGGAATCTGAAATCAACTCATCACTAGACCTCGAAGACCTCGTTGTAAATAGAGAATATCACACTAGAAAAGAAAGTAAGAAACCGACGTGGTGAGGTAGCTGTACTTGTTGAACTCCTCCTTCAGTGGACGGAATGTCATCATTCGCCATTTCAGTTGCCATGCGAGGAAGGGCTGAAATGGATATGAATCCACAACGATTCGAAGATACCATTCTGAGGTCACTTGCTTCCCACTTCTAACAGTGGAACGAGAAACTTCTAACGTCAAATAAAGAGTGTTTCTAACATAAAAATAATACTGATCACAACGAAGACTCTGATGAATTTTGCGATGAAGTTGGCTACAAGAAGAACGAGATTGATACTGAAATGGATAAGATCAATGACATAATTGGAACATGAAAGAAATGATCAAACGTGATTGAAGGTGACAACCAAAATCTGATTATGAGAATGCGATAAATAAATACTTACTACTGAGGATCTTGTGTCGAATGCCCAAGATGGAGATCATTGAGATACTGTAGAGGCATTGCAGTGGAGCTCCGATCATGCACGGTATTAGGTTTCGCCAAACCTGAAATACAACGATTTAGTGAGCCTTTTAAGGGTCCAATCACACTACAGAATGAGGGATGTACAGCCAATATCAACATACTTTATCCTCGATCTCCTGGGCCTTGGGATCCTTCGACGTCTCATACTTATTATCTCTTCTCATCGTTTCCAGTTTCTTTCTGCAATTTGTGAGCTTGAGCACCGCTTATAGGGTAGATATTGAGAAAAGAGAAGATAAGAAACTGACCTATTTCCATCGAGATAGATGTCCATCGATTTGAAGAATGAGTAAATAGCGCAGATGCAGTACGCAATGGCGGTCCATCCCAGCATTCCAAGCGATCCCACGTCGGCAATTCCTGAAGTTATCAGGATCAAACAACGTTTTTTTTATAATATTTAGACTTTTTCCACATAACACATCTATAGTCTAGGCTGTTAGCACTAGCTGCATTTTTTTTCGAGTTCACATTTCAACACAAACAACTATTCCGGCAAAATAGTGGACTTAGTAATCACATGAAAAACAACTCACCGAGGGATGTGTAGGCCTTCTGGTGTGTATTCCAGTTGAAGTACCAAATTGCCATGGAGAACGCAGATCCGAGAATGATTGTCAAGCAGTATGTCCACTGAAATGGATATACTTGCTCACCCATTCTCGTAACGACCTATTCTACAATCGTACTCTTGATACGAATAACAGGAAACTCTTGATACGAATAACAAAAATGATTCACAGTTTTTTTTTGAAAAATAAAGACGATAATGCAAACGGTGCTTGATTTGAAACTACGAAAAAGTGAATAATAAAGATCGCTCACCCCATAGTCCCAGCGATTCTTGTCCTTTCCGCTCGATTTCCACAGGTTGTCCGATCTTCCGGCCCGCACTGCATCGATGTGCATTACTTCGAGAGCGTACAGAATGTGCACTGAAAATGTGGATGAACACACAATAATGAACAAGACCCATGCCAAACGCACAATAAACGAAGTATAAACACACCGAGGATCTGCGGCAAGTGAAACATTATGCTCATTGCGCGGCGCTCAGCGATGTCTGCAAGAACGATTAATTATTTAATGTTCATGATAAATTACTATCTTGATGCTATCGTACATCGCTCCCATTACCGAGCAAACGGCCTTTTCTACCTTTTTGGCCTTTTTTCCATTTAAGCGAATTCACGCTTAATATTCTTGTTTTTTGTTTCATATTTTTTATCCACCCCCATAACTGGACGAATACAAAAATTGGCCGGTGAAATATTATTTTAAATATGTGAAAAATGAGAGCCGTTGCCTCTATTTTCAATTAAAATACGGCTCTACCGTAATCTCCACGTCATCACAAATTTTCCGTACATTTTCTGTATTACGGCTGTAATTTTCACCCATTTAAAATAATATTTCACCGGCCAATTTTTGTATTCGTCCAGTTATGGGGGTGGATAAAAAATATGAAACAAAAAAACAAGAATATTAAGCGTGAATTCGCTTCAAGGGAAAAAAGGCCAAAAAGGTAGAAAAGGCCGTTTGTTCGGTAATGGAGCGATGTACGATATGTACACAAAAAACCGATTTCGATTGATTTTGTTTGTTATTTACGACAGTTCTTCTACAAGGCAGCTTCCAAACTGTATGATGACCTATGGAGTCAAGTAAGATACACTTTTTCGATATTACTTGTGTCGCGAATCTTTTTTTCTTTCTTCCTTTCCTACGTTTCTCAATCGATAGCCAGAGGAACGGTTAAGTGCAATCCAACTGCCATCGAACGAGTCGTAATCTGTTCTGTATATAATGCGCCATTTCCCAATAGTCCTTGGGATCGTAACCGCACGCTCGAATAAACTATTGTATCCCTCTGAGTGAATCCTACATCGGCACTTACAACTTGAGTTTTTAGAGATTCATTGTTAAACTCAAATGAAAAAATATCTCACCTAGCTTCATGGCCTGTGGCGCACCACCGAATGCGTAGAAGATTCCTGAGCACGAGACGAATTGACTTCGGTAGAACTGAATGGAGTCCTGGATGGTCTGAAATGAAGTTAATTAGGCATGGATCGAAGATTTTTTTACTATCTATTTGTATTTGCAAGGGTAGTTACATTACACCAACAACTGAAAAAGTATACTGACCTCTCCTCGGTCCGGCGTCAGTACTTGCATGATCATCTTCACGATGAATTCGAACGTTGGGCCAGCAATCATCGTAGCCGCATCGAGGAACTTCATTTCCTGCAAGATAAAATGAAGTGTCGACGTGCATTCTGTTCTCGTAAAGCTATCTGAGAGCCTATCACATAATTTTAGTTATATGTTATAACTGTCAAAGAATGCACTTCCAAAACACTGTCAAACATGCATTGGCATATAAGATTTAAGTATACTTACCGTAGATCGATTGAGCGCCCTCCTCTCCACTTCACAGCGGTCTGTATCGCACACGCAAACGGCATGGTCGACCTACAAATTGGAAACTTCAGAATATATGAATGGTGCCACATTATCTAAACTATAGTCAATAGTCCACTTAGGTCGTGATGCGAAAAGAAGGGAATAATAAAAAAACACAAGCAAATATTCTCACTCTCTCCTCGCAATGGCTCTCAAATGGGCAGGTGCTGTTGGGGCAGAACTTGGGAAACCGCCAGCAGGTTTGCATCTGAAATGGACACATTTGCACATATCTAGAAGTAAACGTCAAGTTGATATTTTTTCAATGTCGATTCAAAATCATTCATGTATGATGTAATTCAAAATTATGCCGCAAAATTCCGTTCTTCCGAAGGGCAAAATAAACTAAATCGTGTCACTCACCGACCATCCCTCCTTACAGTAGCATGTGGCCGCACCTCCGTTGATTCCATCCACACATCGATCCGTGCCCATACCGAAGCATTGGCCGCATTTGAGGTCAGATATGAGTTCCTCACGGAGGAAATCCGATGGAGGGACTGTAAATATCTCATTGAAGGCGACATCATCTTCGTTAGATCATGGATCAGTGAGATTACTTCTCTTTATTTCATTGACTAATGTAAGAGGAAAGCGTGTGCTCGAAACACTGTGATTTTTCATAAAAATTTCACTAGAAATGAGAGCAAACATAGTTGTGAAATGAACTCACTCGGTTTTGGCTTTGCCGAAGGCGCACAGAAGGCATTGTAGAGGGAAGCCGCTGGTCCAATTACGCCTCGATCGGTGCAGTATGCGTCCCAGCGTGTTGTGGACTGAAATATTTATGTGTTCATCACATTCGAAAATGGTTTATAATTCGTATATAAGAGTGTATGTGACTAACCACTTCCTGGTCCTTGCATCGGTACTTGACCGGCTCAAGATATTGAAGGGGCGGATTTGGCAGAGGAGTGTCGAACTCGATGTAGGGCGCATCCTGAGAAAAATGATTAACGTATCAGAAAGTCATTGTCAAAAATAGTGTTTCTTTTGCTGTAATTATTGGAAACAAAGTGAGAAAAATGATGATTAATACCTGGAGGGCGTAGGAGAGTGCGCACGACCAACGTAGGCAATTCTCTGCAATACATAGAGATGAAGTTTCGCTGGTTACGATGATAGAGCAAAAAAAGATATACTTATTATTTCGTTTCATATTCAAATCTCGTATAATAAAAATACCTCACTAGCTTCCAATTAGCAAAAGGAATTCTCTAGTTACGGTGTTTCGAGGAAAAGGTTTCTTCAAAAAATCAAAATATGTTGTTTCAGATATTTTCTCGTTCAAAATTCTGTTAGTTAAAAACTCACTGGGCACTTTGCATATTGTTCCAATATCCTTCTGATCTTCTCCTCTTGGAACGGTCGTTACATTACGAGTCTGAAATGATCCAATTTAACACTTTTTGATAAAAATGATCTAATTTTCCATGAGCATGTTCTCCCTAGCCTTACTCACTAAACGAATATGTTTTCAGTAGAATTTAGGCTCAATAGCTTTTCTTGAAACAATGTAAGATAATCGATTACCATCAATGAGGTCGTTGCCGAGATGTAGACCACTCGCGCCTTCTTCTCTTTTCTGAACAGAATCGCATTGATTTATCGAGTTGGTTCATTCAGGGAAAATTTAATGATAAATTTAAAAATAATAATACCTATTCAAGTCGCCCATGAAGCCGTTGACATAGAAGTTATGCGACGGAAACTTGAAAGCAGCCCTGAAAATGCACGTTGTTGAATTTAACGCATTTAAATGTTTTCCATGAATTGCGGGATAAGTGGGAAAACAGTTTCATGTAATCAAAGTGCCTACATGAGAGCCTGGATCCCATCGAAGTTGGCCTCGATGTCTAGCTCGGAGATCATGTCTCCGTTTGGGATCGCCTGACAATTACCCAGTCCAGTCGCATACGCACTCGCTGAAAGAAAATATATTAGTACTAACAAGATCAGAAAGAGGAGAACCACTTTTTTGTTTAAAATAAAAATAATAATAAAAATACTCACTGATGGAATAGAGCCATAGGCAGCCTTGGGCACTCTCGAAGAAGTCGTCCGGGCACGGTCTTTCGCAGAATTCTGAAATATTCCACTTTAATCTAGATATCTATCATTCGACTGTTCAATGGCATTCGAATAGGGTGGTACTTTTTGATGCACTTTTTTGATGCACCACAGATGCACTTTTTAATTCTTATTTTTTTCTGAATTGTTAATCATCTTACGTGACTCACCAGGGTTGCTGTCGGTTCGAGGCGTCGTCCATTCGATGGTTGTCGCAGCCAGTGACTGGAAAATATATTGATAAATTTTTACTAATTAAGCATTCTCAGACATCAAAGAGTCACTACAGGGAAATTTAATTAAAGGAGGAGTAACATGAATATTTTGGTGACTAATCTGTCAACGTCACATTGTAGCAATCCATAACCATATTAGAATTCCGGAACTCCCGTGTTTCCACGACATCAATGAGCCGAGTTATCGCGAGTTGCCAGCATTCCCCTGAGTCCAGGAAAAGGCGGGGGTTTTGAACAGCGGATTTTATGGGAAGAGAGTGCGCCTTGATCTACCCATGTCTCGCCCTAGCCTCTTCCCATCGATCGCATTAATCCCTCTCTCAATCGAGGGACGGGAGATGGGAATAGGGATTTTGGCAAAGAGCCAGCAGAAAACTACTGTAATTGCAAGTCCCGGGAGTCCGTTGCGGGAGTCTCTGACATTCATCCCTGTTACTCCTCCTTTAAGGGATGGACAAGTGTGGGTATGGGACATTAAAGAGACAAGTAAAGGCTGCTTCTCACCGATTTCACGGGCTTCGACCTCCAGTCGGTTGTCGACGTATGCATGCCTTCAGAACGAGAACCTGCAATGTTAAAATGTCGAGCACTGAACCCAAAAAAGCATATTCTTCATCAAATCTTTAAAAAAAATGTTCCATGTTTCTTAGTATCTCATGGGTCTTTATCTCATTCTAATTTTTTTGATTTGCTCTCCTCACGCATTAAATAGATCAAATAGTTATAGATAATAGTTCTATCCCAGACATTACAAATCGACCTTTTTTCCAATGAAAGCTTGTCTATCACGAATGGTTAGAAAATCTCACACACCATCGGGATGAGTGGAGAGCAGTGGAGAGGAAGAATAGACATTTGGAGAGCCGGAACTGCAATTAGATACCATTAGATCAAATTCTAGAACCATTCTTCATATACGGCTAATTCGTCATAATGAAACCTGTAAATAAATTTACTCTACGGCTTTATGATTTACATCATTTACGCTGCAGAGTCGGAACAAAAAAGTAATTTTTAAAGATATTACCCAGTGATGAGAGTTGAACTTGGGAGGAGGGACGAGTCAGGAGAGGACGATATTAGCGCCTGAAATTAGATAAATATCATTGTTTGATTCGACATTATCCAGACCCCTTTTCGATTTTGTATATCTCCTTTTCTGTTACACGAGCCCTTAATGATTCTACTCCTAATCGTGATCAAAGATAATATCATCACAATAGCAAAATTATCACAGTGATCCTTCTAAAAAAAAAAATACAAAACACATTCCACCCAAATATAATGCAAGGAATCATAAAAAGTTTCAACAGTTTCTGATCAATTCTAGGCCAGTAATCACACAGCTCTTGTGAAGGTGTAACACATCTATCAGCAGTCCACAAAAATTGAAGATTGCTCAGCCATAATTATTCATAGAGAATGATTATGAAACATCGTCAAATACAGTACATCGAAACTTGAGCATAGCTTTGGAACACCTGAGTGATTTACAAGACGATATAAACAATCGTGATCTCTCGATTCAATGCAGCACAGTGGATCCTATCAAGATGCTCTAAGGAGTATCGAACATACATCAAAGAGATGCTCAGCAATAATCATTCCTAGTGAAAGATTTTGGCACATCGATAAGCAGTAGATTGAAATTTCGGCATAGCTTTGGCCTTCCAGCGTTAATCACAAGATGTGATAAGCACGGACAACGCGAGAATTGAATTGATGAGCGGATGAAGAGAATGATAAGAGAACTTTTCAGACGCTTTCATTTCACGATTCAATGCAAGATGGAAATGATTGGATGAGCGGCTTTAGTTACATAAATGATCTAATTGCAATGAACATGAGATATGATTCGCGTGTGAAGGAATAAAAAATGAGGAAAAGGCACATAAATCAATGAAGAAACCGCGAAACGAAGTATCGAACGGCACGACGAAAATTGGTGAAATAAATTACATGATAAGTGGATTTTTTTCGATCAGCGCATCCAACTTTTTTTTCTTTTCTTTCATTCAAAATAGATTTTTCTCTCTACTAGATCGGGTGACGATTTGCAGGTTCCGAGCACTACAAAATTCAAATATGCTTTTGTGAGGTCTGAAGAAAGAAGCGAATCGACATCTGTCTCTGACTAAACTCACAGGTTATTATTTGCAGCCTAGCCCTAAACGCCCGATGAAACACCTGATAGATATGTTTCAATGCAAATGTAATGATAACAAATATTGTGCCTACCGTAATCAGGCTAATCGGGCGACTATCAGAAGAATTTACCCATGGAGTACTGTTTCTAAAACCACGATTGAACCTGTTGAACCACGAATCAATCAAGAAATGTAAAATGACAAAGGTTCAGAATGTGGTTCCAGTCAATGAATCCATCCGATTCGACGAATAGACGATGCCTGTTTCCTCGACTTTGAATGTTTTCCTGATTTCTGTAGTCACTCTTCGAGAGATGATTCTTCCACATAACAAGACCATTCGAAGGGATCGTTCGAGGAGGGGATGTCGCCTAGAAACATGTCACGAGACCAGGGTCGACGGTCTTCTTTCGATGAGAAAAGTTGTTTCTATGATGATTGATGACCGTCTTCCATCGAACTGAGCCAATAATATTATCAGTTCGACTATATGAAGATAACTCAAGTACCGTAGTCATTCTATCCTAGGACTAAGCGGACACCAAAACTGTACCCGAAGCCATTCCCTTTGAAACCAATGCAAGGAAGCTAAAAGAATTTAACAAGCTCGGATCAGAACAGCCAAATGAGAACCAACTGGTGGTCAAGACAAAGGATATCATTCGATTGTAAGTTTTTTTTTCGGAAAGTTCATTATCAACCCGACTGGATGAGTGCCATACATTTTTTTTAGAGCCGCGGTACTTTCTCACGGTTTTCATCACAAACGGAATAAATAAACGTTGGTTCTCATCCAGTCAGTTGTCCGCCGACTATGCAAAAGAGGTCAACGGTGGTTCCCAATCAATTTCGTTCCATGAAGAGCGACAACTCTTTTCTTCTATTGCGAATGATCAGATGCTTCTCTAGATGACCGCAGTGGAGGTTGTTTACTTCCTAGTTGATGATTCTTCCCCGTACAGAAGTAAGTCAAATCAAGTGAATAAATGACAAAAATGCAATAAGCAAAGCTTTTACTGAATACTGTAGCCGCAAAATTTCATGATTGATTCCACGTCGTTTTTCTTCTTTGCCGCATCACAAGGCTATCGAAGAGATCCGTCGAAGGCAAGTTTTCACAAATCATTGTACACTGGGCTGGTTCAATGACTAGTTCGATGATGACACCATAACCTACATAAAATAGTAGATGATGAATGAAGATACTGTAAGAACGGATCCGATACTATTATTTGCTCGTCTATCGACCGGTAGCCCATGTACCCAAGTAGTCTAACTCAGTGCCATTCTGACAATATTACCTGAACAAACACGTATCCGATGCAGTATCCTCTGTTTAATAAATAACTAAGAAGTGATGTCAAAGGACAATGGTTTCATCCCATGAAATCAATTCATTCCCTGATATGACGCCACTTTTTATATCAGCTGTAGTTGCCTGATTAGTCGCCTGGATTACTGTAGGAGCTCGACCAAGTGCTCTTCTGAGGAGTGTTCTCACCTTAATTGAGATGGAAAACTGCGCTGGGTCGACTGGATCGACACTAAATCCAAGTACCGTAGTCATTGTAGCTAATCTATCAAGTACGCTAGGGAAGGTCTTCTGGATTACTGTAGTCTAAGGATGACTCATCTCTGCCACAAGACCATTCGAAGAGATCAACCGAATGTGGGGGTTGTTGCATAGCAACATGCATAGCGTACACAAGACCATTTGAGGGGGATAATGGCCTTCCTCCGATGAAGAGACTTGGTTCGACGGTCGAGATAGATCTGGTACGAACAGAAGACTGAAGTACGGTAGGCATTCAAACTTCCGCTATTACCAACGCTATACTACACTGGATTTCTGGAGTTTCTTTCATATTTTTCGATCAATTCAAGTCGACCATCGTCATCAACATTTAACTATTCAATGAGATCCGGAAAATGGTGAATCACAGCGATTTTTCCTTGTTTCTCTTCAAGAAACTTTCCTTCGATCAAATTTGATATTCTAATCGGAATCCACGAAAAGTTGAAGAAGGGAATAGACCTTGAAACAACTACATTCTGCTAAATCGTTTCAAATATGTTCCATAGTGGACGAGTAGAGAAGTAGCACGCGTCGGAAGTAGATGAGATGTAGAGGTTATGTTGATGATGTTGATGACTTTCTTCGCATTGATCTTATGGGAGCTAAAAAGCGCATTCGTTTCCGAGTGTTTGTATTCGCATGGTACTAGACTATTTCTCAGAATTTATGGGAATCTGTTTGCCAGAATCGTCTATCTACTAGTACTACTTTATCTATCTCTCTTTTGTAATCTTTTGGATCTTTTGTAATCTTTCGGAATTTCGCGATTTGGGCTAGTGATACGCAAAGTTGGCGCTGATCGAAAATTTTCCACTGATCGGGGAGTAAAGAATAACAAATGCAGCGCGAATAGAGAATAGAGAGAAGATGCAATCGAAGAGAAGGAGGATATACGCGAATTGGCGACGAATAATTGAAGAAACGAGAGATTTCGTACCTCTTCCAAGCAGGAGAAGTCGTCTTCGCCCGCAAGTGGCGTCGAACCGATCTGAAATCGAGTGAAAAGCTGTCATAATTTAATAAATTATGTTAGTTATTCTATAATATGCGAATTGGATTATTTCACGAAAATTTGACTTGAAACTATAACTTGAAACTTGACACTCTCTGATACCTCCAACGGTACCGCCCCACGGGCCATAAGAAGAAGGAGGAGAAGGCGCATCGTAGACTAACTACGAGGAATTGGATGAAGACTGAAGGAGAAGGGCCTCTTCTCCCCACTCTTCTTTTAAGACTCCGCCCGTCCTCTCGACGTGTACGTCTTCCCATTGGATGAAACGTCCTGACTCCGCCTTTCCTTACTGTAAGCGGATTCTGATTGGATGGCTAACGGAAGTGGGGCCTTCTCATTGGATGTTTCTTATGCAGAGAGGTTGCTGACTGCCTAGACTCCTCCTCAAGCCTCACTCTACACCTATCTCATTCTTCCCAAACTACTGCTCTCTATTCATATCAGTCTCGACATTCTTCCAATATTAGCTACCAATGAATATGCGTTATCAAATTTCAAACTTTATGTTACTGCATCATATCATGCCAGTTGGTTAACTATATTTCGCTTCGGAAATTTGGGCTAGTGTGACGCGAAAGTTTGCTGCCAAGTAAGTCACGCTTATATTTGTCATAAAAGTTTAATATTGCCTCACTAATTTTTCGTTTGGATTTTGATGAAATTGTTTATTGAAGTTGTTTCCCAATGAAAAAGAGCGGTTTCTGTTGCTCCTGAAATTTTGATTGTAGTTATACGAATTTATATTATTATACTTGAATTTGGAAACTATTTCTTGAGGTTATTTCGGTGAAATCATTACCGTACAGATCCTGATCTATTAAACATCCCCTTTTGCTATTATCTTGAGGATGAAAGTTCGTCCGGAGCCTAAATTAAGAATATAATAAGAATTTCCATAATGCCATCATCAGAGAATAAAGTGGACATGCAAACTATGTAGCTATTTCAATTTTTCTTTCGATTAAATTTTGTAATCTCACTTTCGTCCAAATAGTTAATTCAAGGTAGATTCCGCGTTTGGATCGTAGGTAGTACTGAAATACTTTTAAGTTTAATTTCAAAGAGAAAATTGCGCTCGCTTGATGTACAAGAATGAAGAATTGATGGACACCCATTTGAGTTACTTTTCGTGGGTTTTGAGGGTCCGAAGAATTCACTTTCTTTAAGTTATAGTGTGAGTAGAGAAAATATATGTCCATTACACAAAGTTAATTTGGGTTGCTCTTTTTTCCTCAAATATCGAATAGAAAGTTCGTGAAGGAGTTTTGAAAAAGGACTTTGAAGATGACATGATTTTTTTCCAGGGCCCAGTATTGGTTTGAGTATCTTCTTAAATCCTTTTCGATATTCAATCTGAACAGAGATACTTCCCCGGTTTATGCAAACTGATTGTTGAGTGATTTCGAAAGAGATATTGAAACTTAAAATCGAAGGTAATCAGTTTTTGTTTCGAAGGTAACATTACCCAACATGAAGAAAGGAGAATTTTGGCTCCGGCATTTTGACGATTCAAAGTAGTTCAACAAGAAGTTTAAAAAGCTGAAAATTTAACTTTTAATCTACTGTATCGTGCGTTTAAAATGCACATCAAACTCAATGTGATTGTCTGGGAGAGAGAGGGAGGGAAGAGGTAGGGCGGAGGAGAGCAGGTAGATCACTAGCCTAATCCCGGCTTTTCCTAACTCCGCCCATCAAACGCTAGCTACCAAGTTTATATCAAATTTCGCTCTACTTTAAGTCAAAAATGCCCAGGGACCGTCCGGGACGGTCAGCGTTCACTGAGGAAAGGGTCAGGACTGTAGATCAAACCGTTGATATGTTTACTAGAGGAAACATCGATTATCGACCAAAAACTAATAGAGAACAATTCAAAAGCGAAAGATTTGCGAAATTCGAAGAAAAACAATATGCACTGGGTGCTAAGAAGTCTTTCTACCATACCTACTCAGTAGAAGCAAATACAGAGAACGCTCCCTCGCTAGACATGGCCCCGGTTATATTCTTTTAAAAAGAATCCCAAGAACAGCGGATATGCAAAAATGAGTAACGAGGGGGGGGGGGTAACGAAGCGCCCGCTTTCCTCATTACACACTCTAAAATGGTGACCTGAGCGGTTTGAATGTGTTATTGGGTAGCCACGACCCACCAGCCTACATCAATATATCACGCCTCTCACCTAAAAATCGACTCAAGTGCGTTGAACTTTTTCAGCGAGTCAAATTTCGAAGTTGAGATTTCGACTGATTTGGGGTCTACCAGGCACCTCTAGCCACCCTGACAACGGAATAGTGCCAGAGATTATTCCCGACCGAGCTGCAGCATCGGTCGGGTGCAGCCAGTCATCTTTGAAGCCCCATTTCTACAGTTCAACTTATTTTCCGAGTTGACTTTTCTGAAAGAGCTAGGGCTATTTTGCGATGCTCTATCGACCTACACCGGTTGCTTATCGATATCATCACTGATAACACTGCTAGACGCGATGAGCTTTATTGAGAAAACCGCTCGAAAAACCTAAATTTTTTTCGTTCTCGATTGTAGAGCTCGTCACGATGATTCGAATGATAGGTCCCTATCGAGGGGATCGAGTATGATTTCATGCCCAAAAACTGTTCTTCCAACTTTTGAACTTTATTTTCAACAGTGATTTCCTGTATCATTTCATACTTTCGACCGCAATTACCCGGCGTCAACAGTCAATTTATCATATGTTTCATTTAATCTTTATGCCTTTGATCTAGGACGTAGAAGAGGTATTTGAGAACGAAGTGAACCATAACGAGAAATATAAAGCTGTCGCCGATTCATTGCGCGCGAGAGAGCGAAATGAAGCTGCGAAAGACTGTTGAAAATATAGTTCAAAAGTTGGAGGAACAGTTTTTGGGCATGAAATCATACTCGATCCCCTCGATAGGGACCTATCATTCGAATCATCGTGACGAGCTCTACAATCGAGAACGAAAAAAATTTAGGTTTTTCGAGCGGTTTTCTCAATAAAGCTCATCGCGTCTAGCAGTGTTATCAGTGATGCTATCGATAAGCAACCGGTGTAGGTCGATAGAGCATCGCAAAATAGCCCTAGCTCTTTCAGAAAAGTCAACTCGGAAAATAAGTTGAACTGTAGAAATGGGGCTTCAAAGATGACTGGCTGCACCCGACCGATGCTGTAGCTCGGTCGGGAATAATCTCTGGCACTATTCCGTTGACAGGGTGTCTAGAGGGGTAGACCCCAAATCAGTCGAAATCTCAACTTCAAAATTTGACTTGCTGACAGATTTATGTCGTATCTTAGGTGACAGGCGTGATATTCGTGGGATTCGTCCACTAAGAATCACTGGAAAGAGAGAATGGGGTAGTCGTATAGTGAATATAGTTGATTCACGCTCACTTCTTCTTCGCTAAGTATTCCATGCCTGTTGCCTCGATACGTGTCCCCATTCCCCCCCCATTTACCCCCCCCCCCCTGCCCCTCTCGTATTTCGAAGTGTATTCATTTTGCGTTTTGGATGCGCTTACGAATGACCTATACATGTTTTTTTTCAGATCCCCCAGCATGATGCTGTGGGCGATCTACATCATTCTTCTCTACGCGACATCCATAGAAGGATCTGACTGTCAAGGAGGAAATGTAACTATATGAGGAAATCCGAACTTTGTGAGTTTGTTTTTCCCCTCTCCTTTACTCTGGGGAAAAAGTAGGTAGGGGCCACAAAGTGGATAGCTGATTTTATGCACTGGGATCTAATTAGTGTTCAAATAATCCCTCATGGACCCAACAACATCATGTTTTTTTGCCGTTTGTCGATATCGTGTCTCTGAGCTGCGCTAGAGCCCGAGAAGTACGCGCGTAACGCACTGGGGAAGAGGAGGGAAAGACGAGACGAGAGGGAAGGGGGCGGAGTCTCATTTGCGTGTGTCTCTCTCCCTCCCCCCGCCCTCTCGCGCGCCTCTCCCCGCATTCCAAGCACACCTTAGCGGCGCATGGTAAAAATCTGAAAAAATTCTAAAAATCCTAAAATATTCTAATTAGTCAATAAATTGCTGTAGGTTTGGGGTACATACTCAAGAATAGGTCAAATTGCTACTCTCGCGACCTTCTTTATCGATTTTGACCTACTCGCTGAAAACCTTTTCAAGACCTACAAGATTTTTCTGAAAGGGGGTGCTAGTGGCTATCCAACGCGCTATCGGACGACCTATTTCGTTTAGAATGAACTTTGTGCTGCTCCGTCTCGTTTTTATTGGAGGAGCATGTCACACAAAAGTGGGCGGGGCTTGTGGCCCCTAAAAGTAGGATGAGATTTCATCCCTGCGTTGAGAAAAATTTAAAAAAAAAGAAAAAAAAAACACCAGACATTTCTCAATCCTTTAAATCTTATATTTTGAACGCACAAGTTGAATACCACTTAATGGTTTTTGTTAATGGAAAATAGTACCTGGGATGACATTGAATCGACTTAGAATACATTTCCAGTAATGTTTAGCCAACTAGGAGACTGACAGTCGTAATAGTCGTTGGCTGACTCAACTAATTGAGAAGTGAACTGTCCTGGAATGGATTAATTGATAGTTACCAAACCCAATTTGAGATCTGGCTTTGATGATGTACATGGTTGCGGTTCAAATAATTATGCAGTCCAAATGAAAAGAAATTAAAATTATAAAAATATGTAACACTACAAACATTTAGTATTCATTACATGCTTGCACATACTCATACTTTTCTCACCTTCATTCAAACATGAACAGTATCTAGAAGGGTTCCCCTATTCTCTTTTCAATGAAATGAGTAGGGGAGATAGATAGCATCGAGACCTTGAACGAAAATCTCTTTCGATCTCCACCTCTCTTCCACTCTCAAGGATAGAGCTGTACGCATGAGAGAGAACTTATTTACTCGCAAATGTTCGCTCTGAATTTTAAACTGCTGCATATTAAATGAGTGTTTAACGGGTCTTATTAAAAGCTATTATTACAAATATTTGTAATGTCAATGAAACGGAAAGGCAAATATGTTAAATTGTTTTATCTGACGATTTCGGATGGGCGATGTTTGATTCCCAATATCATTCGTTATGTTATTTATGTATTGATATAACTATATTACAGGTAGCTACAGAGCCATTCTCTGCTATTGAGCATGGAGCTGTAAGCGGATTTATCAGAGAGGAGCGATTGGAGACCGAATTGGATTGTAAACTGCTGTGTCGATGGGATGATTCGTGTAATACTTACCGGTACGCATCTTATCACTAATTCATCAAACGTATTAAATTACCTAAATTTAATGAATTCATGTGTTTGCAGCTATGATAACAATACTGGAAGATGCAAGATATACGAATCTTACGATTTTGCTGAAGGGAGACTGATCTTCGGCAGGAAGATCAGGCCGAGAGTTCGCTCTGGATTGAAGCTTAGACTCGCAGGTAAGATGAGTGCTCTTTTCATAAACTTCTCACTAAATAGGCTGAAATAGAAAAGCAAATCGATTTGCTCGAGAAGGGGTCGGGCATGAAAAACAAGAGGGAAGTGTGAGTATGATATCTACATTGCATTTCAGAACGTGTAACGACTAAAACCACTGGTACTGGCACAACTGATGCACACGAACTGGCGAATAATATCAAGAGACTATTTGAGCAGGGTGGGGATATTTTTTTTCATTTTCCATTGTTTTTTTGATAGGATTCGAGAATGAGAAAGCCAAGAACGAGATTGATTCATAATGAATACAATTTCAGTTGGCGATCCGAGAGGCGTGTTTGTCGTCTGCGATGAGGATGAAAACAAAGGAGGTAAGTATAATTTATTTAGTATTGAAAACAACAACTATTCTCTCTTGCCTTCCTCATTCAATCGTATTTATTGCAGATTCAAGCCCGCATCCAGAGCTTCCCTACTCTCTCCCCTACTCAACTCAATCAACAGGTAAATCCAGCTTGTATGTATATTAAATATCAGTTTGAAAACAATTATAAAAAATATTAATAATTTGACTTTGCTCACATCGAAGCTAAGAATCTTTTAACTTATGGGCAGGTCAAACAATGTTTTTGATGATATAAGACGGTGTGAATACGCCATTTCGGTTTCAAGAAGTACTTCTTGGATGTAACAGTTGAAGAATCTTCAAATATAGCATGAAAAAAAATTTTTTCCTTTTTTTTACGCGGCTTAGAGCTGAAGATTCTTCAACTGTTACATCCATGAAGTACTTCATGAAACCGAAAAGGCGCATTCACACCGTCTTATATTCTTCTTCTTATTTACAGTGTGAAACTGTTTCGAATTCATTGTATTCCATTTATTCCTCCCCTTTCCCGTCAGGTTCAAGTGATTCGTTCCATCCCTCCTCTTCCCCTTCTTCATTGGCTACTGATTATGGAAAGCAATCGAGTGTTCCATCCAAGAGTCTCCCTCCTTCGGGTAAGACTAGACGATAATGAATGAGTTAGTTCGATAATCTTGAAGAAGATACTCGTCTTTCGACGCTTCAATCTGGAAATTGGGTTTCATCGGGAATTGGATTCTCTGGAGACTTTGAGCTATTGACTCAATATTGTAAATATTCAAGGATTAATTGCAGCTTCTACCAGTGTTTCTTCAAGTGAAAGCCCTGCCGATACGAAGACTTCGCCGTATACAACAATTGGAGGAGGAAAACCGTCTGGAGAAGAGTTGACGGTAACGGGAGAGGAGTCGAATGTTCGAGTGACGACCTCTTCATTCGAAGAGAAGACTCAAGGTAAAATGACACCATCCAAATACAATGATACTTACAGTAGTCATTAGTAGACTGTCAGTAGATTCGATTCATAGTAATAGATAAGGAAATCTAATTATAGGAGGACAATCTGTGACCGCCACCCCCGGAATCATCTCAACGACAGGTAATTTTTCATTTCCCTATTCCGGAGTTGGATAGTCGAATGAGAGAAAAAAGATAATATTATAATATTCAGTTGGCATGACTATCGAACCAACGACGGGAGTTTCATCGACGATTGAGAAGATTAAGGGTGGAGATTCTGTGACGAAGACTACAGCGCAGGTTCAGAAGACGTCAATAAGTGGTCAGTATCATACTAGGGGCTGAGTGTGAATAAGCCATCTATCGTTATATAAGTTTTGCGGGAATTCAAATTTCAGATCAGATATTCGCATGTTTTTTATCAGGACCATTATCAAAGATAATTTTTTTCGCGGTTTCTAACATCGCTGAAGATAATGAATTCCAGGAATGGACGAGACCGATAAGGGAGCACTGAGTACCGAAAATACTCTTCAAACGACAAAGAGAAAGACTACTATTAAGGATTCGATTGGAGTTGACCAGGTACGAATTGACCATTGACTCTTTCTGATCTAATTGAGATATGTGGATGGAATAGAGGCTGGAACTTCAATACCTCTCATTCAGGATACCACATCAATAGGAGAAAGAACAATCTCTCCCTCGGTTCATTCCTCATCAATCACTGGTTCTACCGGAACGTCAAGGGTCACTACCGTATCTCCTTCTGGTAAGACTAGTCAAATTAGCCATTTCGATACATGTTATCTTGAAGAATCCACTAGACTTCCCTCAACGACCATGCTTTCATCTTCAGTTAAACCGAGCAGCAGTGAGTTATCCCAAGAATCCAAGTATTCACACGGAATAATTGCAGCTTCTACAATTTCGACAAGCACAGTATCGACATCTATTCTGGGAAGTACCACAAAAACTGAAACGGTGTCTGGACCTCAATCTACGATGAGTTCCACCTTGGGAGACGATAAGAAAGGTAAACTTGATCCATGCAAAAAGAGAACTTTGGAAATTTCAGGAACGCTCGAGACGACGCCCTCATTCGATGCAGCAAACTGTACTGTGTTCATCAATGGATCGATATATTATATGATGGACGGATACCAAATGGTGAGACACTCTTTATCCGCGGATTAATATTCATTTCCATCAGGAGCTGGTGAACTACACTCAGAAAAAGAATGACTACAGTGATGCAGTGGTGAGCACAACTGAAATCTCATCGTTAATTGTGTGTTATCAGGAGCCGATGATGGTCGCAGGAAAAGATTCAGAGGCCAACGTGACTTTCTCTTACTATCTAATGAATGAGTGCCGACTCGTCTTGCAGAAGGGAGATAATTGTGAGTCAGGAAGGGAAGGGGAAAGTGTAATGGGATCATTCAGCTATGGAGGAGTTCAATTCAATTAACGAGGAGGTCAATATCAGTCTTACCCATGCAGCGTCGATGAGCTGCACTTGTAAGACTCAATCCTAGTTATTAAAAGATCATTAACTCATTTAGGTGACCCTATCTTGTCCACTCCTCTTCGCACTACCCCCCACCCCGAAGTGTATGACGAGACCACCTCGCCGAAGAAAGAAGTAACGGACTCGACGACCGAGTTGACCAGCCCCAGCCCCGCTCTCACTTCTTCGACACCAGAGGTCGAGCTGTCGACGACGCCCATGGAATCGACAACCTCACTATCAAGTATGTTTTATAGACTCCATAAATCAATCTAGAGGATCTCATAGTATCTTGTTTTATTATTACGAGTCATTATCATTACAAATTGTGAATTACAGGTCCGTCGACTCTGTATTCATCGACGACCCCGGAAAGTGGTAAGTTTAATTATTATCATGCAATTTGAGAGCATTCATAATTTATAATTTCGATGAATCTGCGCTTTCGTTAAACATGACAATGTTTTGTATTCAGTCGTTCTTGTCGGTTACGTGACCGTATCTGGTATTCGCTACGATGTTAGAATCGGAGACTCATTCGATCAGGACTATAAGGAGATGTGGGCAATCTTCCGTAATTCTTCAGTGAGTTGGATACCGAATACTGCCCCTACCGTATTCCTAGTATCTGAATTTCATATAGTAGGGTCCATTGGAACATGGCTGACTTGACGGAGTTGAAGGGAAATGGGCCCTTGTGGAGATAGCAGTCCTTGGAAACGACACATTTTATCTATGGCGAAGAAGGGGAATAAAGATCACATAATATTAATGTTATCTTATAACAAAAAAGGGGCTGAGGTTAAACGAGTTATGGATACGACTTAAATCTATTTTTTCTAAATAATTTTTTTCAGAACCTTGATGTCCACGTCACTGTATATCAAGGATGCCAGATGATAATGGCAATGATTGCTCCCAACGGAGCACTCGGAAAGTATACCACTTACACGTACAGCCCTACCAGTACTAAGGTCGTCATGGGCAAACTTAGCGGATTTGGAGCGATCATTGGATCGTGCTAAATCCCACTCGTACCCTCTCGAATTCACATTGTATTGTAATATCCATGTATTATTGGGGCTATATCTTATTTGTGAGGTAATGTATTTGGAAGGAATGTGTATAAGTATCAAAGGGAGGTCATACAAAATATTTGTTGTTGAATAAAGAGAATCCGAAGAAACGGCATCCGACAAGGGCATCATTTTAGTATATGAACTGATCATGGGAAAGTTATAGAAAGTGAAAGATTTTCACACTCAAGGCGAGCAGTGTCACCCCAAACCAATTCAGCGGCAAGTCTGTCCTGACAATCGAATCTTATCTACAACCATCTACCACGATACAGTACATTTCGATGGGAAAAATAATGTCCGATAAAAAAAATACTCTCGGCATCCATCACTCGTGAGATGATGACCAATGGCTATTGATGTTATTTCGAGGTCGAAAAATGAAAATGATCTATTCGTTGCTCTTCTTGAATTCTCCATTCGTTGCTCGCCGAGGGGAGGTCGGTTCGCCTTTCTCTCCTCCCCGACGCTCGGGTGGGAGTCCCCCGACGTCGACTTGGACAACCGTCGGTGGTATCTGTCCGCCGGATGCCTGTATCCAACCTACGCATCGGCACGCTGAATGTGCGAACGTTGAAGAAGGATTCTCGCTTGGTCGAATTGGAGGAAGCTGTTCGTGAGTGGCCCTTCGACATCATTGCAATCCAAGAAGTCCGATGAAAAGGACACACTTAAATCACTCAAGCCAAGTCCCAACATCTGCTAGTTTCGAATGGAGTTCAATCTGCCTATGGCACAGGTTTTTTTATTGCAAAACAATGGTCCTCATTATGCGTATTCAACTTTATTCATGATCGACTTTCGCATCTTGACATCCCAACTCTTGGCCTGCGCATTATCAACGTATACTGTCCCACTTCCTCTTATCCTGATCATGAGTACGACAAGATTCTTCATGACCTGAGTTCACTAATTGCCTCTTCCACCCGTCGAGTCCGCCTACCGGGGGGGGGGGGGGGGGGGGGGGGGGGGGGGGGGGGTGGAAAAGGGCATATAGTAGTTCTCGGTGATTTTAAAGGGGGAGGGGCACGAATATTTTCTCACATAAGCTGAGCCTGTGGGGTAATAGGGATGCTATACCCGATCACAGATCACTTTATCTGAAGTTCTAGAAATGCCTCTGAACCTCACTACGGATTTTTGAAGTGTCATTGATTGTGCAGGCACGATTTGGGGTATTGTATTCTTGTATTGATTTCACTAGATTGGCAGTCGAAAATAGCTGCAATAGTGAGGTTTGCACACTGCGGGAGTCGAACCAGCGGGTGCCGGATAGCGAGGCAAAAGCACAACCACTAGGCTAAGTGCCGCTATATCAGATGAGTCTAGACGGCCTAGTTAAGGGAGAGGACAGAGTCAATCGCTGTGCTAATTACTGTAGTTACAGCGGGGTGCAGGCACGTCGTGGTGGGACCCACCAATTTCGATTCGTGCCCCTTCCCCTTTAATGGAAAGGTCGGATCAAGAGAAGCCAGGCATGAAACATATATCGGCAAGCACGGAACCGGACGTCGTAACGAGAGAGGACAAACAATTGTCGATTTTTGCGGACAATCAAAGTTGTTTATACTAAACACTCGATTCCAGAAACGCGAAACACGAAAGTGGACCTGGCAAAGCCCTGATATGCGAACCCAAAATGCGATCGACTATGTGATGGCTCTAGATACTTCAATCATACAAGATGTCTCAATTATTTGCGGTTTCCGTTTTTCAACTGATCACAGGTTGTTATTAGCGAAAGTTCAAATTCATTCTTCAACCAAACGGCTCTATTACAACGCAAAGCCACGAATGATGCTTGATCAATCCAAATTTGCAACCGGAATCCTCGCCCTAACTCGAACAGATGTCAAAACCTATGAATCAATTGCAACCAAAATGAGGTCTGTTGCATTAAACTCAAATTATTCCGATTACACCTCAAGAGCGATTTTCACAACGAACTAAACGAACGACGCCTTTTCAACGAACGACGCCGATTGAGAACGCCGACTTTTCAACGAACGACGCCGATTGAGAATCGAATAGAATTCTCAATAGTAGGTCGTAGTCGTAAATAGTCGTAAACCCATTATGCTCTCTCTTCAATAAGTGGATCCAGCAAGAGAAAGTACCGGATTTCCTGCCGAATTCGCTTATTACGCTAATCTATAAGAAGGGAAATGTACTTGATATAAGCAACTATCGTACCATTGCCCTCTTGAACTTGATCTACAAACTGTTCACTTCGTCAATAGACTACCGAATCGAGAGAACTTTGGCTGAAAATACGTCCCCCGAGCAAGCTGAATTTCGGAGAGGCTACTCTACCCTCGACCACTGTTTCACACTTAATGAGCTAATCAATGCCTCAGAAGAGTACAACCTTACATTGTACTTCGTATTTGTTGACTATACAAAGGCGTTTGATAGTGTTGAGTTCGGAGATGTGTGGAGTTCCTTATTCGAGCAAGGAATACATCCGAAGATCATCAACACCTTGCGAGACGTATACGGTCGATCGAAGGTGTTCGTCAAAGTAGGAACGGATAAAGTGCCGATAGAAATTGAACGAGGAGTCCTTCAGGGTGATCCTTTATCCCCTCACCTATTCAATTCTTTATTGGAATCCGTATTTCGGAAGATGGAATGGGAGGAATACGGTGTGAGAATAAACGGCAAGAAGTTGAACCATCTCAAGTATGCAGATGATATCGTATTGATTTCTTCTTCTTCTTCTTCGAAGGAAGCTTCGAAAATGTTGCATAATTTGGTCCAAAAAAGCAAAGAGGTCGGTTTACATATCAACACAAAGAAAACAGTTGCAATGAGCAATAGAAAGCAAGTCCCATTAAAAGTCAATAATCAAAATCTGCTTTACGTGGACAGTTTTGTATACCTCGGCATACGGTTATCCTTTGACAACGATCTTATGCTTGAACTGAATCGGAGAATTGGCGGAGAATGGAAGGCATTTAATCGATTTCATGAATTTTTGACTATTAGACGAGTCGCAATGGCACTAAAAGCTAGAGTTTATAGAATGTGTATAGAGCCAGTTCTACTCTATGGCTGTGAAATATGGGCCACTACAAAGAGAACACGAAATCGTCTGATTGTGGCTCAAAGATCAATAATGCGAAAATTGGCAGGAGTTTCTAGAATGGAAAGAAGGAGTAATGAATGGTTGTCTATGAAAGTGCTTATTCAAGATGTTCGTATAAGAGCTATGCAGAGAAAATGACAATGGGCGAATAAAGTTGCGACGCTGAATGACGATCGATGGTCGGAATAGTGAACTGGACACCATGGGACAAGAAAAGACCGATTGGGAGGCCTAAAACACGATGGCGTGATGAGATAGTAAACCGAGTAGGAATCAATTGGCAGCAGATTAGCAGAAGATGCCCCGATGTTTGAAATACAGGAATCGTTCAACAGGTCCTAGACCTGCAGATTGAATAAAGTATTGAGTATTGAGAGCGACAAGCACTCGTGCGATCGAACATCGAGCGATGAAGAAAAGGCTGATACTGAGCGAATTTGAATGATTGTTGCGATCGTTATATTCGAGTTGTCAACAAATGTCATATCCAAATCCCACCTTCCATTCTCCCTGAGTACGTGCGTAAAATCATGTCAATCAGCTCGAGCGAGTTTGCGAAAAACGCTCGAGCGAACAACAATGCTACCAATGGTTAAGAAGATTCCAATTGATATGTGAAATCGTCAAAAAAATGTGTGAGCAATCGATTTCCGTGATTGATTTGTTCATGAGACACGAGAAGGAATTATCTTTAATCGGATATTTATAAAAAATACAGGGTTGTACTACATTTTATGTATAATACATAGTGTATTCTCAAAAATATATATTTCTTTTCTTTTTCCGTCTTACCTCTGGTCTTGGCTTCTGTGAACACAACACTAGGAAAACGGGAGAAACAGGGGAAGGGAGGGGGCAGAAATGCGAATGCCGAATATTCAGAATATTCGGTCTGGCTAATTGCGCAAGAGCAAATTAATAAAATATTTCACAATGAACAATGACACATGTCCTTGATTTATCCTAACTTATCCTTCTCCACTATCATCCTTTCTTTCCTTTCTTTCATTTTTTTCCGGCTCTCCAACAAACGGATCAACTCGTTTTCTCTTCTATCCAACCTGTATCTACGTTCACTAACCCTCATTGATACTGAGAAGCTCATCCATGCTGCGCTTTCCATCAACTTCTTCATTATCGGAAAACTCGCGAGTAACGAGGTAGGCATATTTTCAGAAGGTTAATCGAATCCTGGAGTGTTTAGGCAAATTATACTATTGTTTTTAATTCTGCCATCACTCGTCTACTGCTGTCTTCCGATGAGGACAGGAGGAGGGGGCATTCCGCTACCACGTATGTATCTACTATAATTAAGTTGGCTTCTTTTACATTTCCTATATTGCATTCAGTGTCGAATAATGATTTTATAAATATGGATGAATGACCAATTTCAATGACGATTTTCCTTGGAATATCTAGCTAACAGAGTTGTCGACGTGAAATGGACTTTCGACTGAACTCACTTTCGAAATTTTCATCCGCATTTTTAACCGCTTTTTCTTTGAACTGAGATATGCGCACATAAAGGTTCAAATCACTTCGCGCGAATTATGAAAAATTATAATCAAAATATTAATTTTCAGAAAAAAACACAGCATTCTGACCCCCATTGTTATCTCCAGAAAAGGGTGAACAAGGGGATTAACTTTTGAATTTTCCCGCCACACCGTATTCGGACTGCAAAAATTCAAAATGAGCGGGGAGAGGTACCGCTCCCTCCGCCCAGGCCTTGTAGTTCGATTCATGCAAAGTGAGCAAGTACATATGTAAAGATCTCCCCCTTCTCTGTCGGAGAAGAATGCTGTGAAAACGTTACAGGAATCGTTCAACAGGTCCTAGACCTGCAGATTGAATAAAGTATTGAGTATTGAGAGCGACAAGCACTCGTGCGATCGAACATCGAGCGATGAAGAAAAGGCTGATACTGAGCGAATTTGAATGATTGTTGCGATCGTTATATTCGAGTTGTCAACAAATGTCATATCCAAATCCCACCTTCCATTCTCCCTGAGTACGTGCGTAAAATCATGTCAATCAGCTCGAGCGAGTTTGCGAAAAACGCTCGAGCGAACAACAATGCTACCAATGGTTAAGAAGATTCCAATTGATATGTGAAATCGTCAAAAAAATGTGTGAGCAATCGATTTCCGTGATTGATTTGTTCATGAGACACGAGAAGGAATTATCTTTAATCGGATATTTATAAAAAATACAGGGTTGTACTACATTTTATGTATAATACATAGTGTATTCTCAAAAATATATATTTCTGCCTTAACCGTCTTACCTCTGGTCTTGGCTTCTGTGAACACAACACTAGGAAAACGGGAGAAACAGGGGAAGGGAGGGGGCAGAAATGCGAATGCCGAATATTCAGAATATTCGGTCTGGCTAATTGCGCAAGAGCAAATTAATAAAATATTTCACAATGAACAATGACACATGTCCTTGATTTATCCTAACTTATCCTTCTCCACTATCATCCTTTCATTCCTTTCTTTCATTTTTTTCCGGCTCTCCAACAAACGGATCAACTCGTTTTCTCTTCTATCCAACCTGTATCTACGTTCACTAACCCTCATTGATACTGAGAAGCTCATCCATGCTGCGCTTTCCATCAACTTCTTCATTATCGGAAAACTCGCGAGTAACGAGGTAGGCATATTTTCAGAAGGTTAATCGAATCCTGGAGTGTTTAGGCAAATTATACTATTGTTTTTAATTCTGCCATCACTCGTCTACTGCTGTCTTCCGATGAGGACAGGAGGAGGGGGCATTCCGCTACCACGTATGTATCTACTATAATTAAGTTGGCTTCTTTTACATTTCCTATATTGCATTCAGTGTCGAATAATGATTTTATAAATATGGATGAATGACCAATTTCAATGACGATTTTCCTTGGAATATCTAGCTAACAGAGTTGTCGACGTGAAATGGACTTTCGACTGAACTCACTTTCGAAATTTTCATCCGCATTTTTAACCGCTTTTTCTTTGAACTGAGATATGCGCACATAAAGGTTCAAATCACTTCGCGCGAATTATGAAAAATTATAATCAAAATATTAATTTTCAGAAAAAAACACAGCATTCTGACCCCCATTGTTATCTCCAGAAAAGGGTGAACAAGGGGATTAACTTTTGAATTTTCCCGCCACACCGTATTCGGACTGCAAAAATTCAAAATGAGCGGGGAGAGGTACCGCTCCCTCCGCCCAGGCCTTGTAGTTCGATTCATGCAAAGTGAGCAAGTACATATGTAAAGATCTCCCCCTTCTCTGTCGGAGAAGAATGCTGTGAAAACGTTAGAGATATCAGTGCGTTCGCCTAAGAATCGCACAATTCCGCCTGATTTCCGCACAGCAAAACTCTGAGATACTGAACAGGGAAAAATGCTAAAAATATGGCACTTGTGCAGAACAGTGCCTAAACCCTTCCCACATACCGTGACGGTGAGTATGGAATTTATTTTTGCTCCCTTCGCTTGCGGCATGCGATAATGCACGAAAAAGTAGGGGAAAATAGCTAAAAACGGCTGTTTCGGCTACACTGAGGCTATCAACTCAACAGGGAAAATTGCTAAAAAATATGGCACCTGTGCAGAACAGTGCCTAAACCCTTCCCACATACCGTGACGGTGAGCATGTAATTTAAAGGAGGAGTAACAGGAATGAATGTCAGAGACTCCCACAACGAAATCCCGGGACTTGCAATTACAGTAGTTTTCTGCTGGCTCTTTGCCAAAATCCCTATTCCCATCTCCCGTCCCTCGATTGAGAGAGGGATGGGTGCGATCGATGGGAAGAGGCTAGGGCGAGACATGGGTAGATCAAGGCGCACTCTCTTCCCATAAAATCCGCTGTTCAAAACCCCCGCCTTTGCCTGGACTCAGGGGAATTCTGGCACTAAGCCAACTCGCTATAGCTCGGTCCATTGATGTCGTGGAAACACGGGAGTTTCGGAATTCTAATATGGTTATGGATTGCTACAATGTGGCGTTGACAGATTGGTCACCAAAATATTCATGTTACTCCTCCTTTAATCAACATGTGGAAAATGTTGTCCTGCACACTTTCTAGATAATGCCCGAATTTCAAAATTGATTGCTTTACTGGCTCAAAAGACATGAATCTTTGAAAAAGCGCTCCATGACTTTTGCCCGCGAGTGTAGGTACTATCCAAGTTTCAAATTGAACGCTTACTTGGCTCAAAAGATACAGAACAATCCAAAAGTGTTCCATGACTTTTGCCCGCGGGTGTATATGTTCTCTCCAAGTTGTTGGCATTTCTTTTTTGTAAACTGTCGTGAAACGATAATATTGGTTGTAACGTTGATGTTCAAATGTTTCATTTTGAATTTCGCGGGGGGGGGGGGGGGGAAGAGGGTTTAACCTAGGCTTTTTCGAGTTTGTCGATGAAATAATGGTCGTATCGTCAGGATCATTTTGTCACGCATCCAATCTCTCTTTGTTTATCATGTCTCAGATCATATCTCCGAACCAACAAAAAAAGCATGGGAGTTTCGATAACCTCGCGCACGGGTACCAGATATTGAGCTGACATTAACGTTCTGCACTGCTAAAGTTAACCTGTTTTTCCACTAAACAGCACAAGTTGTGTTATACTTTTTTCCGGATACAGAAAAATCGCGGCTGAAGTGAAATGAACTAGAGAACGTCATTCAGGAAATGTAGGGCATTCACGTAAAAATTCAAACTCCATCTAAAATTATAATTTTTCGGTTGTGGGGCTTTCGACAATGCAGAATCACGATAGCGCTTCCAAAATTTTAAAATATTTCAATCTAAGCGAGATCCAGGCAACCATTTTTAGCCCCTCCCACCGAGGTGTGGTGCCAGCGAGTGTGCGGTTAGCTGTGTCACTTTATTTTAACGTGTCAGATGCGATTAATTTCAAATGCATTTCCACTTTTTATTTTTGGCTCTATTAGATGGAGCATTTTTACTTGACCAATAATTGACAAGTATTTAAGTATTTTCCTTTCCTATCGAACGTACATTGAGCTCATTAAATTTTGGTATACCTCAATTCATCAATGCGCAGCTAAATGATAAGAACTATTCGTAAAAATACTTTCACAGTATTCAGTTAACGTATGTAATGCATGAGATGTGCACGAAACAGGTCGAAGCTCGCGAACAAAGAGAATCAAATCAAATCAAAATCAAATCAAATTTATTCAAGCTTCAGGGTTTGGGCCTGTTGAATGATAGCTGTCTTCCAAACATCGGGGTATCTTCGGCACACGCTTTGCCAGTTAGGTCCCAATCGTAGTGTTATTTCATCTCGCCATCTCGTCTTAGGTCGTCCGATTGAGCGTTTTTTATTCAGCGGAGTCCAGTTGGTGATCCTTTCCGTCCATCTATCATCATTGAGTGAAGCAATCCTTTTGGCCCATTCCCATTTCTTCTGCATTGCTCTAATTCGAATATCTTGTATTGGGACTCTATTTTCGAGCCATTCGTTGCACACTCTATGTAACCTTGTTACACCGGCCATTTTCCGCATTATTGAACGCTGTGCAGTGATTAATCGAGTTCGAAGTTTCTTGGTTGTATTCCATATTTCACAGCCGTATAAGAGAGCCGGTTCAATGCATATTTTATAGACACGCGCTTTCAGTCCCATAGCTACAGATTTGTTGGTAAGAAATTCATGGAATCTGTTGAAAGCTTTCCAACCGCTGCCAATTCGCCGGTTTATTTCAAGCATTGGGTTGTTGTCGAAAGAAACACGAGTTCCAAGGTAAATAAAATGGTCGACATATGCGAGATTGTTACCGTCGACGCTCAGTGGAATGCGCCTTCTATTACTCATGGCAACTGTTTTCTTTTGATTGATAATTAAACCAACACTTTTGCTTTTGGTGACCAGTTCATCTAGCATGATTTCAACTTCCTTGTGACTGTGAGAGATCAGTACAATATCGTCAGCATAGCATAGTCGATTCAGTTTCCTTCCATTAATGTTTACTCCATAATCGTCCCAGTTCATCTTTCGAAATACACCTTCTAGTAAAGCATTGAATAAATGCGGGGAAATCGGATCCCCCTGCCTGACACCTCTCTCAACATTGATTGGTACTTTGTCCGATCCAACTTTAACGTATACTTGTCCACGGTTGTATATGTCCCGGAGTGTGTTTATTATTTTGGAATTAACTCCTTGATCATATAATGCCGCCCAGACGTCGCCAAATTCGACAGAGTCAAAGGCTTTCATGAAGTCTATGAATACGAAGTATATCGGGAAGTTATATTCTTGAGAGGTGTGAATTAATTCATTCAGTGTATAGCAATGGTCGAGCGTCGAGAAATTTCGGCGGAATCCTGCTTGTTCAGGTGGTTGGTTTGCAGACAAGCTGGATTCTATTCTATTGTCGATGGAAGATGTAAATAGCTTGTAAATGAGGTTTAATAGGGCAATTGGCCGATAGTTCGCAATGTCAAGAACACTTCCTTTCTTATATACCAATGAGATGATCGAGTTTGGCAAGCAATCAGGGACTTTCTCTTGCAAGATCCATTTGTTAAAAAGAGAGCAAAGTGGGTGGACTAGAAAATCGCTTCCACACTTTATCATCTCTGCTGAGATCGTATCAGGGCCAGGGCTTTTGCCGTTCTTTAATTTCCGGATTGCATGTTTAATTTCGCTTGGTAACAAAGGTAAGAATGGTTCTGCTGATTTGAGCTGTTGTCGTACCGGGCGCTTCGTTCTCATAAATAAGCCATTGTAAAAATCTTTGACAACTGAATTCATTTCTTCTTTTGATCTTGCAATCGTACCATCTTCTTTCTCTAGCTGGCATAGCCTTGTATTGCCGATTTGGGATTTTTGAATTGCTTTCTTCGTACTATAACCGTACTCCACGGCTCGCCGCACTACCTCCAGGTGTCCTTTTCGAATATCTTCCTCAATTGAAAATCTTAGGGCCTTGCCCACGATGGAGAATCTTATTCTATTGAGACGAGTCCCTTAGCTGTCGTCTTTCATTGAATAGCATTTTTGTCCGGCAGGAAAATCTCTCGTGTTGTGTAATTGGCACCATAGAATTCTTTGCGATTGATTTCAATTTGTCAGATATTCGTTTGTAATTTTTCACATCGATTCCCGTTATTTCGCTTACTCCGATGGTGAATTTACCCAGATCTATCTTTGTTCTAGGCTTCGCGTTGTAATATCGTTGTTTTAAGGAAGATGTTATCCGGATTTTTGCAATGAGTAGCCGATGATCCGACATAAAATTAAAACTTCCAACTATTGAAACGTCCTGCACTATCGTTCGGTCTTTCGTAAGCACAAAATCAATTGCATTCCTCGTTTTCATATCAGGGCTTTGCCATGTCCATTTTCTGCTTTCTCGTTTTTGGAAAAGCGTATTTTGTATAAATAGCTTATTTTCTGAGCAAAAATCAACTACAGCTTGCCCTCTTTCATTCCTTTCTCCTAATCCGTGCTTCCCAATATATTCTTCATGCGTGCCTTGCCTTGTCCCAACTTTCGCGTTTAAATCGCCCAGAACCACTATCTGCCCCCTTCCACCCCCCCGGTTGGCGAACACGACGGGTAGAGGTTGCGATAAGGGTACTTAGATCGTTTAAAAAATGGTCGTAAGTTGCATCAGAGTAAGACGAGGTTGGGCCGTATACGCATATCAGGCGCAATCCAAGGGATTGAAGATCGAGATAAGAGATACGCTCGTTGACATAGGTAAAGGTACACGAGGAAGCCCATTTTGACGCTACCAGGAAACCCGTTCCAAATGCAGATTGGGCTCCGTATGATATTAGTAGGTGTTGGGATGTCGCTAGGGTTAGGCTCGTGTGTCCTTTTCGCCGAACTTCCTGGAGGGCGAGGATGTCGAAAGGGTACCCACTCACGGCGTCCTCGAGCTCAGCTAGACGGGCATCCTTCCGTAGCGTGCGTGCGTTCAGCGTCCCGATGCGTAAGTTGGTGACAGACATCCGGGTGGACGAAGATACCTCCGACGGTGGTTCAATTCGACGTCGAAGGGACTCCCCAACGAGGGTCGAGGGAGAGGGGTCGAAACCGACCTCCCCTTAGAGAGCAACGAATGGAGAACAGAGAGAAAGGAGTCTTGAAATCACTAAATGTTTGAATCTATTTTTGAGAAGGTTTGCGTCTGTAGATTTGTCTAATTTTTTGCTAAGTCGTCATTTTTAGTTCATAAAGCGATTCAAGAAAAGAAGCGAAAAGGTACACCTCGAAACTCGCTAGATAGGCAATAAAAATAAAAAGGTTAAAAATCTATGCTCAATTTGCACATGTTTGCGTCTGTCGATTTTCCCCAATTTTTATATGTTATTCGCAACAATCTAAACTTGTCATTTAAATAACTCTTAAATTGTGTTTCAATTAGGAAAAACAAAATTTCAACTGAAATTCGAATTGACACATTTCGACGTTTACCACTAGTGGCACATACCTCTCCCCGGCTCTCATTTTTTTTTTAATTTCCCGGTTTGAATGCCCCTAAAGGAAATGACAATTTTCCAAACCGATTCATCATCCAGAATCGAAAACTCAACTATCTAGCAAGATATTGATGTCATTCCCAATTTAAACATTTTGAATTATTCGATGTAAATATTTATTTAAAGAATCAATGTCGAACGATACTCATGTGATGATCTAGTCTCTAGTCTTTTTTCAGCATGCAAAGCATACGTGTACAATTATGCCTTGTGCACTGATCGGCTGAAGGCCGGTGTTCTCCCTAATGTGCCGGCAGGCAAAACTTGCGCAATGAAACCAATCGAGCTCACGACAACAATGATCAAGTGCCCCGCTTCCCATCCAAATATCATAAGTGTCAGTTTTTTTCCCGAAACAACAGTCTAATCTAGTCTAATATGAGGCCGTTTGCTTAAGAATCGAGCAAGGTCTAGCACAGCTCAAAAATATCGACTCTCTGAATTTTTGAGATTTGGGGTTCTCAAAGGTGCTTATTTCGAGAAGCACCCTCCCTCATTTTGCTCACAGATCATTCGTTGGCTCCAGACGACATCACGTCGAAAACTGATTTTCTTTGATTTCTCTGCTCCGGAAAGAGATAATTTTTTGAAAGTTTGGCTCCCGGGGTAGAATTGTACGCTGATCACAACTGTTATATTCATTTTTCATATTTTTGTCATCAGACATTGAAATCACAAGTTTTTATAGAGGCCCGTGCAGGTTTAGCAACCGGGATAGATCGGACCGCGTTAGCGAGAGGATTTAGAATTCCAAATTTCAGCCTTTTCCCGCATGCCACGGCTGAGAAAATCAACTTATAGTGTTACTGGCTTCTAAGTAAATCTGACGATCCTTCCCCTTGTTTACTTCCTTCCTCTAATCGATCGGAGTCTCCCTTCCGAGGGAGGCGAGAGAGCAGGGGGAATCGAGAGAGCGCAGACAGTGGGAAGAGGTCAGGGAGGAGAGACTCAAGTAGATCAAGAGATCGGAAGTCAACATCGGGTAGGATCGTCAGATTTACTCACAAGCCAGTAACGCTATAAGTTAATTTTCTCAGCCGTGGCATGCGGGAAAAGGCTGAAATTTGGGATTCTGAATCCTCTCGCTAACGCGGTCCGATCTATCCCGGTTGCTAAACCTGCACGGGCCTCTATCAAAGCTTGTGATTTCAAGGGTCTGATGACAAAAATATGAAAAATGAATATAACAGTTGTGATCAGCGTACAATTCTACCCCGGGAGCCAAACTTTCAAAAAATTATCTCTTTCCGGAGCAGAGAAATCAAAGAAAATCAGTTTTCGACGTGACGTCGTCTGGAGCCAACGAATGATCTGTGAGCAAAATGAGGGAGCATATCGAAATAAGCACCTGTGGACGCGGGGGCGGCACAGCCAGCCTTGTCTGGATAGCGTCGTAATCAAGCTTATTTCGTTTAGAATTAACTTTGTGCTGCTTTGTCTCGTTTTTATTGGAGGAGCATTTCACACAAAAGTGGGCGGGGCTTGTGGCCCCTACCTTTGAGAACCCCAAATCTCAAAAATTCAGAGAGTCAATAATTTTTAGCTGTGCCAGAACAAGCCAGATCTGCTCGATTCTCTCGCAAACGGCCTCATATAGTCTAATACAAAACACATTGCAGCTACCGGTTAATAAATTCGATACAGTGTTCTACTCATCGACTACTTGTAGTGTTACTGGGCAGTGGACATTCTCAAATAGCGTTACCGACGACACAGATATAATAGCGGAAATTGCGTGCACCGACGCACCAGCACCATGAAAGCTGTGAAAGATGACAATCATATTTTTATCTATCCCTTCAGGGTTTATCGATGGAATTTTGATTATTATTATCCCTTTGATTCTTTAACGTTTTTGTTGCTGCTTGTTGCACGTAATTAGGTACTCTATTTTAACATCCGATTAAAGATAATTCCTTCTCGTGTCTCATGAACAAATCAATCACTGAAATCGATTGCTCACACATTTTTTTGACGATTTCACATATCAATTGGAATCTTCTTAACCATTGGTAGCATTGTTGTTCGCTCGAGCGTTTTTCGCAAACTCGCTCGAGCTGATTGACATGATTTTACGCACGTACTCAGGGAGAATGGAAGGTGGGATTTGGATATGACATTTGTTGACAACTCGAATATAACGATCGCAACAATCATTCAAATTCGCTCAGTATCAGCCTTTTCTTCATCGCTCGATGTTCGATCGCAAGAGTGCTTGTCGCTCTCAATACTCAATACTTTATTCAATCTGCAGGTCTAGGACCTGTTGAACGATTCCTGTATTTCAAACATCGGGGCATCTTCTGCTAATCTGCTGCCAATTGATTCCTACTCGGTTTACTATCTCATCACGCCATCGTGTTTTAGGCCTCCCAATCGGTCTTTTCTTGTCCCATGGTGTCCAGTTCACTATTCCGACCATCGATCGTCATTCAGCGTCGCAACTTTATTCGCCCATTGTCATTTTCTCTGCATAGCTCTTATACGAACATCTTGAATAAGCACTTTCATAGACAACCATTCATTACTCCTTCTTTCCATTCTAGAAACTCCTGCCAATTTTCGCATTATTGATCTTTGCGCCACAATCAGACGATTTCGTGTTCTCTTTGTAGTGGCCCATATTTCACAGCCATAGAGTAGAACTGGCTCTATACACATTCTATAAACTCTAGCTTTTAGTGCCATTGCGACTCGTCTAATAGTCAAAAATTCATGAAATCGATTAAATGCCTTCCATTCTCCGCCAATTCTCCGATTCAGTTCAAGCATAAGATCGTTGTCAAAGGATAACCGTATGCCGAGGTATACAAAACTGTCCACGTAAAGCAGATTTTGATTATTGACTTTTAATGGGACTTGCTTTCTATTGCTCATTGCAACTGTTTTCTTTGTGTTGATATGTAAACCGACCTCTTTGCTTTTTTGGACCAAATTATGCAACATTTTCGAAGCTTCCTTCGAAGAAGAAGAAGAAGAAATCAATACGATATCATCTGCATACTTGAGATGGTTCAACTTCTTGCCGTTTATTCTCACACCGTATTCCTCCCATTCCATCTTCCGAAATACGGATTCCAATAAAGAATTGAATAGGTGAGGGGATAAAGGATCACCCTGAAGGACTCCTCGTTCAATTTCTATCGGCACTTTATCCGTTCCTACTTTGACGAACACCTTCGATCGACCGTATACGTCTCGCAAGGTGTTGATGATCTTCGGATGTATTCCTTGCTCGAATAAGGAACTCCACACATCTCCGAACTCAACACTATCAAACGCCTTTGTATAGTCAACAAATACGAAGTACAATGTAAGGTTGTACTCTTCTGAGGCATTGATTAGCTCATTAAGTGTGAAACAGTGGTCGAGGGTAGAGTAGCCTCTCCGAAATTCAGCTTGCTCGGGGGACGTATTTTCAGCCAAAGTTCTCTCGATTCGGTAGTCTATTGACGAAGTGAACAGTTTGTAGATCAAGTTCAAGAGGGCAATGGTACGATAGTTGCTTATATCAAGTACATTTCCCTTCTTATAGATTAGCGTAATAAGCGAATTCGGCAGGAAATCCGGTACTTTCTCTTGCTGGATCCACTTATTGAAGAGAGAGCATAATGGGTTTACGACTATTTACGACTACGACCTACTATTGAGAATTCTATTCGATTCTCAATCGGCGTCGTTCGTTGAAAAGTCGGCGTTCTCAATCGGCGTCGTTCGTTGAAAAGGCGTCGTTCGTTTAGTTCGTTGTGAAAATCGCTCTTGAGGTGTAATCGGAATAATTTGAGTTTAATGCAACAGACCTCATTTTGGTTGCAATTGATTCATAGGTTTTGACATCTGTTCGAGTTAGGGCGAGGATTCCGGTTGCAAATTTGGATTGATCAAGCATCATTCGTGGCTTTGCGTTGTAATAGAGCCGTTTGGTTGAAGAATGAATTTGAACTTTCGCTAATAACAACCTGTGATCAGTTGAAAAACGGAAACCGCAAATAATTGAGACATCTTGTATGATTGAAGTATCTAGAGCCATCACATAGTCGATCGCATTTTGGGTTCGCATATCAGGGCTTTGCCAGGTCCACTTTCGTGTTTCGCGTTTCTGGAATCGAGTGTTTAGTATAAACAACTTTGATTGTCCGCAAAAATCGACAATTGTTTGTCCTCTCTCGTTACGACGTCCGGTTCCGTGCTTGCCGATATATGTTTCATGCCTGGCTTCTCTTGATCCGACCTTTCCATTAAAGGGGAAGGGGCACGAATCGAAATTGGTGGGTCCCACCACGACGTGCCTGCACCCCGCTGTAACTACAGTAATTAGCACAGCGATTGACTCTGTCCTCTCCCTTAACTAAGCCGTCTAGACTCATCTGATATAGCGGCACTTAGCCTAGTGGTTGTGCTTTTGCCTCGCTATCCGGCACCCGCTGGTTCGACTCCCGCAGTGTGCAAACCTCACTATTGCAGCTATTTTCGACTGCCAATCTAGTGAAATCAATACAAGAATACAATACCCCAAATCGTGCCTGCACAATCAATGACACTTCAAAAATCCGTAGTGAGGTTCAGAGGCATTTCTAGAACTTCAGATAAAGTGATCTGTGATCGGGTATAGCATCCCTATTACCCCACAGGCTCAGCTTATGTGAGAAAATATTCGTGCCCCTCCCCCTTTAAAATCACCGAGAACTACTATATGCCCTTTTCCACCCCCCCCCCCCCCCCCCCCCCCCCCCCCCCCCCCCCCGGTAGGCGGACTCGACGGGTGGAAGAGGCAATTAGTGAACTCAGGTCATGAAGAATCTTGTCGTACTCATGATCAGGATAAGAGGAAGTGGGACAGTATACGTTGATAATGCGCAGGCCAAGAGTTGGGATGTCAAGATGCGAAAGTCGATCATGAATAAAGTTGAATACGCATAATGAGGACCATTGTTTTGCAATAAAAAAACCTGTGCCATAGGCAGATTGAACTCCATTCGACACTAGCAGATGTTGGGACTTGGCTTGAGTGATTTAAGTGTGTCCTTTTCATCGGACTTCTTGGATTGCAATGATGTCGAAGGGCCACTCACGAACAGCTTCCTCCAATTCGACCAAGCGAGAATCCTTCTTCAACGTTCGCACATTCAGCGTGCCGATGCGTAGGTTGGATACAGGCATCCGGCGGACAGATACCACCGACGGTTGTCCAAGTCGACGTCGGGGGACTCCCACCCGAGCGTCGGGGAGGAGAGAAAGGCGAACCGACCTCCCCTCGGCGAGCAACGAATGGAGAATTCAAGAAGAGCAACGAATAGATCATTTTCATTTTTCGACCTCGAAATAACATCAATAGCCATTGGTCATCATCTCACGAGTGATGGATGCCGAGAGTATTTTTTTTATCGGACATTATTTTTCCCATCGAAATGTACTGTATCGTGGTAGATGGTTGTAGATAAGATTCGATTGTCAGGACAGACTTGCCGCTGAATTGGTTTGGGGTGACACTGCTCGCCTTGAGTGTGAAAATCTTTCACTTTCTATAACTTTCCCATGATCAGTTCATATACTAAAATGATGCCCTTGTCGGATGCCGTTTCTTCGGATTCTCTTTATTCAACAACAAATATTTTGTATGACCTCCCTTTGATACTTATACACATTCCTTCCAAATACATTACCTCACAAATAAGATATAGCCCCAATAATACATGGATATTACAATACAATGTGAATTCGAGAGGGTACGAGTGGGATTTAGCACGATCCAATGATCGCTCCAAATCCGCTAAGTTTGCCCATGACGACCTTAGTACTGGTAGGGCTGTACGTGTAAGTGGTATACTTTCCGAGTGCTCCGTTGGGAGCAATCATTGCCATTATCATCTGGCATCCTTGATATACAGTGACGTGGACATCAAGGTTCTGAAAAAAATTATTTAGAAAAAATAGATTTAAGTCGTATCCATAACTCGTTTAACCTCAGCCCCTTTTTTGTTATAAGATAACATTAATATTATGTGATCTTTATTCCCCTTCTTCGCCATAGATAAAATGTGTCGTTTCCAAGGACTGCTATCTCCACAAGGGCCCATTTCCCTTCAACTCCGTCAAGTCAGCCATGTTCCAATGGACCCTACTATATGAAATTCAGATACTAGGAATACGGTAGGGGCAGTATTCGGTATCCAACTCACTGAAGAATTACGGAAGATTGCCCACATCTCCTTATAGTCCTGATCGAATGAGTCTCCGATTCTAACATCGTAGCGAATACCAGATACGGTCACGTAACCGACAAGAACGACTGAATACAAAACATTGTCATGTTTAACGAAAGCGCAGATTCATCGAAATTATAAATTATGAATGCTCTCAAATTGCATGATAATAATTAAACTTACCACTTTCCGGGGTCGTCGATGAATACAGAGTCGACGGACCTGTAATTCACAATTTGTAATGATAATGACTCGTAATAATAAAACAAGATACTATGAGATCCTCTAGATTGATTTATGGAGTCTATAAAACATACTTGATAGTGAGGTTGTCGATTCCATGGGCGTCGTCGACAGCTCGACCTCTGGTGTCGAAGAAGTGAGAGCGGGGCTGGGGCTGGTCAACTCGGTCGTCGAGTCCGTTACTTCTTTCTTCGGCGAGGTGGTCTCGTCATACACTTCGGGGTGGGGGGTAGTGCGAAGAGGAGTGGACAAGATAGGGTCACCTAAATGAGTTAATGATCTTTTAATAACTAGGATTGAGTCTTACAAGTGCAGCTCATCGACGCTGCATGGGTAAGACTGATATTGACCTCCTCGTTAATTGAATTGAACTCCTCCATAGCTGAATGATCCCATTACACTTTCCCCTTCCCTTCCTGACTCACAATTATCTCCCTTCTGCAAGACGAGTCGGCACTCATTCATTAGATAGTAAGAGAAAGTCACGTTGGCCTCTGAATCTTTTCCTGCGACCATCATCGGCTCCTGATAACACACAATTAACGATGAGATTTCAGTTGTGCTCACCACTGCATCACTGTAGTCATTCTTTTTCTGAGTGTAGTTCACCAGCTCCTGATGGAAATGAATATTAATCCGCGGATAAAGAGTGTCTCACCATTTGGTATCCGTCCATCATATAATATATCGATCCATTGATGAACACAGTACAGTTTGCTGCATCGAATGAGGGCGTCGTCTCGAGCGTTCCTGAAATTTCCAAAGTTCTCTTTTTGCATGGATCAAGTTTACCTTTCTTATCGTCTCCCAAGGTGGAACTCATCGTAGATTGAGGTCCAGACACCGTTTCAGTTTTTGTGGTACTTCCCAGAATAGATGTCGATACTGTGCTTGTCGAAATTGTAGAAGCTGCAATTATTCCGTGTGAATACTTGGATTCTTGGGATAACTCACTGCTGCTCGGTTTAACTGAAGATGAAAGCATGGTCGTTGAGGGAAGTCTAGTGGATTCTTCAAGATAACATGTATCGAAATGGCTAATTTGACTAGTCTTACCAGAAGGAGATACGGTAGTGACCCTTGACGTTCCGGTAGAACCAGTGATTGATGAGGAATGAACCGAGGGAGAGATTGTTCTTTCTCCTATTGATGTGGTATCCTGAATGAGAGGTATTGAAGTTCCAGCCTCTATTCCATCCACATATCTCAATTAGATCAGAAAGAGTCAATGGTCAATTCGTACCTGGTCAACTCCAATCGAATCCTTAATAGTAGTCTTTCTCTTTGTCGTTTGAAGAGTATTTTCGGTACTCAGTGCTCCCTTATCGGTCTCGTCCATTCCTGGAATTCATTATCTTCAGCGATGTTAGAAACCGCGAAAAAAATTATCTTTGATAATGGTCCTGATAAAAAACATGCGAATATCTGATCTGAAATTTGAATTCCCGCAAAACTTATATAACGATAGATGGCTTATTCACACTCAGCCCCTAGTATGATACTGACCACTTATTGACGTCTTCTGAACCTGCGCTGTAGTCTTCGTCACAGAATCTCCACCCTTAATCTTCTCAATCGTCGATGAAACTCCCGTCGTTGGTTCGATAGTCATGCCAACTGAATATTATAATATTATCTTTTTTCTCTCATTCGACTATCCAACTCCGGAATAGGGAAATGAAAAATTACCTGTCGTTGAGATGATTCCGGGGGTGGCGGTCACAGATTGTCCTCCTATAATTAGATTTCCTTATCTATTACTATGAATCGAATCTACTGACAGTCTACTAATGACTACTGTAAGTATCATTGTATTTGGATGGTGTCATTTTACCTTGAGTCTTCTCTTCGAATGAAGAGGTCGTCACTCGAACATTCGACTCCTCTCCCGTTACCGTCAACTCTTCTCCAGACGGTTTTCCTCCTCCAATTGTTGTATACGGCGAAGTCTTCGTATCGGCAGGGCTTTCACTTGAAGAAACACTGGTAGAAGCTGCAATTAATCCTTGAATATTTACAATATTGAGTCAATAGCTCAAAGTCTCCAGAGAATCCAATTCCCGATGAAACCCAATTTCCAGATTGAAGCGTCGAAAGACGAGTATCTTCTTCAAGATTATCGAACTAACTCATTCATTATCGTCTAGTCTTACCCGAAGGAGGGAGACTCTTGGATGGAACACTCGATTGCTTTCCATAATCAGTAGCCAATGAAGAAGGGGAAGAGGAGGGATGGAACGAATCACTTGAACCTGACGGGAAAGGGGAGGAATAAATGGAATACAATGAATTCGAAACAGTTTCACACTGTAAATAAGAAGAAGAATATAAGACGGTGTGAATGCGCCTTTTCGGTTTCATGAAGTACTTCATGGATGTAACAGTTGAAGAATCTTCAGCTCTAAGCCGCGTAAAAAAAAGGAAAAAATTTTTTTTCATGCTATATTTGAAGATTCTTCAACTGTTACATCCAAGAAGTACTTCTTGAAACCGAAATGGCGTATTCACACCGTCTTATATCATCAAAAACATTGTTTGACCTGCCCATAAGTTAAAAGATTCTTAGCTTCGATGTGAGCAAAGTCAAATTATTAATATTTTTTATAATTGTTTTCAAACTGATATTTAATATACATACAAGCTGGATTTACCTGTTGATTGAGTTGAGTAGGGGAGAGAGTAGGGAAGCTCTGGATGCGGGCTTGAATCTGCAATAAATACGATTGAATGAGGAAGGCAAGAGAGAATAGTTGTTGTTTTCAATACTAAATAAATTATACTTACCTCCTTTGTTTTCATCCTCATCGCAGACGACAAACACGCCTCTCGGATCGCCAACTGAAATTGTATTCATTATGAATCAATCTCGTTCTTGGCTTTCTCATTCTCGAATCCTATCAAAAAAACAATGGAAAATGAAAAAAAATATCCCCACCCTGCTCAAATAGTCTCTTGATATTATTCGCCAGTTCGTGTGCATCAGTTGTGCCAGTACCAGTGGTTTTAGTCGTTACACGTTCTGAAATGCAATGTAGATATCATACTCACACTTCCCTCTTGTTTTTCATGCCCGACCCCTTCTCGAGCAAATCGATTTGCTTTTCTATTTCAGCCTATTTAGTGAGAAGTTTATGAAAAGAGCACTCATCTTACCTGCGAGTCTAAGCTTCAATCCAGAGCGAACTCTCGGCCTGATCTTCCTGCCGAAGATCAGTCTCCCTTCAGCAAAATCGTAAGATTCGTATATCTTGCATCTTCCAGTATTGTTATCATAGCTGCAAACACATGAATTCATTAAATTTAGGTAATTTAATACGTTTGATGAATTAGTGATAAGATGCGTACCGGTAAGTATTACACGAATCATCCCATCGACACAGCAGTTTACAATCCAATTCGGTCTCCAATCGCTCCTCTCTGATAAATCCGCTTACAGCTCCATGCTCAATAGCAGAGAATGGCTCTGTAGCTACCTGTAATATAGTTATATCAATACATAAATAACATAACGAATGATATTGGGAATCAAACATCGCCCATCCGAAATCGTCAGATAAAACAATTTAACATATTTGCCTTTCCGTTTCATTGACATTACAAATATTTGTAATAATAGCTTTTAATAAGACCCGTTAAACACTCATTTAATATGCAGCAGTTTAAAATTCAGAGCGAACATTTGCGAGTAAATAAGTTCTCTCTCATGCGTACAGCTCTATCCTTGAGAGTGGAAGAGAGGTGGAGATCGAAAGAGATTTTCGTTCAAGGTCTCGATGCTATCTATCTCCCCTACTCATTTCATTGAAAAGAGAATAGGGGAACCCTTCTAGATACTGTTCATGTTTGAATGAAGGTGAGAAAAGTATGAGTATGTGCAAGCATGTAATGAATACTAAATGTTTGTAGTGTTACATATTTTTATAATTTTAATTTCTTTTCATTTGGACTGCATAATTATTTGAACCGCAACCATGTACATCATCAAAGCCAGATCTCAAATTGGGTTTGGTAACTATCAATTAATCCATTCCAGGACAGTTCACTTCTCAATTAGTTGAGTCAGCCAACGACTATTACGACTGTCAGTCTCCTAGTTGGCTAAACATTACTGGAAATGTATTCTAAGTCGATTCAATGTCATCCCAGGTACTATTTTCCATTAACAAAAACCATTAAGTGGTATTCAACTTGTGCGTTCAAAATATAAGATTTAAAGGATTGAGAAATGTCTGGTGTTTTTTTTTTTCTTTTTTTTTAAATTTTTCTCAACGCAGGGATGAAATCTCATCCTACTTTTAGGGGCCACAAGCCCCGCCCACTTTTGTGTGACATGCTCCTCCAATAAAAACGAGACGGAGCAGCACAAAGTTCATTCTAAACGAAATAGGTCGTCCGATAGCGCGTTGGATAGCCACTAGCACCCCCTTTCAGAAAAATCTTGTAGGTCTTGAAAAGGTTTTCAGCGAGTAGGTCAAAATCGATAAAGAAGGTCGCGAGAGTAGCAATTTGACCTATTCTTGAGTATGTACCCCAAACCTACAGCAATTTATTGACTAATTAGAATATTTTAGGATTTTTAGAATTTTTTCAGATTTTTACCATGCGCCGCTAAGGTGTGCTTGGAATGCGGGGAGAGGCGCGCGAGAGGGCGGGGGGAGGGAGAGAGACACACGCAAATGAGACTCCGCCCCCTTCCCTCTCGTCTCGTCTTTCCCTCCTCTTCCCCAGTGCGTTACGCGCGTACTTCTCGGGCTCTAGCGCAGCTCAGAGACACGATATCGACAAACGGCAAAAAAACATGATGTTGTTGGGTCCATGAGGGATTATTTGAACACTAATTAGATCCCAGTGCATAAAATCAGCTATCCACTTTGTGGCCCCTACCTACTTTTTCCCCAGAGTAAAGGAGAGGGGAAAAACAAACTCACAAAGTTCGGATTTCCTCATATAGTTACATTTCCTCCTTGACAGTCAGATCCTTCTATGGATGTCGCGTAGAGAAGAATGATGTAGATCGCCCACAGCATCATGCTGGGGGATCTGAAAAAAAACATGTATAGGTCATTCGTAAGCGCATCCAAAACGCAAAATGAATACACTTCGAAATACGAGAGGGGCAGGGGGGGGGGGGGGGGTAAATGGAGGGGGAATGGGGACACGTATCGAGGCAACAGGCATGGAATACTTAGCGAAGAAGAAGTGAGCGTGAATCAACTATATTCACTATACGACTACCCCATTCTCTCTTTCCAGTGATTCTTAGTGGACGAATCCCACGAATATCACGCCTGTCACCTAAGATACGACATAAATCTGTCAGCAAGTCAAATTTTGAAGTTGAGATTTCGACTGATTTGGGGTCTACCCCTCTAGACACCCTGTCAACGGAATAGTGCCAGAGATTATTCCCGACCGAGCTACAGCATCGGTCGGGTGCAGCCAGTCATCTTTGAAGCCCCATTTCTACAGTTCAACTTATTTTCCGAGTTGACTTTTCTGAAAGAGCTAGGGCTATTTTGCGATGCTCTATCGACCTACACCGGTTGCTTATCGATAGCATCACTGATAACACTGCTAGACGCGATGAGCTTTATTGAGAAAACCGCTCGAAAAACCTAAATTTTTTTCGTTCTCGATTGTAGAGCTCGTCACGATGATTCGAATGATAGGTCCCTATCGAGGGGATCGAGTATGATTTCATGCCCAAAAACTGTTCCTCCAACTTTTGAACTATATTTTCAACAGTCTTTCGCAGCTTCATTTCGCTCTCTCGCGCGCAATGAATCGGCGACAGCTTTATATTTCTCGTTATGGTTCACTTCGTTCTCAAATACCTCTTCTACGTCCTAGATCAAAGGCATAAAGATTAAATGAAACATATGATAAATTGACTGTTGACGCCGGGTAATTGCGGTCGAAAGTATGAAATGATACAGGAAATCACTGTTGAAAATAAAGTTCAAAAGTTGGAAGAACAGTTTTTGGGCATGAAATCATACTCGATCCCCTCGATAGGGACCTATCATTCGAATCATCGTGACGAGCTCTACAATCGAGAACGAAAAAAATTTAGGTTTTTCGAGCGGTTTTCTCAATAAAGCTCATCGCGTCTAGCAGTGTTATCAGTGATGATATCGATAAGCAACCGGTGTAGGTCGA
Organism: Pristionchus pacificus; assembly: GCA_000180635.4. Taxonomy (NCBI): domain Eukaryota; kingdom Metazoa; phylum Nematoda; class Chromadorea; order Rhabditida; family Neodiplogasteridae; genus Pristionchus; species Pristionchus pacificus. The sequence continues at coordinate 9,536,243 of CM026579.1, read as the reverse complement.
TAGAGCATCGCAAAATAGCCCTAGCTCTTTCAGAAAAGTCAACTCGGAAAATAAGTTGAACTGTAGAAATGGGGCTTCAAAGATGACTGGCTGCACCCGACCGATGCTGCAGCTCGGTCGGGAATAATCTCTGGCACTATTCCGTTGTCAGGGTGGCTAGAGGTGCCTGGTAGACCCCAAATCAGTCGAAATCTCAACTTCGAAATTTGACTCGCTGAAAAAGTTCAACGCACTTGAGTCGATTTTTAGGTGAGAGGCGTGATATATTGATGTAGGCTGGTGGGTCGTGGCTACCCAATAACACATTCAAACCGCTCAGGTCACCATTTTAGAGTGTGTAATGAGGAAAGCGGGCGCTTCGTTACCCCCCCCCCCCTCGTTACTCATTTTTGCATATCCGCTGTTCTTGGGATTCTTTTTAAAAGAATATAACCGGGGCCATGTCTAGCGAGGGAGCGTTCTCTGTATTTGCTTCTACTGAGTAGGTATGGTAGAAAGACTTCTTAGCACCCAGTGCATATTGTTTTTCTTCGAATTTCGCAAATCTTTCGCTTTTGAATTGTTCTCTATTAGTTTTTGGTCGATAATCGATGTTTCCTCTAGTAAACATATCAACGGTTTGATCTACAGTCCTGACCCTTTCCTCAGTGAACGCTGACCGTCCCGGACGGTCCCTGGGCATTTTTGACTTAAAGTAGAGCGAAATTTGATATAAACTTGGTAGCTAGCGTTTGATGGGCGGAGTTAGGAAAAGCCGGGATTAGGCTAGTGATCTACCTGCTCTCCTCCGCCCTACCTCTTCCCTCCCTCTCTCTCCCAGACAATCACATTGAGTTTGATGTGCATTTTAAACGCACGATACAGTAGATTAAAAGTTAAATTTTCAGCTTTTTAAACTTCTTGTTGAACTACTTTGAATCGTCAAAATGCCGGAGCCAAAATTCTCCTTTCTTCATGTTGGGTAATGTTACCTTCGAAACAAAAACTGATTACCTTCGATTTTAAGTTTCAATATCTCTTTCGAAATCACTCAACAATCAGTTTGCATAAACCGGGGAAGTATCTCTGTTCAGATTGAATATCGAAAAGGATTTAAGAAGATACTCAAACCAATACTGGGCCCTGGAAAAAAATCATGTCATCTTCAAAGTCCTTTTTCAAAACTCCTTCACGAACTTTCTATTCGATATTTGAGGAAAAAAGAGCAACCCAAATTAACTTTGTGTAATGGACATATATTTTCTCTACTCACACTATAACTTAAAGAAAGTGAATTCTTCGGACCCTCAAAACCCACGAAAAGTAACTCAAATGGGTGTCCATCAATTCTTCATTCTTGTACATCAAGCGAGCGCAATTTTCTCTTTGAAATTAAACTTAAAAGTATTTCAGTACTACCTACGATCCAAACGCGGAATCTACCTTGAATTAACTATTTGGACGAAAGTGAGATTACAAAATTTAATCGAAAGAAAAATTGAAATAGCTACATAGTTTGCATGTCCACTTTATTCTCTGATGATGGCATTATGGAAATTCTTATTATATTCTTAATTTAGGCTCCGGACGAACTTTCATCCTCAAGATAATAGCAAAAGGGGATGTTTAATAGATCAGGATCTGTACGGTAATGATTTCACCGAAATAACCTCAAGAAATAGTTTCCAAATTCAAGTATAATAATATAAATTCGTATAACTACAATCAAAATTTCAGGAGCAACAGAAACCGCTCTTTTTCATTGGGAAACAACTTCAATAAACAATTTCATCAAAATCCAAACGAAAAATTAGTGAGGCAATATTAAACTTTTATGACAAATATAAGCGTGACTTACTTGGCAGCAAACTTTCGCGTCACACTAGCCCAAATTTCCGAAGCGAAATATAGTTAACCAACTGGCATGATATGATGCAGTAACATAAAGTTTGAAATTTGATAACGCATATTCATTGGTAGCTAATATTGGAAGAATGTCGAGACTGATATGAATAGAGAGCAGTAGTTTGGGAAGAATGAGATAGGTGTAGAGTGAGGCTTGAGGAGGAGTCTAGGCAGTCAGCAACCTCTCTGCATAAGAAACATCCAATGAGAAGGCCCCACTTCCGTTAGCCATCCAATCAGAATCCGCTTACAGTAAGGAAAGGCGGAGTCAGGACGTTTCATCCAATGGGAAGACGTACACGTCGAGAGGACGGGCGGAGTCTTAAAAGAAGAGTGGGGAGAAGAGGCCCTTCTCCTTCAGTCTTCATCCAATTCCTCGTAGTTAGTCTACGATGCGCCTTCTCCTCCTTCTTCTTATGGCCCGTGGGGCGGTACCGTTGGAGGTATCAGAGAGTGTCAAGTTTCAAGTTATAGTTTCAAGTCAAATTTTCGTGAAATAATCCAATTCGCATATTATAGAATAACTAACATAATTTATTAAATTATGACAGCTTTTCACTCGATTTCAGATCGGTTCGACGCCACTTGCGGGCGAAGACGACTTCTCCTGCTTGGAAGAGGTACGAAATCTCTCGTTTCTTCAATTATTCGTCGCCAATTCGCGTATATCCTCCTTCTCTTCGATTGCATCTTCTCTCTATTCTCTATTCGCGCTGCATTTGTTATTCTTTACTCCCCGATCAGTGGAAAATTTTCGATCAGCGCCAACTTTGCGTATCACTAGCCCAAATCGCGAAATTCCGAAAGATTACAAAAGATCCAAAAGATTACAAAAGAGAGATAGATAAAGTAGTACTAGTAGATAGACGATTCTGGCAAACAGATTCCCATAAATTCTGAGAAATAGTCTAGTACCATGCGAATACAAACACTCGGAAACGAATGCGCTTTTTAGCTCCCATAAGATCAATGCGAAGAAAGTCATCAACATCATCAACATAACCTCTACATCTCATCTACTTCCGACGCGTGCTACTTCTCTACTCGTCCACTATGGAACATATTTGAAACGATTTAGCAGAATGTAGTTGTTTCAAGGTCTATTCCCTTCTTCAACTTTTCGTGGATTCCGATTAGAATATCAAATTTGATCGAAGGAAAGTTTCTTGAAGAGAAACAAGGAAAAATCGCTGTGATTCACCATTTTCCGGATCTCATTGAATAGTTAAATGTTGATGACGATGGTCGACTTGAATTGATCGAAAAATATGAAAGAAACTCCAGAAATCCAGTGTAGTATAGCGTTGGTAATAGCGGAAGTTTGAATGCCTACCGTACTTCAGTCTTCTGTTCGTACCAGATCTATCTCGACCGTCGAACCAAGTCTCTTCATCGGAGGAAGGCCATTATCCCCCTCAAATGGTCTTGTGTACGCTATGCATGTTGCTATGCAACAACCCCCACATTCGGTTGATCTCTTCGAATGGTCTTGTGGCAGAGATGAGTCATCCTTAGACTACAGTAATCCAGAAGACCTTCCCTAGCGTACTTGATAGATTAGCTACAATGACTACGGTACTTGGATTTAGTGTCGATCCAGTCGACCCAGCGCAGTTTTCCATCTCAATTAAGGTGAGAACACTCCTCAGAAGAGCACTTGGTCGAGCTCCTACAGTAATCCAGGCGACTAATCAGGCAACTACAGCTGATATAAAAAGTGGCGTCATATCAGGGAATGAATTGATTTCATGGGATGAAACCATTGTCCTTTGACATCACTTCTTAGTTATTTATTAAACAGAGGATACTGCATCGGATACGTGTTTGTTCAGGTAATATTGTCAGAATGGCACTGAGTTAGACTACTTGGGTACATGGGCTACCGGTCGATAGACGAGCAAATAATAGTATCGGATCCGTTCTTACAGTATCTTCATTCATCATCTACTATTTTATGTAGGTTATGGTGTCATCATCGAACTAGTCATTGAACCAGCCCAGTGTACAATGATTTGTGAAAACTTGCCTTCGACGGATCTCTTCGATAGCCTTGTGATGCGGCAAAGAAGAAAAACGACGTGGAATCAATCATGAAATTTTGCGGCTACAGTATTCAGTAAAAGCTTTGCTTATTGCATTTTTGTCATTTATTCACTTGATTTGACTTACTTCTGTACGGGGAAGAATCATCAACTAGGAAGTAAACAACCTCCACTGCGGTCATCTAGAGAAGCATCTGATCATTCGCAATAGAAGAAAAGAGTTGTCGCTCTTCATGGAACGAAATTGATTGGGAACCACCGTTGACCTCTTTTGCATAGTCGGCGGACAACTGACTGGATGAGAACCAACGTTTATTTATTCCGTTTGTGATGAAAACCGTGAGAAAGTACCGCGGCTCTAAAAAAAATGTATGGCACTCATCCAGTCGGGTTGATAATGAACTTTCCGAAAAAAAAAACTTACAATCGAATGATATCCTTTGTCTTGACCACCAGTTGGTTCTCATTTGGCTGTTCTGATCCGAGCTTGTTAAATTCTTTTAGCTTCCTTGCATTGGTTTCAAAGGGAATGGCTTCGGGTACAGTTTTGGTGTCCGCTTAGTCCTAGGATAGAATGACTACGGTACTTGAGTTATCTTCATATAGTCGAACTGATAATATTATTGGCTCAGTTCGATGGAAGACGGTCATCAATCATCATAGAAACAACTTTTCTCATCGAAAGAAGACCGTCGACCCTGGTCTCGTGACATGTTTCTAGGCGACATCCCCTCCTCGAACGATCCCTTCGAATGGTCTTGTTATGTGGAAGAATCATCTCTCGAAGAGTGACTACAGAAATCAGGAAAACATTCAAAGTCGAGGAAACAGGCATCGTCTATTCGTCGAATCGGATGGATTCATTGACTGGAACCACATTCTGAACCTTTGTCATTTTACATTTCTTGATTGATTCGTGGTTCAACAGGTTCAATCGTGGTTTTAGAAACAGTACTCCATGGGTAAATTCTTCTGATAGTCGCCCGATTAGCCTGATTACGGTAGGCACAATATTTGTTATCATTACATTTGCATTGAAACATATCTATCAGGTGTTTCATCGGGCGTTTAGGGCTAGGCTGCAAATAATAACCTGTGAGTTTAGTCAGAGACAGATGTCGATTCGCTTCTTTCTTCAGACCTCACAAAAGCATATTTGAATTTTGTAGTGCTCGGAACCTGCAAATCGTCACCCGATCTAGTAGAGAGAAAAATCTATTTTGAATGAAAGAAAAGAAAAAAAAGTTGGATGCGCTGATCGAAAAAAATCCACTTATCATGTAATTTATTTCACCAATTTTCGTCGTGCCGTTCGATACTTCGTTTCGCGGTTTTCTTCATTGATTTATGTGCCTTTTCCCTCATTTTTTATTCCTTCACACGCGAATCATATCTCATGTTCATTGCAATTAGATCATTTATGTAACTAAAGCCGCTCATCCAATCATTTCCATCTTGCATTGAATCGTGAAATGAAAGCGTCTGAAAAGTTCTCTTATCATTCTCTTCATCCGCTCATCAATTCAATTCTCGCGTTGTCCGTGCTTATCACATCTTGTGATTAACGCTGGAAGGCCAAAGCTATGCCGAAATTTCAATCTACTGCTTATCGATGTGCCAAAATCTTTCACTAGGAATGATTATTGCTGAGCATCTCTTTGATGTATGTTCGATACTCCTTAGAGCATCTTGATAGGATCCACTGTGCTGCATTGAATCGAGAGATCACGATTGTTTATATCGTCTTGTAAATCACTCAGGTGTTCCAAAGCTATGCTCAAGTTTCGATGTACTGTATTTGACGATGTTTCATAATCATTCTCTATGAATAATTATGGCTGAGCAATCTTCAATTTTTGTGGACTGCTGATAGATGTGTTACACCTTCACAAGAGCTGTGTGATTACTGGCCTAGAATTGATCAGAAACTGTTGAAACTTTTTATGATTCCTTGCATTATATTTGGGTGGAATGTGTTTTTGTATTTTTTTTTTAGAAGGATCACTGTGATAATTTTGCTATTGTGATGATATTATCTTTTGATCACGATTAGGAGTAGAATCATTAAGGGCTCGTGTAACAGAAAAGGAGATATACAAAATCGAAAAGGGGTCTGGATAATGTCGAATCAAACAATGATATTTATCTAATTTCAGGCGCTAATATCGTCCTCTCCTGACTCGTCCCTCCTCCCAAGTTCAACTCTCATCACTGGGTAATATCTTTTAAAAATTACTTTTTTGTTCCGACTCTGCAGCGTAAATGATGTAAATCATAAAGCCGTAGAGTAAATTTATTTACAGTTTTCATTATGACGAATTAGCCGTATATGAAGAATGGTTCTAGAATTTGATCTAATGGTATCTAATTGCAGTTCGGCTCTCCAAATGTCTATTCTTCCTCTCCACTGCTCTCCACTCATCCCGATGGTGTGTGAGATTTTCTAACCATTCGTGATAGACAAGCTTTCATTGGAAAAAAGGTCGATTTGTAATGTCTGGGATAGAACTATTATCTATAACTATTTGATCTATTTAATGCGTGAGGAGAGCAAATCAAAAAAATTAGAATGAGGATAAAGACCCATGAGATACTAAGAAACCATGGAACATTTTTTTTTAGATTTGATGAAGAATATGCTTTTTGGGTTCAGTGCTCGACATTTTAACATTGCAGGTTCTCGTTCTGAAGGCATGCATACGTCGACAACCGACTGGAGGTCGAAGGCCCGTTGAATCGGTGAGAGAGCAGCCTTTACTGTCTCTTTAATGTCCCATACCCACACTTGTCCATCCCTTAAGGAGGAGTAACAGGGATAATGTCAGAGACTCCCGCAACGGACTCCCGGGACTTGCAATTACAGTAGTTTTCTGCTGGCTCTTTGCCAAAATCCCTATTCCATCTCCCGTCCCTCGATTGAGAGAGGGATTAATGGCGATCGATGGGAAGAGGCCTAGGGCGAGACATGGGTAGATCAAGGCGCACTCTCTTCCCATAAAATCCGCTGTTCAAACCCCCGCCTTTTTCCTGGACTCAGGGGAATGCTGGCAACTCGCGATAACTCGGCTCATTGATGTCGTGGAAACACGGGAGTTCCGGAATTCTAATATGGTTATGGATTGCTACAATGTGACGTTGACAGATTAGTCACCAAAATATTCATGTTACTCCTCCTTTAATTAAATTTCCCTGTAGTGACTCTTTTGATGTCTGAGAATGCTTAATTAGTAAAAATTTATCAATATATTTTTCCAGTCACTGGCTGCGACAACCATCGAATGGACGACGCCTCGAACCGACAGCAACCCTGGTGAGTCACGTAAGATGATTAACAATTCAGAAAAAAATAAGAATTAAAAAGTGCATCTGTGGTGCATCAAAAAAGTGCATCAAAAAGTACCACCCTATTCGAATGCCATTGAACAGTCGAATGATAGATATCTAGATTAAAGTGGAATATTTCAGAATTCTGCGAAAGACCGTGCCCGGACCGACTTCTTCGAGAGTGCCCAAGGCTGCCTATGGCTCTATTCCATCAGTGAGTATTTTTATTATTATTTTTATTTTAAAAAAAAAAGTGGTTCTCCTCTTTTGATCTTGTTAGTACTAATATATTTTCTTTCAGCGAGTGCGTATGCGACTGGACTGGGTAATTGTCAGGCGATCCCAAACGGAGACATGATCTCCGAGCTAGACATCGAGGCCAACTTCGATGGGATCCAGGCTCTCATGTAGGCACTTTGATTACATGAAACTGTTTTCCCACTTATCCCGCAATTCATGGAAAACATTTAAATGCGTTAAATTCAACAACGTGCATTTTCAGGGCTGCTTTCAAGTTTCCGTCGCATAACTTCTATGTCAACGGCTTCATGGGCGACTTGAATAGGTATTATTATTTTTAAATTTTATCATTAAATTTTCCCTGAATGAACCAACTCGATAAATCAATGCGATTCTGTTCAAAAAGAGAAAGAAGGCGCGAGTGGTCTACATCTCGGCAACGACCTCATTGATGGTAATCGATTATCTTACATTGTTTCAAGAAAGCTATTGAGCCTAAATTCTACTGAAAAATATTCGTTTAGTGAGTAAGGCTAGGGAGAACATGCTCATGGAAAATTAGATCATTTTTATCAAAAGTGTTAAATTGGATCATTTCAGACTCGTAATGTAAACGACCGTTCCAAGAGGAGAAGATCAGAAGGATATTGGAACAATATGCAAAGTGCCCAGTGAGTTTTTAACTAACAGAATTTTGAACGAGAAAATATCTGAAACAACATATTTTGATTTTTTGAAGAAACCTTTTCCTCGAAACACCGTAACTAGAGAATTCCTTTTGCTAATTGGAAGCTAGTGAGGTATTTTTTTATTATACGAGATTTGAATATGAAACGAAATAATAAGTATATCTTTTTTTGCTCTATCATCGTAACCAGCGAAACTTCATCTCTATGTATTGCAGAGAATTGCCTACGTTGGTCGTGCGCACTCTCCTACGCCCTCCAGGTATTAATATCATCATTTTTCTCACTTTGTTTCCAATAATTACAGCAAAAGAAACACTATTTTTGACAATGACTTTCTGATACGTTAATCATTTTTCCTCAGGATGCGCCCCCACATCGAGTTCGACACTCCTCTGCCAATCCGCCCCTTCAATATCTTGAGCCGGTC